>JBAMHV010000023.1:7975520-8001306 GCA_037177535.1 Pseudomugil gertrudae
AAACAACAATTATATGAATAAATTAAATATAAACAAAACCAAATGATATGACGGTGCTTAATGCACATACACACATACATATATACACATACATGCACACATATACAAACACACATATATACATTACAAAGTATCTCTGCAAACAAGGGACATGTTAATTAAGCTGCAAGCTTTTAAAATAAAATTAAAGTAATATCACTCGTATATGATAGAGTTTTGTAGGATGATCACACAATCCAGTGTCCCCAGTGGGGAGAGAGACGCATCACAGCAGCCTGTCGGACAGCTGAGCAAAGGTTGCTGCTGATATACGGAAACAATGCTGAGGACCCACCCAGCCTAGAAGCTCTCTCTGCTCAGCTCTTCCTGAATCTGATATCCACATCTGAAGGTAAGTTATGCGCTTCTTTAGCTCGATACTGTAATATTGCAAGAGATGATAAATAAATAAACACAATCTTTCTGTTGCGAGACCAGCTGCAACTATTTAACCATAAAAAGGGAGCAGTGTTCGCTTGTTATTTTCCCTGACTGTGGAATGTCGGAGATTAGCTTGCTTTTTAGGGCGTTGAACTAACTGTATTTCAGTAGAAGATAACTGCGAATTTTCTACATGTTTTAGAGTCACAGATAACCTCAGGCACTTCCTTAATAGGTGTAACAAACTTGGATGACGCTTTTCTTCCATTATTTTGACTGGATGCTAAATGCTAAACAGTAACTTGGATTACTGGTCGTTTTCAGCTCTTTAGGACACGTTGAGGTGGAAAAAAAGTCCCTTTATCTAATATATCAAAGTAAAACGTTATCTCATGTTCTTAGGTTCATTAACTTTACACGGTTATCGTGTTCTTGACTGTAAAAGCAAAGCTTTCTAGCTTAATATGTGAGAGAAATCTCAGGCCTGGGATTTGCTGCTTTTCAGCACTCTTCGGACAAACTTATCCTACGATGTCGTGTAAACGTGTCTAAGTTGGCGACACGACTATCACACAACTAGACATTTAAGTTGTCTTTGTTTTATTATAATCTAGCAATCATATCATATTTACAAACATTGCTTATGTTGGTTGTTAATGTCACGTGATCAAAGCTGTGTAATTTTCTACAACACGTAGAAAGGCCTCACCTACTAGGGAGTGTCATTCATTCAGGAATGAACCTTTAACATACGAAATGTGCATTGAAATGGGACTTCAGCTCTATTGAGCTGGTTATGTGCTGACATGTGGCACACCTAAAAAAACAAACAAATTAAGCACTTGGTATTCCTGTTTGATGGACAGGATGGGGCCTATTAACAAGTGATTCTTGACTGTCACATTTACATTATTGTCTCTGTCCACAACTTCATGTCACTTTCAGGTGCTAAAGATGAGTTACCCAGGATATCCCCCACAGTCTGGTGGCTACCCTCCACAGGCAGGAGGCTACCCACCACAGCCAGGAGCATATCCTCCACAGTCAGGTGGCTACCCTCCAGCAGCAGGTGGCTACCCTCCAGCAGCAGGTGGCTACCCTCCTGCAGCCGGTGGCTACCCTCCAGCAGCCGGGGGCTACCCTCCAGCGGCCGGGGGCTACCCTCCTGCAGCCGGTGGATACCCCCCACAAGCAGGCGGTTACCCCCCACAGGCAGGCGGTTACCCTCCTGCAGCAGGTGGCTTCCCTCCACAGGCTGGTGGCTACCCTGCCCCTGCAGGAGGCTTCCCTCCTCAGGCTGGTGGTTACGCACCTCAACCTGCAGCAGGTGGCTATCCCTCTATGCCTCCAGCAGGTGAGCCTAAAACAAATGGGATGACATCAGACACAATGCATGAAATTTATATTTTTTAAAAAATTGCTCTTTGGATTAATTGTTTGTAAATAATTACTATATTTACTTTGCAGCTGGAGGTTGGGGTGCAGCACCAGGTGGCATGGTACATCAAGTCTTATCTCTTCACTTCTTTAGTGTCAACTCATTCATAGCATATGGACAGGCAATAAATCGTGGCTAGGTCTAGGCTAAATCTCTTGTTTGCTGAAATAATCTTATCTTCATCAGCTATAGTTAAGCCTCATTTATTTAATATAAAGTGTATACTATCACCCTTTAAGTACTCACAGTTGCACTATATTTGCAGCCAGGAGGAGCTCAGCAGGGATATCCAGGGGGTCCTGCCCCAGGCCAACCAATGCCAAATTATCCCGGAGCTCCTGCTACAAGCCCCTCCATGCCTGCATACGGAGGTGGAGTTCCATCCAACCCTCAGGCACCGGCCATTTCTGTAAGAAAATCTTTCTTTTCTTGGAGAATTTGTCTTAAATGTTACACATAAAATTCACATACAGCTAAAACATCAATTATAACAAAGCAGTAATTTATATGCTTATCTTACTAAAATGTTTTATATTTATAGAAAGGATACAGAGGCTCTATTAAAGATTTTCCCGGGGCCGATCCACTGAGGGATGTGGAAGTTCTGAGAAAAGCAATGAAGGGTTTTGGTGAGGATTGTCATCTTAGTGACTTGAATCTTTCAATTATCTTGCCATTCATTATACATTGGCAGTTCATTTGTCTCTACAATGAAAATATCTTTAACAGGAACTGATGAAAATGCCATTATTGAACTTCTGGGGAATCGCTCGAACAAGCAGAGAGTTCCAATGGTAGCTGCCTACAAAACTACTTATGGGAAGGTCAGATTTCCAATTCATATCTAATATATTTGGGGGTTTTTTCTTAGATAAAATAAATAGGTGATTATATACTTTTTTTTTCTAGGATTTAAACCACGATCTGAAGTCTGAGCTCACTGGAAACTTTGAGAAACTGGTTCTTGCCATGCTGAAGAGTCCATCTCACTTTGATGCATCTGAACTCAGAGATGCAATAAAGGTTGGAAGATCAAGCTGCTCAGCAAACACTTGCTTTTGGGTTCATTTTGATTAATTGTATTGAATCAGTCTTGATGTCATTGAAAAATAAAATAAAACAAATAGAAAATGAAACCTATATAAGGGAACCTGTAATATTATTTTCAGGGTGCAGGAACTGACGAAGCCTGTCTGATTGAGATTTTATCATCACGTTCCAATGCCGAGATTCAGGAGATCAACAGAATTTATAAAGCCGGTACGTCAACAACAACTTTTCTATTGATAATCTTCACAGCCACTTGTCATTTTCTGTATTAATGAATTCATTTTTTAGTTAATTTGCTACAAAGAAAATGCAGTTAAGTGTTGAGATGCCGTTTTGTTTAAGAAAATCTACAGGTTTTAAAAATGGGAGTGTAAATTATGTATATTAGGTCATTCCTCTACAAAAACCCATCTTCCTTTCAGAGTACGGGAAGAAGTTGGAGGACGCTATCAGCAGTGACACCTCTGGTCACTTCCGCAGACTCCTGATCTCTCTTTCTCAGGTACTCCCTCCACCTTTCTACACTGTATGTAAATATCTTACAAAGGTGTGGTCATGTAAAGCTTTGACTGGTGTGCTCCGCCTTCCTCATGTTGGGTTTTTTCTTTTGTTGTTTTAGGGAAATCGAGATGAAAGGGAGACTGTTGACATCTCTCTAGCCAAACAGGATGCTCAGGTACTGGTTTAAAACTGGTTTTAAGTGGAAATCCTCTCTGACAGATTTCTGAAAATGGGTTTATCATGTCTGTTCACAGAAACTGTACGCTGCTGGTGAGAATAAAGTGGGAACTGATGAGTCCCAGTTTAATGCCATCCTGTGTGCTCGCAGCAAGCCTCACCTTCGGGCAGGTGTGTTATTTCAGCATTATTACATTTCCTCAAGCTTTTCCTTGCTGCCTCACTTTGAGATTTTACCCTTCAAAACGTTTAAATGAATGATCCCTTTGGTCAAATCCTTTTGTGTGTTTTCATATGTTGTAATTGTATGTTTGTGTTTCTGGTCTTTGATAGTCTTCCAGGAGTACCAGCAGATGTGTGGGAGAGACATTGAGAAGAGCATTTGCAGGGAAATGTCTGGAAATGTGGAGTCTGGCATGGTGGCTGTGGGTATGTTCAATGACTTTCCCTTGTAAATCGCAGCTAAATGGAAGTGGCTGTTTTTTTTAAAACATAATGTTTTTGCAAAGCTTTCTAAGAAAAACCACGAAAGCAGAGTTTATAACGATTGATGGCATTGTTGCAAATACCCTCATTAATTAGAGACACCGAATCCAAAGACTGTGTGCCTTTTTAATTTAAAAAGACTAGTGTGTCTTCTTTTCATACAGGAGGGTTAAGATACTTCCTTCCTTCCTTTTCATTCATTCATGAAATAAACTAAGTATTACTGATGTGACTTCAATTATTTGTAAGATAAAGTGGAAATCTTTATTTCTAGCATGGTTCTAAACTAAACCACTTAATCTGTATTTCCCAAGTTCTCTATTTCAAACAATAATTACATGAATTATCTTTGATAACTTCAGTCTTTGATCCCTTTTTTTTTTTTTAGTGAAGTGTATCAAAAACACTCCAGGCTACTTTGCAGAGCGGCTCCACAAGGCCATGCAGGTACACATATCTATATATATATTGTATTTATCACAAACTGCTTGTTTTTATTCAGCTTAATGTGGGAGGAAGAATGAGAGGACTACTTAAATCTGATATGACAGTTGTGATTTGATAACAGGGAGCCGGAACCAAGGACACTACCCTGATCCGCATCATGGTGTCCCGCTCTGAGGTTGATATGTTGGACATCAGACAGGAGTATTTGAAGGCTTATGGAAAGTCATTGTACACTCACATCTCTGTAAGTGTCCCAAGAAACCTTCTTTTTTTTTTTTTTTACCAAGTTTTGAGTCACTTTTGCTTTAAAAATGTGATACATTTCACTTTTTCAGGGCGATACTTCTGGGGATTACAAGAAGCTGCTGTTAAAGCTGTGTGGAGGCAGCGACTAAGCGGAGACGAAGATGACCTCCTGTTAGGACATTATACGTGTCCACAATAAAACAATATTGCATTATATCATGTCTGTTGCATGTAGCTAAACATTCATTTTCAGATGTCTTAGAATGTTGATGCTAATTTTTATATTCTCTTAAATGATTTATTTGCAAGAGCAGTAGATGCACTTAATCAGTGACAAAGTTAAAATTGAGTCAACATTTTAAACTAAAAATACTGTAGTAAAAAATACAGTAACCTTGCCCCATATTTATTTAAAAATAAATGCAAACTACAAAATGAAATGTATGCTTTAGCAGAGTTTCACAATGTGGCAGTTGTGTCACTTTATTATTTATAGTCAAATTTATATCTGGTGAGATTTTATTTAGAATGTGGTTTGACCTCGTTACTGAACAGAGTAACTGTTTTTATTAGCAAAGCTTGCTGACTGTCATGGAAGTTATATCAAGCTAAATCTAAACAGAATTCACATAACGAGGCCTTAAACAGGCCGTTTCCCTCTATTTTTAAAACATTGAAGAAAACAGTAGAAGCTTACCCCTGCTTGTGAATCTATGCAAAAGAGCTTTTAACATTACCAATTACTGTTTAACAGTTATAGATTATATTGTTGCCTTTTACTTAGTGCAGAAAAGCCAAAGTCTACACACAGATCATGTGCCTTTTTGTGTGCACTGCTGTATAAGCCAATAGAGCAAGTCAGTATTTTTTACTGTGGTTTATGTGGCAAACGATGCATAATCATGCTGGTATATCAACTGAAGTGTAATTTTACATTGTTTATTATGATCACTTTTACTTTACTCTGCAATATGTCTTTTTTGGTTTGTATGAATTACCACCAGCAGAGGGCCTCTGAATCACATCATGGAAGTGTCATCTCTTATGTCTAGTGATTATTTTGCCTGCTGCATTTTCTTTTCAACCAACTGTACTTCACTAAAATACAATCATCCTTTTAACAATCTGAAAGGCAGTTAATAATTATTTTTCATGTCAATAAAAGAAACTTTGGCATATCTGGGCTGTCTATGAAATGTGATCCCATGTTTTGCATGAAGCATTGACTGAATTTTCTGTTGTGAGCCAACACGCAATGAGACATTTGCACTTCAAAGGTGGCCTCTTTTACACCTTGTATTACAACAAGCAAGTAAATACCCGTATTCGCCTTCATCCGAGCATCACAAACGGCAAGTAATGTGTCTTACCTAAGTAGTGTTCTGTATACAATCCGAGAGGGTGAGAAAGTTCTCAGGTATGCTTTGCATCACCAGTGACATGGCACACACAGCCTTTTCTAAAACTAAATAGCATCCATAATGGAGATGCTGATGTCCTAAAGTCCTCTTTCTGTTGTGTTTGCCTGCCTCAAAGTGCAGCCTCAGAGGGGAATGTGTTGCTGAGACCAAAAATTCCCTCACACACTTCTCTAACTTCACCATATTACTCATTCATACTCAAAGTGAAAAGACCCCTTCAGCCTGAGGACAAAGAGTAATAAATATTTAATGTTGGTTTTTGTCTATTCTCAGACAAGACTGTTAGTACTGATACCTCCATGAAATATAGGTCAAAAGGAAATCAGTGGAGGCTTCCCATCTGGCTGGGTTTTGCTTTGAGAAACTGAAAGGAACACTTCTCCCTGATTCTGGTTTCCAGACAAAGTGCTTTAAATATTAACGTGGATGTGATCACAGGATGCATCCCTCTGAAACTTGGTCACACTAATGCACACAAACGCATTCACTGTCTTCCTGGGGATTTCAAACACACCCATATGGGAGATATACCAGAATTTGTCCACATCAACAGGATAAGTGGAAGATGGAAGCTGTGAAGAGCAGCTTGTTAGGTTTTAAACACACCAAGTTCTCAACTTAAATCTTTATTGCAGAACAAATGTGTTCCTGTCAAAATATTAATAAAGCTGTTTTACACGAAAACTAAACAAGGTGCACGTTTGAACATTCTTATCATCAACCTCTAAGATCAGTGCCACGTTAAAGACAACCAGTGAAAGTAAGTATTGGCCCAATAGTTGATTTGCAGTGGATTTTCTCCAGCTGTCCAATGAGGAAAGTGCAACTAAGTGACATTTGGTTGCCAGGGACATAATCCTGCATTAAACTTTGTGAGTGCATATAAGCAAATTACAAACCCAAGGATTAGACAACAACACATAATGAGCTGTAGCTGCAGATATCACTATCTAGCCTGCAAAGTGGTGGTCTGAGGGGTCTGATGTTGACAAAATGAGACAATGAAGCTTGTGGGATATCCTTTCTCTTGTGATGTTTTTGCACATATAGGACAAAGTGTAGAAAAATTACTGACATTGGCTTGTTCTTTACATGACATTTTCCTCGTCAGACTTCTGATAGATTATGTTGCACAGAAGAAAGCTCAGTAGAAAAGGGCAGTATAAAGGAATAATTGGCATCACTTTTCTAGTTGTATAAATCGGCTTTATAAATAAATCAGATCATATAATGAAAACTACTGGACTTTACTTTGAACTGAATACCTGTGCAGAAGCACAGAGTGCATATGCAGTGTCATGAGGCTTTTGGAAGTAAAGCCCGTTTCAGTAAATGAAACATGATTTTTTTATGCAGTAATATTTATAATAATAAATAATAATAATATTACTTATTTATAATAATAAATAAGTAATATTTATACAGCAGCTTAACTACAAAAGCTGTCCCGTTTCCCACTCATGAAATTATTATCTAACTCGCTAGATGTGCTTTTAAATACAGAAAGGTGTCCAGATTTTCTCGTCTTCCATTTATAACTATTTATAACACCGCGGGACTTCAGATCATATGATGATGTAGTAACTATCAGTCAGAGTCAAAGGTTTAACAGTCAGCTTTAAAAGTAATCAAGTTGAACAACTGCACAAAGTAGAGAAGTTTAAAATAAATTGTGATGGCGTAGCCCTACGATGGAATGACAACCTGTTCATGATGCACTCTGCCTCTTGCCTGGGATTGGCTCCAGCCCCTGCAACCCTGAATTTGATTAAGCCGTATGGAACATGAATGAATGAATGTTATGGTACATGTTCAGACAAATGATTGTTTTCAGTTTGTTTTATTTTTGTGTGTGTGCGTGATAATCCCCTGGAATAATCATGTTGCTACATGATTTGATTCTCACATAAACACTGAATAAAAATGTGTATTTATTCTAGTATTTCAACTACAACCATTTGGAGACTCCTTAGAAATTAGCTTGAATGTATGAAACTTTATTTATAAAGCCCTTTTCATGCAAAGAAAAAAGAACGCTTTGACACATCAAAGTATATAACAATGTGATATAAAAATACACACCACAAATGATCTCCTTTACACACAATAATATGTGCACACACACAGATCCCATTCTAAACAAACATGAACTCTTATCCAGTTTGTTTCTGTCTCTGAACTGAATGTAGGTATAAAATTATTAGTAGAAAAAACATCTGGCTTGCCACTACCAGGGTGGACACAGTTTAATACACTTATTTGGAAGATTATACAAATTATTTGCGTAGGTTTACTGCTTGACATTAATTTTAGAGCTTATATAATACAAAGCTGATTCATCATTACATGTAAAAATGATCTTTGTTTTACAGTTTTACACTTTGTAAAAAGGCTGAACTTCACATTTAGTAAAAAAAGTTTTTATCTTGAATGTTTTAGGGAAAATATAACTTTGTGTATCTAATCAAAAGTCATACAATAGGACTGCTACTAATCATAGAGGGGGAGAGCCAGGTGCGCGTTCAGAAGCCCCGCCCACATTTACCTTAAAAGTCCATTGCACGAAAATATGATTGGCACAGGGCTGCGTCTGCTTGTACCAGGAGACATGGCGGAGTTTGTGGTCTCACAGAGATGGCTTCTAGAGAGTTTCTACACTCTTCAACATGCCGAAACAACTTGATTTTAAGTCGATATATTCTTCGTAGCGTAGGCGGAGAGGGGTTTAAATAGGCAGATGCGTCTTTTATTCCCGAGAAGGAAGGAGCAAAGACTGGGAAAATGTGTTGTCATCTTCCTGCAGTCAACAGCCCTGGGCAACAAATATGGCTACTTCTTGTGTATCCTTCACTTCGGGTTGAAAATGGTCCCAACTGGTTCGAGCGGGACAGTTTCGGGGTGTTGCGACAATAGTCCGAAGTGAAGTTGACAACCAGAAAGATTACTAGGCTGGATTTTTGTCCCGTAGCTCGTGTGGTTAAAGCGACGGAAAGCGACGCGGAGAGGGAGAGATGGAGCCCCGGCATAAAGAGTTGTTGGAGAAATGTTACCAGAACTTGGTGGAGTCAATAACAGACGCGGACAGAGTTGTAGATGTTTTGGCTCACTGCGGGACTCTCAGTCAGTCTGAGCACTACGAGCTGGGACATAACTGCTCCTCCAACTCGGAAAAAGTGGAGCTTCTTCTGAAGATACTTATCAGTAAGGACAAAGACCATTTTGCTGAGTTTTGCACAGCTCTGGAAGCGACGCACCCTCACCTGCACGCAGTGCTGCTGAATGGCCTCGGACCAGTGGATCATACAACTGGTGAGAGACTTTAATGGCGTTACAGACTTGCTAATTAAGTTACTATAATATTATAATGGCCTAATCCAGAAATTTAATTCATGCATTGCTTTTTTTTTTTTTTACTGCTTCTGTTTAAAATACGACAAAAATAGCTCCACTTTTCTCTAAAATGATCTTTTAGATTTGTAGACTGTGGAAAAGGACACAGGGCTGTATAATCATGTGACCTGGTGCCTATTTACACCCTCACTAATGTGCTTGTTTCATTTGTGATGTCACTAAAAGCACAGCCTACAAGCTTTTGTGAAAGTATTTAATGGACCTTAAAAGATTCATACAATCAATGCAATGACATAGCTGCATAAAGGGAGTGTGTGAGCAAATCAATGACCCACTGTCACAGTTTAATAAGTGAATGCTAAAACTGTGTCAATGCACTCTTCAGAGTGATGTTTAGGACAATATTCACTGATGAACGAACCAAGACTAACATCATTATTAGTTAAGCTGTTGATTGAATAAATAATTAGTGTCTGATGCAACAAACTACTGTTTTATTATATTTTGGTCCACGAAACATAAGAAAATACTGGAAGATGTTAACCTCTGTGTCCCACAGATATAGAAGTCTTTGTGATGGCAATAAAAAGTTGTTTTGCAAATATGCACAATAACTTGCTGGATAAATTATTTATTTTTAACCACTGGAAACCAATACAGTGTTGTTTCTTTACACAAAAATATTTTAAATAGGCTGGAAAAGTGTAAACAATGGAGACACTGAGGTAAGTAAAAGACACATGGTATACCCTCCTGTTGAATGATTTCTCTGCTATACTTTAACCTTAAATATGTTGCTTTTTCCTACACCACAATGAGTGCTCATTAATGCTTCTCTTCTTTACAGATAAACTTACTTTGTTAATAAATTGTGTGTAGGCAAATGTCTCTTCTTTCCACTTTAATTTATATAGCATTTTTTGCTATATTCAGCAGTGTAATACCCATTGGTACATGTACTTTGCTCAGCAGTTCTTCTGCACCTTTGCTTTTCAGGGGTTGGAAAATACTTATAATACTAGTTGTTTAGTTCAGTTTTAGCTCTTGCATTATTTCCAGTGAACTGAATTGTCATGTATTAATTATAGATTGATAGTGATTTTTTTTAAATAGAAGAACTAAGTTTGCTGTCTTAATTTTACTCTGAAATTTTGCAGCCATTGGGCACAGTGTCCAAATCTGATAACTGGAACTGTTTTTCTGCAGGTAAAAAAAAGTGGTTTTATTTGTGTGCTGACTTCCTGTTGGTTGTTACACAGATTGCATATATGTTGTGCTATATTTTGCTACTGGGCAGACAGGTTCACCCACTGCACTACCAAAACAGGAGCCTTAGAAAACATAAGTTGTTACAGTGTTTTAAGTGATTTAGTATCAGCGACTTCCTGATATAGATATTTAAACTCACCTGAAACCCCAACAAATGAGAGACCCAACATCTTTTTTGAGTAAATTAACATGCTTTCCAAGACAATCTGTGGCGTGTATTCAACTGATCAGTCCGCTACAATAAAGACATTGTAATATGACTATGATGTTAATACTGCACTGAAAAAAGGCGTGTTTTCTCTTGGGCACAATTGTTCTTTTTAATAAACAAAGATATTATGTGGTTTTATATAACTGTGGCTTTAGGGCTTGATAGCAGAGATGTTTTGTTTTACAGGTTTTTCTAACCCCTTTCATAAGTAACAATAAAATGATGGCAGCAGATTATAAAGGTTTGCATTGTAGCTGGTATTCTCACCTGGCCCGAAACATTGATATAAGCCTGTAATTTATGCTATCCCTTTCTAAAATATTAACAATATCACCATTATTGTTATTTTTAATGTTCAATTAACTCTACTGACAGACAGTAGTTACTTCAGGACCAGTGGGTCATTAACTAATTCAGTGATTTTCTTAATTCAGAAAAATGTGACTGTTTACAAAAGTAGCATTTCAGCTGCATTTTTCAGTAATTAGTCTCATGAGCATCTCACAGGGAAGATATTGGTTGTCTTCTTTTGTAATCAGAATAGCTTCTACACAGATGTGTCATTGCCACTGAACCCACATTAAAAAAACAAGTGTGTTGAATTCTTAATTTGACCTAAGCAGCTAATTATCTATGTACGTGTGTGTATGCATAATGTGTTGATGCATACAGGAGAATAGCTGCTGTTACTGCTTTGCAAACAACGACAAATGTGAGTGATATAATTTCCATAAGTGATGGACAATTCCTGAAGCGTTCATTAATATACTGGACAAATGATGTTGGTATTATTGTCATCTCTTTCTCCAAACATTTGCAATGACTCAAAAAGAAATTATGTATAAAAATTGATGAATACATCACTTTCATGAACATGTTATTCTGTATTTTATATGTATGAAATAATTACTGTGATTAAGGTATTGTTCACAGATGGATGTCATTTAAAAGGAGTAGAGGTTTTAAAATGTAATTTCTAAGACTGTGTGTGCTTATTATGAATGAAGTTTGATTAATGCTCAAGATACAAATCATCCTGAGGCAGGTAATGATATCCTGTAGTTGATCAGTTGAGTAAGACTTGTTTTATCCTTAAAGTAAATAATTTATCTATACTAGTTTTATTACCACCGTTTTTACACCACATGGTCATCAAGTGCTTGTTTAAGTAAAAATCTAATTTATATGCAGTAAAAGTTACCGTCATAATTTGATAAATTTAACCCAATGCATTTTTATCATAATTCTCACTAAGTGTTTTTATGATTATGACTTTTTAGAACTAGATGCCAAATATGGAGTTTGGCCAGTAACATTTTCATAAGTTGTCTAATTAGTGACTTAAGAAAAATGACCTTCAGGACTTACGCCTACCTTTCATGATATTTACCTTCATTTAGAGCTCTCTAAAAGTAAACACACAAGGTTTGTTTTCCTGGAAAATAAGCAATTTCATTCATTTTTAGCAGTAAACCAGATGATATTTTTAGGTTACCTGTACACCAGCACTTATGTCTGAGATTCTGGTTTTACCTGTGAGGAGACGCAGTGGGCCACATAAACCTCACAGTTTCCTCACTTGACTTTTTATAAATGTCTTTTAAACATTACACAAAGACTCAGCTGTTTAAGGTGCATTTCAGCACTTAACTCTTCTATTTGATTCAGATTTATCCAGCTCTTAGCCACATCTCAGCACTGATGATATTGGGGAAACAAATGGGATATATAAATACAAAAAAAAAAAAAAAAGTTTCTAGCACTTCAGGACAACGTCTGTGTCCTACAGGACAATAGCTGTGTCCAACCAGACTTGCAGCAGTCTGGCACTTATCTATGCTGTTCCTTGTTGTTTGATTTCATGCTTGTGTTGTTTTATTCTCTGATGTACGTCGCTTTGGATAAAAGTGTCTGATAAATGTCTGTAGAATAGAATAGAATAGAAATTTGAGTGTTCCTGGATGTCCAAGATCACCAAGTGGTTATGACTATGACTACAAGGTGAACCCAAAAAAGATACTTTGGTTTTGAGGTCCAGGTCATATGACTACCACAAGTGTAGGGAAGTGAATGAACTATGACACAGCGCACCTTGCCCATTGAGCCACTCTATGCCAGAGTCATGGGAAACTTAAGCTAGACTGAGAACAAAGAGGTCTTGATCCATGGGATGCCACGGTTCCTGAGGCACATCAGTCTTTCTTTTTTTTTTTTTTTACTCCTTTTTAGTTCTTTGCTGGGAAAAAGAGGGGTGAGCCATGTTAGCTGGGCTCCTCATAGTCTCAACTCAGTCTTCTTTAGTTAGTGGGAACCGAGCCAGCCAGGGATTGATTTAGAGTTCTGGGACGTGGGTAAATAGAATCGTTTGTCATGCTCCTGCTTACTCCAAGTCTACACTGGACTGCTTTACATCAGAGATAGTTGCTGATTTAACTGAACTATAAGCTGCTCATTCCACAGCCAAGTAAGATCTCAGTAAATGTGCATTGCTGTCTGTTTTATCCTGTCTTTTACAGTCTTTTTAAACCTCTAAAGCATCAGCAAGATTCAGTTTTTTCTTTTAAAATGGGTTTTATTAGATTTACATTAAAAATAGTCTAATGGTTAAGTATTAGTTGAAACAGCTTAACAAAACAAATAACTATTTCTTTAATGAATTACAAGTTTAATTAAAGCAAAAATGCTTTAAATTTTTTTGTTAACATGATGCAAATTTTGACAACTTTTTTTTATTGACAGCTAATATTCATAAACCAAGGGTGATGTGAAAAGTAAACTGATGATGTTACTGAAAACTTAAAAGTTTTGTCACTAAAGTGCCAAAAAAGCAACTAAAGGGCAAATTTGATTATGTGACAACAAAATAATTTTTTCTTGTAACACTCACATGGTTGAATTAACAAAAGGGTCTGAACATTGATCTCTTGTTCAAAAGACAAGAAAATTAAGTAAATTTATTTATATATATATATATATATATATATATATATACACACACACTTGGTAGCTTTGATCCGATAACTGAGAAAATAAGTGAGTAAATAATGACAGTCAAGCTTCTTTTGTATAAAGTTCATTACGAATCACTGTAAGCTATAAGAGAAGGGGCTTTCACAGGGGGAGACTGTGTAATGTTGTCAGTGGAAATAAAAGGTGAAGCTTCAAGGCTGCAACCTCTTTGGGGCCCTGGCTAGTCTGTATTCAAGTTCCCTGCTCAACTGATAATTAGCTACACTGTTGTCAACCCACAGGCTCGTCATCCCAAGTTGGGGAAAGTCCCACCTTATTATTCTTCCAGCTGGCTTTTTTTTACTAAAGGCTCCTGAATGTAACTCAAGCTGCAAAGCCTTGATGTACAACACAATGCTGGAGATAAATATCTTACTATAACGCAGACACAGTTGAGTACTTTCAGACCTGACTTTAATGTTTTTGTTCTCTTCACAGGGTCCACTTACAGCGTCTTGTCCACCATGCCGTCGGACTCAGAAAGCAGCAGCTCACTCAGCAGTTTAGGTGAGTGTGGTATCCATGGTGCGGTACACATTCAAAGGAGAGACACCAATGACAACATTATCCATCTGGGAGGGTTGAGGGGGTTGAGGAAAACAAAACAGATTGTTCTGAGGAACCAAGCACAGTTTTACAAATAGTAGCTAGTTGCTGACTGTTTTGACTCTGAGCACATGCAAGTGATTAAACAGATGTGAGAAGGATTAGGAAACACTCTACCCCCACCCACACCACCCACAGACGCACACACACACACAAACCAGGTTATTTTAGTTATTTTGTGCATTGCTGAGGATTTGACAGGCACATGCTTTTTAAAAAAAGGAAACAAGCCATATGATTGATTTTTCTGGGTGATGTCACAAGAACTGAGGTTTATGAATGCAACTGTGAGGTGTATATGTATAATGATGTGCAATGTTAGGCTGAGTTGGACTTGAAAAATGCAAGCACGATTTAAAGTGACAAGAAACTGCTTAAGCTTCTTGTTAACGCAACTTGTGATGTAAGTGACCTATGTAGTCTTTGATCTAGTAGCAAAACATTTGAGGCTACAGGACTAACCACAGAGCTGAAGATTTTTTATAAAGTTTTCAGCAGTATGTTAAAATAAAAAAAATGACATGTAGTTACAATAACACTCCGCCAGTGACATGCTGACTCGCACAGGTGCTCCTGGTCAAGCCTCCTCCCCTCCTCCCCACATGGACAGCCACCAGGTGAACGAGAAGTTGGAGACTGTCCTGTTTCAACTAAGACACGTGACCCGTGAAAGGGATGAGCTGCGCAAACGTCTGGCCCTTTCTTCACCTGGAACCACTTTTGATGACTGCAGGTACTGCTCTAATCTCCTTCACCTAACTGTCTCCTAACAAACATTTACAGAATGTACAGAATACTTGGTTACCTTTGTCAAACAAAGGGTAAAAGTACAATTTTAATCTTTTTCCTTCCTTGTGCTCCTGGAAGCACAAGGGTTGTGTAATGTTGCCTCTACTCTCGCTTTCAAATTACTTCTCAAAACTTAAATGTTGCATAATATGTTTCCTTTTTCCATCTTTTAATGAATAGACCAAACTTGAAAGCAGGTCACGACTATGAGCGTCTAAAGCTGCAGTGCATGAAGGCAATGGCAGACTTGCAGTCCCTGCAAAACCAGCACAGCACCACCCTAAAGAGGTGCGAGGAGGCTGTGAAGAAAGCAGACTTCTATCAGTAAGTGCAAAGCCTACTATGGGGACTTAAATTTTTTAATAGCCAGTGCATTTGTGCGGTATGCATTCATGCTCAGCCTGCAGGGTTTTAGCTGTTGTTCTGTTCTTTCTCTAACATATTCATAGCAGATTGCATGGAACAGATTTTGTTTCTCCAACAGAAAATGGATGAAGCCTTCAAACCAGTCCAAAAGCCAAAGAGTTAAGCCGTCAGGGAAAAACAAAGCAAAACCTAGAAGTCTTTGTTCAGTTTAATTATAACTGTGATTGTTAAAAAACTTTTATTTTACTCTCATCCTAACAGCATGAAACCCAAGTTATCTTTTCAGGCCAAAGCTTCAAAACAGAGATTGAATTACTGTGCTTCTTCATGCCAAAGCAGGATCTATATTCATTATATGGATGCTGTTTGTGTGGCACAGCATCTGTGCCATGCGGATAAAGCTACAGACGGAGCATTTGTTGTCCGGTGAAATAAGCTGTGCGGCATTGACATGGAGGGGAGGCTGTTCTATTTGTGTGATTTAATGATGCCGTACTCTCCCCAAAGTGTATGGAACCAACATCTGGCCTCCAATGCAAACAGACAGATGAAGGATTATTGCCATGTTTAAGCCTCTCCTTCTGAGTCCTTTTTGCACATCACAGAAAGTATTTATTCATTCCTGTCCTGTCTGCTTCTCTACTTATCCATTAAGCACTACACTATGTCAATGAGAAATCCTGGTCATGTCCGTCTGTTGTACTGTAGTTAAATCAATAAATCACATGGGCAAACAGTACTCTGGAATCATGGAGGATTTTATCAGTCCTCTTATTGATTCATGTTTCTATGGTTACTAATTCACGCAGAAGTAAGATGGGTAGCATATCAACATAAAACTTAACTGATCTGAAACAATAGCATTGACTGTGATATTGACTAAATGCTTGTTACAATGTATTCAGAGGTCCCTAACTTAAAGGACTTAGACCCTTCCCCTTTTTTAGTTACCTTTTTAAAATTGTAAATCCTAATGTAAAATCATGTTCTCTATAATGTCATGATTTTTACAAATCAGGTAATCTTTTGCTAAAGTAACCAATGACATTTGCATGATTTCTGTTTTTATCCCGAGGTACCAAAATATCTGATTTTCATTGAATAACTAGTTTATAAAGTTGTTTACATGATGGTGATCAAAACCTGTTTTAATTGTGCTTGCTATGATATCTCCATAGTACTCTGCACAACCGTCTGACAAGCGAGCACGGCCAGTTGAAAGAGGAGCTGGAGGCTGTGAGGCAGCACAACATCCAGCTGGTCAGGGAGCATAACCATGTGAAGCAGGCCTGTGAAGAGCTGAGGAGGTTGCGGGAAGGTGACCAAAGGGAGGTGGCCGATATGAAGATGTTGCACCAGCAGGTACCTGTGTATATCCCATCAACATTACACTGTTATAGAACACAAGAAGTGGGTATAGAATACAAAACAACATAGAATATCTATACACCTTAGCACTCAAACATCCATTTGCTCATCCGAACGCCCTTGACATATAAATAACTGGCTCTTGACATTTGATACAGAATTGAATTTGATTCTCGTCTTTGTGGCCATTATTTCCAAGAGGACCCCTTTGTTCAGTTTAATGGAGTCAGACGAGGCTGTCATATCTCCATCGATCAAAAAATCTTCAAAATGAGGAGCATGACTGTCTTCTGAACTGTCTTCCATATTTATGGTAAAGTGTACTATAGCACTATTTGATAATAAAGATGCATGCCTCATTGGATCATGGTATCATTAAGTAAAGAACTGTTCAACCTCAGTCAACTAATTACCAATTGGAAAAATCTGTCAAATTCTTTTACCAATTAATTAATCAAATTAGCGAGGTGACTTTTTTATTTACATGTCAAATGCTAGTCACGTACAATACAGTACTTACTTATGAATGAAACATCTTGTCCTCTATGGTGCTCTTGTCCATAAGTTATGATACATATAGTAACTTAAAAAAATATTTTATATATTGAATGTACAATTTCAAATATAGTATTCCACAAGTACAACCAATCTAGCAGTGACCTGGTAAATCAGCATGCAAAAAAAGGGCAAAGAAATTAAGTTATCTTTTGGTGCCAAGTCAGTTAATTTAAAACTGAATTTCAAACAATTAAAGCTAACCAGAATATTGGATCTAAAGAGGACTGATGAAGGCCTTCCTTCATGGTCAAATCCCTAAACAGTACATTACATTTTCTAGTAACCTTACTTATTTATGCAGCTCAAATGAATGAAATCAATTCTTTATTGTGCTTTTTTTTAATTCAGTAAAGCATCAAAATGATGTAATTTGCAGGTGATGCGAGAGGGATCATCTGATGCCCTTAACAAGCTGTATGACACAGTTGTGGACAAGTTGGAGGCTGTGAAGAGAGACTATGAAGTTCTGAGGAAACGCTACAATGACAAGACGGCTAGCCACAATGCCGACCTGAGTCGTTTGGATCAAGCTGAGGAGGAAAACCACCGGCTGCAGAAGAAGCTGGACATTCTGCTGAAACAGAGAGATGCTGCCATCCACTATCAGCAGCACTGCTCCTCTTCTTTCTGGGGGTAAAGCTGTAAAATCACAGAAAACTCTCAGCATTACAAGCTGCATGCATCAACTCAGCAGCTGTTTTAAAAGAAAATTAATTTTAGGCTGAATTGTACTGATATGATTTTTACTTGTTTTATGTTTACAAATGTTCTTTTATTGTGGCATGAGGCATCAGATGAAGACATGCTTTTCCAAATTGGCTCTCTTTAGATTCTGGAAGTCCCTGATATCAAGAAAATATTTATTTACAAATAGTTAGAAACTCTAATCAGCCAATAAATTCTTTTTTCATGTGGTATAGGTTTGACAACATGCAGCAAGAACTCTCCAAGTCGACAACTCAGAACAAGGAGCTGCAGCGAGAGATGGAGCGGCTGCAGTCAGAGACGACACGTCTGAAGACCCAGCAGCTCAAGACGGCGAAGGACTGCGAGAAATACAAGGAAGAACGGGACTCTGTGATTAGCGAGTATCGCCTGATCATGAGCGAGCGGGACCAAGTGATTAAAGAGGTGGACCGGCTTCAGACAGGACTGGAGTTGGCAGAAGCAAAGTTGAAGAACACCTCCTCAGAGAGGCGAGTGGCCAACGAGGAGCTGGAGGCTCTTAGACAGGTAGTTACTGAAATGACGGATTCTACAGTTACACAATAAGAATTAGTATGTTTTTAATGATGATTACTGAAAGAAAACTAAAGGAGTAAGTTAGGAATATTGTTGATGATGATGTTTTTGTGTCGTGAAGGAACTGGCCTCGGCGCTAGTTGACAGGGATCGAGCAATATGTGAAAAGAATGAGCTGCTGGAGAAATACTGTCATGAGGTGAAGGACAAAGCTGAGGCCCAGAAGGAGCTGAGCCAGGCCTGCAAAGACATTGAGACAGTGCGTGAGGAGAGGGACGTGGCCCGCAAGGAGAGGACGGAGGCCATCATCCAAAGGGACCAGCTGCTGCAGGAGTATTACCAGGCCAGACAGGTAGCCAGACAGCCAGGGAGTGATTCATTGGTCCAACTGGTGGGATTAGTTTACTTCTATGACAATAATCCCTTCATTTCATCTCGTATTGTAGTAGTAATTTTTTTTCTATTTTTTCCATCTGGGATGTTGCACAGTTCTGTTTTTAAATCATTGTGAGATAAATTACAATGGTAGCGAGAGAGTCTTCCATTGGGCAGTAGCCATCAATTACAGTGCTAAGCATCACCCTGACTCTGAAGTGCACAAAAAAACTGCATCAGAAATGAAAAGTTCAGTTGAGTCCGTTGGAAGTGATTTAGCAGTAGACTTAATGGACACTTTCCCAGCAGTTACCAGTCTCTGCTGCCATTTGCAGCACATACTGCTTGGTGAGCCTTGCATTTATTCTATTTCTGATCTACTTTATACAGTAAACTTAATCCAATCTAACTGTTCTCATTATGCATCATAAGAGGATGGTGCTTTTTAGTTTGCTGCTTTCTATTTTTAAAATGTATGGAGTTATTTACATTAAGGATTTACTTCTGCGAACCCATAATGAAATCCAGTAAAGCCCTCAGGTTTATTGTTGACTAAGTCCAAGATTGTTTTAAAGCAAATATATTGACAAGTTCAAAGGTAATAGACACAGTACAGATCTGCTTATAAAATTACAACACAAAATATCTCATATTTGCAAAGTTAGTGTAGAGTTGATTAACTTAAAAATGTACTTGGCCATTTAGTAGGTTTCATTAAGTTCAATGAGAGATTTATTTATTTTATTTACTATACATGTCAAAACAAATGTGTAATCAGTGGGCCTCTAGGTAATTTCTTAAAAATTTCAGATCGATTTTTGACACTTTACAATAAATCTTAATACTTTTGTCTGGAATTGCAGCTGTAAAGATTTGTCAGTCGACTTTCAGGTGACATGAAAGACAAAAACACCTAGCTGCCTACATCTTTACTACACAACTACATTTGCCATTCTGTTCCACCATTTTCCTCTGTTTTCCCAGAAACAAGACTCTGCCACTCTGGATATGGAGCGAGCCAACAAAGAGATTGAGATCCTGAGGAAACAGTATGAAGCCATCTCTCAGGAGCTGAAGGAAGCCCTGCAGGAGGCAGAGGTAGCAAAGTGTAGACGAGACTGGGCTTTTCAGGAGAGGGACAAGATAGTGGCAGAGAGAGAGAGCATACGGTAAGGAGTCTTTGAGAGATGCCTGAATTTATGTGGAAATGGGTTATTTCTACTCTACATATCAGTTCAGTTATAGAGACGAAAATAGATTGCTTTGCTTTTCTGTGACATTGTTTACATCTCTTAGCACGCTGTGTGACAACCTGAGACGAGAGAGGGACAGGGCTGTGAGCGATCTGGCGGATGCTCTGAGAAATCTTGATGACATGAGGAAGCAGAAGAACGATGCTGCTCGAGAGCTCAAAGAACTAAAGTAAGTCTGTGCTCCGCATTATTTAACCTACTGTGAGATAAATGCTGCTATAAATTTGAGCTAAAAGAGCTAAACTAGCTACGTTACTTACTTATAAGCTTCCCTCTGTTTAAGTGTTGTCTTGCTTGAGGATTTTTTTGTGCCACCAAGTAGAATATTTACAGTAGGTCCTTGATTAAAGGATCTTTACCTGATTCTGCATGATTGAAGCATGAGTGAGGAGAACGGTTTACTTTAAACCAGGGGTGCCCGAAGTGGGGCCCGCAGGCCAAAACTGGCCTGCCAGCACTTGCTCTTGGCCCGCTAGTAAATGTTTATATTTAGAAACCTACAGATCTTGATGAAAAGACATTTTAGAGCCTAATAACTGATGATATTAATATCTCTTACTTATTTCCATTAAGACTCTAGCAATTGATACAGGATTGTATGGGTATAAACAGCTCACTCCCTGGCTTTCTATTCATATCAACTTCATTAATTAAAAGTTTAATCTTTGATGTATTTGTGCAGCTTATTTTATATTAAAGTCAATATTTTCCTCTTTTTTATATTGTTTTATTAATTTGGAAAGATCCCCCATGAACCTTTGCACACGCAGCCTCAAGTTCTCGGACTCCATACATCCACATGGAAAACCATAGGCAGTGGCGTACAGACAAGAGATGCTTTAAAGCTGCAGTGTTGTGTCCCTGGCTCACTGGCTCATTTTCAGTTTGGCTCTTGGAGGCAAAAAGTTTGGGCACCCCTGAAACACTACTGCTTCTCTTTTTGCTCTCCTCCGACTTGCATGTGATAAGATGATGCACATCTCATAATCATGCAAGATTATTCAATAGAAACTTGCATCCTGCACTGAATTTACTGTTTTGGTTCCAGCTAATTGCTTCTGAGATAAAACAAAAACTGTTTTAACTTAAATTCCCTGCTCTCTCTCTCGTCGGTGGCCATACTGTTTATAAGTTTGCATGGGCAAGCAGAGATGGCATCCTTGCTATAGCAATGCCCCTTATTTAGCAATTGGCAGAAAAAAGGTCACGGAAACTTTAGAAGCTAGTTAGCATTAGCAGGTTCCACAAAGTTAAAAGGCCTGGACTCGTACATATAACTGTACTGTACTTGTACTTAACTGTACTTGCTTAATGATCTTAATGATGACGTGCTTTGTGTCCTGCAGAGAAAAGTTAGATGACCAGTTAGAGAAAGAAGCAAGATATCGTCAGCTGGTGGCTCACAGTTCGCATGATTCAGCCATAGACACAGACTCGATGGAATGGGAGACAGAGGTTGTGGAACTTGAAAAGCACAGAGTAAGTTTTCAGATGTAAATTCTCTATATTAAATTGTTGAGTTTGTAGTTAAATATTTATATTTATTGCTGCTGTTTGATCTTTTTCCAGGATATGGATTTGAAAGCACTTGGGTTTGATATAGCTGAGGGGGTAAATGATCCCTATTTACCAGGAGATAGTGGGATATTTGTGTCTAAGGTGGATAAAGGAAGTATTGCTGAAGGTAGATTAAGGTAAATGTTACTTTCAGCATTGTGTTGTGTTATTAAAGTCTTTTGAGGCACTTTCTAAATGTGATACTCTTATAATAAAGACCAGAGTGTAGTTCAAGTATTTTCCTTTGATGGCTTTTGATTCATCCAACTGTTAACTTTTTCCACACTGCAGGGTGAATGATTGGTTGTTGAAAGTTAATGATGTTGACCTGACCAACAAGGACAGGAAGCAGGTGATCAAAGCTGTACTGAGTAGAGAGGGAGTGATTAATATGGTGGTTCGAAGAAGGAAGTCGCTTGGGGGACGCATCATCACACTGATACAGATAAACATGTCTGGACATAAAGGTCAGTTTCAAGTTTAACTTCAGAAATAATCTTCACTACTGAAATTACTTTCATTGACAAACTATGACAAACCATTCCAGTACAAAAGCAAATCAAGACATGTTCCTTTTAAAAAATTTCTCCCTTTTCTCTCGTACTTAACAGATAGTGGTATTGGGTTGGAAAGTGGAGTGTTTATTGCCACTTTAGCTGCAGGAAGTCCAGCCGCCAAAGACTGTAATCTTACTGTTGGTGACAGACTGTTAGCGGTGAGTGTGCAGGCCAAGTTACACAACAACATCAACCTACATGCTAAAACTTGGCTTATGACATTTACACTGTCCTCTAGTGCCCTCTACTGACCACAAGCTTACAATCAAACTGAAGCAGAACAGTGCAGTGACTTCTTTATTTGCAAAAGTTAACCAAATAGTTCTGCACTTAGACATATATTTATGGGTAGTACCTTTTAGCATGAGGTTGGGACACAGCCATGTTTAGTTTAGCAATAAATTAATTGACCAGGGTTTCTCACTGGTGTAGGTTTGCAGGATGTTTCATCACTTGTAAAAAAACAAACATGATCAAACAAAAACTTCTACTTCCATTAAAAGCCAGGATTTTGCTGCAGATTGTCTTTAATGCCTAAACTTTGGGATTCTGTAAACATGTCTGACAAGAAACTGTTGTTTTTTGTCTATAGATCAATGGAATTGAGCTTGAGCACAAGTCGCTCTCTGAATGTGAGTCTCTGCTGAGGAGTGGCAGTAGCTCTCTCAGCATCTCACTCATGAAGGTAAATTCCTTTGACCGCTATTATCAGCAATACCTATAACAGTAAAATAACCCTTATTCCTTACAAAGTGTCCTTTTTGTGAAAATGTTGATGGTATGTTGTTGACATTTTCTAACTTTCTTTTAGTGGGAAGACAACTAAAATTGTTTGCATCCCACATAATAATCCAGATTGTATTAATCTTTTGATCATGGTAACTTGCGGAAAAACTAAATTTTTATCACTTCTTTGGCAGTTTTTCCCTCAGAGCTGTTCTGGGCAGAATTTATTAGAAACTTTGAGAGACTCAGAAAAAAGCTTGCGACTCCAGTCCACTGAGATCCACACCAGGAACTGCAGGAACTCTAAGCTCAACTGCTCCACTCAAACAGATGTATGCAGTTGTAACTCTGGCAGTAGGGGGGATGAAGTATGTAAAGACGCATCTGATTCTCTGGAAAATACCAGCAACTGTGCTCATTCCCATCACAAAACCTTTTCTCATAGCTCCCAGCACTCTCGCTCTGATTCCACTTCCCAAAGTCCTTCAGAGCCCCATCAAGAGTTTTGCTACCGGAGGCAGGATCTCCACCATCGTCCCCTTGCATTTACCCCTGTTCTCTCCAACTGCTGTTCGCCCCAGTCAGCTGTGGATCAAATGCAGAGTTTACCAGTGAAGCCCAGTGGAGGGACATGGCCTAAAGTCATTGCAGGAGTTTCTATGTCAGAGTGCACACCGCTGTCCATCTATAAGAAGCCTAAACAGAGGAAATCTATCTTTGATGTGAGTGCTTTCAGGAGGCCTGAGACGGCACCTAAACTGGACTACATGTCTTTTTCTCAAATATCTAAAAACTCACCACAGAGCTCAATGTCTGAAACTGCTCAGACACCTCCCACCCCACCAGCCAGAAATGACTCATTCAGGTTCAAGCATCGGCAGCAAAACAGTGCTGCCTCTGATTCCACCATTACCTCTGGCAAGCCACCGGCCACCTTGGCCCAAGCCACTAGCTCTCAGGTTGACAGAGAGGTGGGGAAGGAGCTCTATCGCACTGATGCTCCTGCAGGAGAGACCAAGAGCAACTTTAAGAAGCCTGCTGAGGAGGAGGGATATCACCACAGGAAAGAGGTGCAGGAAAAGAAGCGGTACCGGCCAAAATCAGCACCAGCTTTACGACCAAACGTTACTCCATTACACATCCCTATTCCCATGCAGGTATACTTGAGATACACATTCTTGTTTTGGTGATCATTTTAGAAAGCTACATTCTTATATTTCTTGTAAGTCTAGTTGGCAGTGAGACAACTGCCAAACCAGCAAGTTTTATATCAACAAGAAACAAGCATAGAAAACAGGGCGATTGCTCTAACAGTTCTTATTACTGTGGCAGACGTTTACCTGTGGAATCTTTACATTGAAGTTCTTTATGTAAGATAAAGCAACAGTTCAAAAACCTTGGTCTTATTAGCTGTTTATTGCTTTTACAGATGCAGAATTTCTCTAATGATGAAGAATCCCCAGAGCCAATAGACTTGTTACGCTTCTCTCCTTTGAGAACTAATCGGTACAGCATGCAGTTTGCACCTCCAAGCTACAGTATGTTTTCTTAAAATTTTCTTTTCCTTTTTTTTAACATCCATTTAAGGTTTTTAGGTTGTCTGTAAAGTTATTTTTCAGTCCTATGCTTTTTTTTTTTTAAAAAGATCCTCCACAGCGAGGTTTAGCCCCGTGTCCTGCTGTGACAGCTGTCATGAGAAATCCAGTCTACACTGCTTGGAGCCATGAGATCCAAGCCAACAACTCTTCTCCAGATCCCAGTTTGGACATCAACCCACATTCACACATAAGGTGTTCTGCCAGGCTTTTTTATTCTAAAACTTTCTTTTTCTTCGTTTCTTTTCACTTGGTACATTTTGAAATATCTCATTAGGAACACTTATTTTAATGAATGAGTGTAACCACATAAAGATGTGCGGTTGTAAAAAATGAAAATGAATTTATTAATTTCCAAGAGGGTATTGGTACAAACAAGTGGTCCCAGACCTCAGGAGTTGGGGTTCCAGAAGCTGCTCAAGTAATATAATGAAATCCTAACAAACATGAAATGGGATGGCCAAATCCCCAAGGTATGAAACACAGTACAAAAGCAAAAACAAAAACAGGCCTCCTAAAACGTTACCAAAAGGGAGAGCAGCTCCAATAATCTAAGGTTAACAATTATCAAACAAAATATCTACAAATAGAAAACTTCTAATGTGAATGTGTATATAAATAAAAAAAAGCAAAAAAACTAAAAAAGCTAAACTAATATATATATATATATATATATATATATAGATATATAAAATTAGCTCAGCTTTTTCTTTTTTTTTTTTTTTTTTTTTAGAAGGAGACCAACCGGCGTTTACAAAATACTCGTGT
>JBAMHV010000023.1:8001406-8040611 GCA_037177535.1 Pseudomugil gertrudae
CGCCCGTCCGATCTCTTCTAATGGGGAGGTGGATATAAAGAAAAAAAAAAAAAAAAACGAAAAAAACTAAACCAAGATCTATATATAGAGGTAGAGATAGATAGATGGATATAGGTATAAAATTAGTTTAGCTTTTTCTTTTTTTTTTTTTTTTTTTTTAGAATGAGACCAATCTGCATTTACAAAATAATCATGTGCATCATGACCTAGATCTCATGAACAGATGGCATGTAGCAAATTCTGTCTGACTTTAGGTTGAATTATTGACCACCAGGGGACTCACATAAGCTTTTTTCTCTACTTTTAGCCCTCAGCATCAAGGTCGCCTCAGTCTGGACCTCAGCCACAAGCACAATGGAGAATTGATGGAGAAAAACTGCAGCCAACCACAACACAGCACTAACTCCTTGCCCTCTGGTGCTAGACTGGGTATGTATTATAGCTGGGTATATATACTGTAGCTTATGGTCATCATTTGTTTTAGTATCTTAATATCTTTAATATCCATAGTAAGGGATTTATTGGTAATGATCAAATGGATGATAAATTTGTATTCTGTCTTCTTCAAGTGATGTTTGTCACAACTTTATTACACAGGCTGACCCTTAGAACTCACTATTATCTGTTTTATTTCACGAAATTCAGAAATTTCCTGAAAGCGTTTATATGTTCACATTTCAAAGTCAGAGTCAGCTTTATTGTCAGTTTCTTCACATGTTCAAAACATAAAAAGGAATCAAAATTGCGTTCGCACTGTCCCACGGTCAAGGCAAATGATGTTGGGAAATAAACATACTGGTGAAATGTTGGAGGACAGTCTTGAGATCAGCGTGATTAAAATCTCCAGCAAAGATGGTGAAGCTGTCTGTTGTTCACTGATGGCTTGGTACAGTTCATTAAGTGCACTGTCATCATTTCCAGAAACTCACAGTGGAAAAATGTTTTGTTTATGCTTGGAAGAAAAGATCCCTGAACAGATTTTCTATTTGTTATGTTTAGGCCCCCCTGGTACTTTACAGTTTAGGGCAGAGCGCATTAAGATCCCTCCAAATCGCTACTCTTGCTCCACTGGATCTGACAAAGGTAATGTTTAGTCTAGGAGCTATATCACCTGCTAGTAAATGCTGCAGCTGTAAACAAACAAGTTGAATACTTGTCTCCATCATTCTAGGCTCTCTTTCACATTCCGAGTGTAGCAGCCCGACACCCCCAATATCTCCTGTCAACCCAGACACATCATCTTTCTCCAGCAGCCAATCACAGAGCTCCATTTCTACCCAGCCCAGGATATCAGTCAGCCCGGCTCCAGTTGGTGACAGACGTAGGGATGGGTAAGCCACCTCCTCATCCACATCCTTATACTCTCATCATTCAGCAGAGTGTGACATGTTTTTCACCATTTGTCTGTACTTCTGTCTGGTCCATTGTGATTAAGTGCTTGGAGTACAGTAAACAAATCTGTCAGCCTTCATCTCACACTGTTAGAACATTGACTCAGCACTGGTAATTTTACCCTCCCCGTCTGCCTTCTGTTCTAATGATCATTTTATAAAATGAAATCTTTCTCTCCAACTTCAGGTGATTATGTTGTCCCTTTCTCCCCATCTGCTTCTCAGATTTGTCTCTTACTACACTTCTTCAGTTAGGCGTCCACAGGCAGTAAAGCCCAAGTTCCTCTCAATGAGAAGCTTGAGGTTTGTTCCAGGTTACTAGGAGCATGCTATCTCAATAACTGTTGGAGCACTTGCAAAAAGATCTTTGTGTGCACAGAATTTGGCATAATTTTAGCACACCGAGTTAGATTTACAATGAACTTGTTAAATTCCATATAACTCCTGTATCATGTATCTGAGAAAAACTAGAAAACATCTCTATATTCAATTATTTATCAGGTTTATTTCAGAGTAAAAATAATAAGACTAATTTTGCCACAAAATATGTGAGAAAAAAGCAATTTGGTCAAAATAATTAGGTAGGCACACCTTTTAAGGACGGCGTAAACTACCTTTTCCAATGTTTTACTGTCAAATGTTTACAGTAAGGAAGTATAATAAATACGATACTATGAAGAATAAAGTCACCAAATATCTACAGATCTTTACTAATTACTACTACTAACTTTACTGAAACCAGACTGAAATTTAGCTTCAGCTAAAAGTTGTAGCCATTTAAACCCAGAAATATAGATTTTTATTTGTTAAAAAAGAGGGAAGGAAAAAAGTTTTAAAAAGTTCCAATAGGTACACATGCAGTGGTAGCCCAGTTCTAAGCCTGTTTTTGTGCTTCAGATGGAGGGGATATTTTGGGGGTCCAGTGGGAATGCAAATTAGATTAACGTGTTAAAAGTGAAAACTTGTGTCTACCAGTAACACAAAGACTTAAATTGTACCTTGAAGTTGGTCCAAATATTTTTAAAGGGCACAAAATCCAAGGTCCTGATTTGGCATTTTAATCTTAATTCTGTTCAGAGCATGAAATGGGAGCTAAAGGTGAAGAGGTGGCGTGGCGTTAAACCAGAATTCAGTGTGTGCTCACTTAGCAATCTCTAACTGTAGTTGCTGTTGCTTTTTAGGCTACAGGCTGAAAGGTTACAGGCTTCCGTAATATATTTTATCTTCCTTGTTGCATGTGCACAATATTAAATGCCTTTTTTTAAAAGCTTGTATAACTTTACCTCATGTGTTACAATAAAGCTAAGATTCCAATCATTCACTGAACTTTGCATGTTGCACCCTACCAGAGGTCAAAACATTACATGTACAAGAAGTAAATTATGTTTTTTTTCTCCTTGAGGCCATACTTTGGGGAGCCTCGCAATGTGACTGTACAAAAAGGAGCAGAACCACTGGGGATCTCTATTGTGAGTGGAGAAAATGGTGGAGTATTTGTATCGAAAGTGACAGCGGGCAGCATCGCACATCAGGCTCATTTAGAGTACGGAGACCAGCTGCTGGAGGTACAGCAACTCTTAGCACCACTCATTCAAGTTTACCTTATATCTATTGTCAATGGTTTCCTGTGTTGATATCATTTAGTTTAATGGAATCAACCTTCGCAATGCCACTGAGCAGCAGGCGCGTCTGGTGATTGGGCAGCAGTGTGACACAGTGACCATTTTGGCTCAATATAATCCTCATATGTTTCAGCTGGGGAATCACTCTTGTTCAGGGTAAGAAGGAAAGAAGCATATACTACTACTATCTGAAATTCCCTCTGGGATCAATAAAGTATTTTTCATTCATTCATTCTTTCATAATGTGCAACTACAATTACATGTTGAGCCTTTGTGACAAAATACAGTTTGGTTATTCTAAATACAATACTGTGTACATGGAAAACAGTATTTCCACATATTTAATGACTTATCACAGTTCATTTATAAAAAAAAGGTAATGAAGAGGGTTATATAGTTAAGATTATAATAAAGGCCAAAGACAAATATATACTTGGAATTGTTTTGTTCAATTAGTCATTTTATTGAATAATCAATATTTTACTCGATTACTGTTCTCCTAAGTTTGCAGATGGAGTCTGTCAGCAACCAGGCAACACCTCAAGACAGCAGAGCTACGACCCCAGACAATCACTCCACTGTTGATACACTGAGTGAGCAGGATGAAGGGACCATGACACCTCCATCCAAACAGACAACTCCTGCAAATAGTCCACACAACTCCTTCAGGTGGTAGCTTATTTATCTCAATTAAATATCTCATCTTTTGTACTTTATATTGAAGTAGTTTCCCACAATGCTGTTTTGTGACTTTTATTAGTCTTACATTAATGCAGACAATAAAAGTTAACATTAAATTTAAACTGTACTTTTACTACAGGCTCCCAGGCTCAGTCGTGCACAGGGCTGCAGAGTCTCGACTGGTGAGGCTGAAGAGAATTCATGCAGAGCTGGGTGTTCAGATCTGTGGCGGAAACCTTTATGGCATCTTTGTGGAAATTCTGGATGATGACAGCCCTGCTAAAAGTCCTGATGGCTTAATGCCTGGAGATGTTATTCTAGAGGTAATGTTGTGGCTTTCACACTAAGATGACAAAAAAAACCCAGAAATAACTTGGATAATTGGTGTAAACCCTTAATTTGACCATTTTTGTCTAAGTCTGTTTGGCCAAATAAATGCACTTTGTAGCTATGTAATAACGTCAGGTTCTGTCCTATGTATCCAGTAACCTCCTTTTGCATGCTGTTTGATTTACATTTATTGATATTATGTTGTTCTGCTTTGACAAAAAAAGAAAAAAACTTAGTGTATCTTTCTTAATCTAGTATTTTTTTTGTTTTTAGTACAATGGGGTCAACATGAAAAATAAAACTAAAGAAGATGCTTATCTAGAAATGTTGAAACCAGCGGAAACAATCACATTCAAGGTCCAGAACTGCGCCAGCAGCCTGGCTGACATCAAAGAGTCCCCTGGAGATGGATTTTTCATAAGGTATACAAAATATCTATCAGACTACAGGAAGTAGAGACAATGTATAACAGGCCTAGTAACTTATACATATGTGTGACCATAATCTCAGGACAAGAGATATCTAAATATATTCTACACATTGACCTTTTGCCATTATTTCCCAAAAAAGGATGATTGATCAATTTATCTTACCTGTAGTATCCTTTATTCTTTCTTTCTCAGAGCACTTTATGAGCGGGTGGCAGAAGTAGAGCAGGAACTGAGCTTTAAGAAAGATGACATCCTGTATGTTGAAGACACACTACCAAATGGAAATTTTGGTTTCTGGATGGCCTGGCAGCTTGATGAGAATGCACAGAAGCTACAGAAAGGACAGATTCCAAGTAAATACATGTAAGTGTATACCATGTGTGTCTTTTTCATTTAGTGTAGTTACTATTGGTTTAAATGGTAATATTATAACTCCAGTGAACACTATCCAAAGAGCTGTGATCCGTTGTAGGCTTCCTAAATCTTAAACATTTTGGCATTCATCAAGCTTAAATGACAACAAGAATGAAGTTGGTTATATTAGAATTCAAGTAAATCAAGTAAAATATATAATTATATTAGGATGGACCAGGAGTTCTACAGAAGACATGCCATGGCTGATATGAAAGATGATGGTGGGTCTGGCAAGACTCTGTCTGCGGCTGCTAGAAGGTCATTCTTTCGTCGGCGGCTGAAGCACAAACGTAGCGGATCTAAGGACGGGAAGGACCTGATTGCTCTGGATGCCATAAGCACAGATTCATTACCCATCACAGAGGGTAGGAAACTCTACTGAAGCAGTCCATCACAAACCAAATCCAATGTTCAACTTTACTGTTAGCTTTAAGGAAAAGGAGAACCTTGCCAAATTTATAGAAAATCTGTTGCCATTTGAGAATATTCTATTTTTTTTAACCTTTCATGACTGTCTTATATATTAGATGGTAGAGAAATGTACATAAATAAAAATATGTTTTAGCCTTCTTTAAATGATAGTGTGATGATAGTGTTTCTTGTGTATCGGTATTGAATTTATACATATTTGCTTTAGATTAATCAGACCATATAGATACAGAGAAGTTAGTATATTTCATCATCTAACACAATCAATTTATGCTGTTCATAACTGTGCTTATCAAGAGCAGCTGCATCTCTGTCATCTAGTGCATTTTGTGGTAAAGAACACTTGTGTATTTCCTGCTCAGATGGAGTGAGTCTCATGTACCAGCGGGTTCAGAAGGTGGACTGTTCCTTCCCAAGACCAGTCCTTATTTTGGGTCCTTTAGTGGAAGCCAGTAAGGAGATGTTGGTGAAGGAGGCTCCAGATAAGTTCTGTCGCTGTTTGCCTGGTAAGCTAATGCGCACACACACACAAGTTAAGATACTACAACAATATGTCAGTGAAAATGTGAAACATGGAGAGGAGCAACTGTAGGTTTTACTTATAAACTGTATTTTTACATGTGGATTCCTTTTTCTTCTAGAAATCATGAAGGCCTCGCAGCAGGCAATAGAGAGAGGAGTTAAAGACTGTGTGTTCATTGACTACAAACGGCGAAGCGGTCATTTTGATGTGACAACTGTTGCATCAATAAAAGAGATCACAGAAAAGGTAAATTAACATTAATTAATGCCCTGCTGTCATGTTGTCTTTGAGTCAGATTGCCAGTAGTAATTTTATACCTTGCATCAGCCATATATGTGCCCAACTGGTTTCATAACAATGGAATCTAAGTTTCAAGCCTCCCTAGATATGAAAAAACAGCAAATTGTTATTTTAGGTGTATTATTTTTCAATATTTAAATACAATATCACATGCATAGGTTGTGCACGTGACAACCTTTTGCATGTTTTGTCACAATTTGTCCAAGTTCAGTCTGTAAACTTCTTTGCTTTTATATGTTATGTCTTGCTGTAACTTGTTTCCATTCAACATAAAATTGATTTAATCAGCTTAATGTCTCCAAAATGTAGGAACAAATACAAGTTATTTACTATATTCAGCAACACTTTGCTGTCACCCGCCCTTTTCTCATGCAGTTCTTTGCTGTCATTGTTTCTGTAGGATTGTCACTGTTTGCTTGACATTGCTCCTCACGCCATCGAACGCCTTCACAGCGTTCACATCTACCCAATCGTTATATTCATTCGCTACAAAAATGCCAAGCAGATAAAGTGAGTAACCAAATTTAAATGTGTTTCACTTGTCTTGATTATTCTCTTAATTTGCATTCAGGAAATTTTATTCTACAAGAAATATGATAGATTTATTAATAAATCCATTCTAAATATATAAACAAACCTAATTGATTGACTTGACTTGGACTGACAGTGTTATTAGTTGTGAGGGTTTAGCCTGTGCTCTCTCACCACCTGCTAGGGATTTGATTGGCTGATGGTAATATTGAAAAGATGCTTCTTTTTTCATTTCTAATTGCATGGGAAGATTTAATCTTCTGAACCCTCAGTATGGTATTTGTATTCACAAGTACATACACACACACAAATGAGGACACGTTAAGGTCTGGCAGGAACAGGCTTTTCTCAGACACACGCATACACACACTCAGAGGCCTATGAAACCGTGCAGTGGACAAACATGGCCGATATTCTTACTAAGCTGTCACTGTCATTAGCTGAGTGCCAGCTGTCCTTGGATAGTCTCCTAGAGCTTGTGGCTCCGCTTTGTGGCGTGGGTGGTGAAAACACTCACAACAGCATGCCCCCCACCAGCAGTTTTATTCACATACACACATAAGCTCATTTCCTGCTTCTGGCCTGGTGCAGCTGCTGAGGAAAGCTCAGGGCTTTCCCTGGGTCATGATCCTGTGGATAACAGTAGCAGCAGACCATGCTGTCTGAACACTGAGGGACTGTGATTCTAGGTTAAATTACATGATAAGACGTCACAGGACTTGTCAAGACTGCGTAAAATAAATGGTAGAATTGGTCGATTGGAAACTACAATGAAGATTTAATATAACCATTGTTGGTTATATAGAAACTAAATTGGAAAATTCTTAATAGCTATACTAAATATTTCCCTTTACATATTAAACATATAGCATTAGTTTGTTTTGCTAGTTTGGAGGGATTATTCTGTCTGATCATTTTTTTAATCAATGTATTTAAAAGTCATTTACAACTATTGAGCCTATGATATTTTTTGAGGGATGCACTCCCAGGCCTGGATTAGGACATTGGTCAATACCTCGATGGTCTATCATGTGTCTTTTAGGTGCTGAATTGGACTCAAGTCTGTTAATTGGGCAGACTAGTCCATAGCAGCAATTCCCTCATCATGCAGGAAGTGCTGAAACATGAGGCTGAGCATTGTAATGCATCAGAAGGAACAGTTGCAGTATATGATCCAACAATGGGTCTGAAGATCTCATCCTGGTAACTGATGGCAGTCAGGGTACCTCTGACTAGCACACAGGTTTTATGGCCCTTCAAGGACATGGACGCCATCCCAGACTGTCACTGATCCATTCCCAAACTATTCTTGCTGGAGAATGTTGCAGGTAGCAGAATGTCATCCAAAGCATGTCTCACTTATATCTCATGCTGTGTGAACCTGTTCTGATCTGTGAAGAGAACGGGAGAATTTCCCAAACCAAGTGTTCTCTGGCAAGTGCCAGTTGGGCTGTATAGTGTTGGTTTGTCAGCTCAGGTGCTCACACCACACATATGTTTTCTGAATCTGACAGTTTGAGCAGAAACAGGCACAAAAGTGGCTTGCAGCAGGTACATTTGTTGGACAATGCTTCTCCTGGCACAAAGGACCAAACACCGGTCCTGCTTCTGGGTCGCTACAGCCTCCTCCAGGTACCCTGGCTTACTCTGCTGTGACTTGGTATCTACTCCATGCCTGCAAAACTGCTTGGAGACACAGCAAATCCAATCCCATATCCTGCATTGATGTGACACCCTGAATGAGCTGCACTAATTGAGCAACTTCTGTGGGTTGCAGACACCAACTCACCTTACTTACCTTGTATCTGCTGGTGAGCACACTGGCTAAATGCAAACATGGCCAAAAATCAGCCAGAAAGGATAAAAGCAGGGCTTTGATCTGGGCCTGCTGGACCTTTCCTTTTTATATGGCTTATTGCGCCACTTTCCTCTCATTTCTACCTGTTGTCTGTTCTGTTAATATAACAGCGTGTTACATTAATTCACAATCGGTGTTACCTTCAAACTGGACAGATTGAAATACCAGAAGTGTAACTCTGAGTTACATAAAATTATTCTTTTTCTTTTTATTATTTAGAGAATGTACTTAATAACACACATCATTACATTATCATGTATCATGATAAATACTGTAGCTATAAAAGATAAACATGCATGTTCTCTTGGTGGAATTTTTATATCTGCATCATTGACGAGAACTGCTGCAGTGAGAAAATTAGAAATAGTTATTGTGCATGCAAAGGGGCTATTTGTAGCTCTTTTGCTATCTGTCAACAATTATTGTTTTATGCATTATTGTACTGTTAGCCCCTTTATTGACACTTATAATTAATGTATTATTTTGTACAAACAAATCTGTGTTTTCCCTACCAATAGTAGTTACTGGTAATATTATCCCAATCTCTTTATTGTTCACCCCCCACCGTACCCTTTGGCATTCAGCTACTCCCATCCATCCAATGTTACAATGCAAGGACTGATGGCAACATTTAGGGGAAACTTTTACGACATGCCTTCACAGTGTTTAAGACACTTTATAGGACATATGGACTTCTTGTTGATAGTCAATAAACACTAATTGCAGTGTTTGTGTGCTTTGTAATGAATATATACGTGTGTATAAAGTTGCTGATGTTGTCTCCTTAGAGAGCAGAAGGACCCTCTGTATTTGCGGGATAAACTCTCTCAGAAACATTCCAAGGAGCAATTTGAGGCAGCGCAGAAAATAGAACAGGACTACAGTCGCTTCTTCACAGGTTGGTGAAAATATTTTTTTTTTTCACTGATGTTCTAACAGTAGCTTTTCATATGGAAGGTATCACACTGACATGGTTGTAATGATAATTTGTACACATATTCTGTGAGGTATTAGCACATCAAAACTAATAAGACAAAATTTATTATTTCTGCCTCAGATCCCTTGTTTAATATATTCACTGAAACTATTTAGAGTTTTAGCTGCTGACTTTTTCTGACACTGTAGTCTGTGCTCCACAAACCTCTGATAACCTCCAGACTCAGTGTCTGTGTTCTTATTCAGATCTGTTTTAAGTTTTGGTATCTGGAGCAGCAGACCGAGACACCCAAACTGTCTGTGTGATTAATGACCATAATAAAATAGGCAGCTTGGAGAGGAAGGGCTCAGATATTGAACACAAACAATAATGGAAACTTTAACAACAGTTTTAGTATCCAATTGTAGAGGATATTAAGTAGGACTCGGCTACCAGCAAGTTAATTTGTTTGAGCTTTTATTTAGCAGACAATTAAAAACGTAGAAACGTTATTTAAGAAATAGTTTATTTCAACAGTACACTTCAAAAGTTGGTAGAGAAGTGTGCTTACTCGTGTTATATTGCCATTCCCTTTTAATTACACTATTTATTCATTTTTCAACTGAGAAAACTTAAACTAGTTGTACTTTTGCTGAGAAATCTATCCATTCTTACCGGATAAAGATTTTAAGTGTTCAACAGTGTGTGGCCTCTATCCTCTAATTCTTCTAATGGTTTGGCATACATTTTCAATAGAAGAAAGGTCTGCTTGATAGGCAAGCTAGTCATGCACACACAAGCCAAGTCCTAAAAGTGTTGCCATGTGAGGAATACCCTTGGACCACCTGGTAAGACATTGATAGTGGCATATATTCTCTGTCGCTTATCCGGGGTTGAGTCGCAGCTTAAGGTGTGGAAGCCCAGACTTTCTCCCCATCAGCTACATCTACCAGCTCATCAGAGGGGATCCAGAGGTGTTCCCAGGCCAGCCGAAAGGTGTCCTGGGTTTCCTTCCTCAGAGACGTGCCCGGAACACCTCACCAGGGAGGTGTCCAGAAGGCATCTAACCAGTAGCCTGAGCCACCTTATCTGGCACCTCTCAATGTGGAAGAGCAACAGGGTTACTCTGAGCCTCTCACAGATAGCCAAGCTTTTCACCCTATCTCTAAGAGCAAGCACAAGCACTCTGCAGAGGAAACTCATTTCAGCCACCTGTATTTGGTATCTTGTTCTTTCTGTCACTAAACACGAGCTGTGAGTAGTAAACGGGTGGTGAAATATCTTAACAAAATTCCCACATACGCCACTCCATCAATGGTACTACTTACACATTTATGCACAACTTCCATCCCATGGATGTTACCTCCGCCCCCCATACTTATACAGATTCTTGCTTTTTTAATCTTGTCTTGTAACATGTGGTCTTTTTCATGATTGCCATGTTTAATAAACTTCCAAAGTAGATTAAATGTGGATTTAAGATTTTGCGTCCTCCGTCTTTCTCTACATCTGAGATTTGGGTGGGTTTGGGAGACTAAATGTATTTAAGGCTGCATACCTAGGTGCAGAAACGGATCATAGGTCTTGGTGTAAGTTACTCGTGACCCCATGTGGCTTCATATAGAGCATGGTGGGATGATGCTTTGTCTCATAGAAACTCACATGCATCCTGGAGTGGTTTCTATCATTTATCTTTTTGCACTGAGATTTTCTGATCTTTTCACGCCATTTATGAAGTTGAAATTCATAAAAGGAAAAAAAAGCTCTTTCAATCTTATAATAAGATTTAAAAAAATATGTTTAGATTTTTCTCTTTGTTTGGAAAAGCTAAGCCTTTGGTAGAGGCTCCTTTTTATACCAAATCCTGACATCCTCATCTGTCCCCAGTTAATCTGCTGACTGTACAACCTTCCACAGCTGTGTTAGTTCTTTGTTCCAATCATATTTCTGTCTTTGCCTCTACCAGGATTTATTCTGAGTTTACTTCTGGAATCAAATTTAAGCATTATTATTATGTTTCAAACACAGTGAAGTTTGTCAGAAAATCATTTTATTTGTACTCGAGTCTGTTGAAGGTTCAAACAGATGAAAGAAATGACTGATTTAACGAGTAACAACTTTCACTCTGTAAATGTAAAGTGTTGATGACTACAAAGTTTAGATATTAAGTCATTTTACTTATTTATTACTTCATTTTCCAAATAAAGTTGATTTTTTTTTTCTCATTTGTTTCATTTGAAGCAAACAACTCCAGAGGTTTTCTGATCAAAGGAAACAATGTAATGTGTAAAAACTGAACTGGAATCAGACTTTTCATTAAGTGTAGCGAATTTAACAAGTGAACACAGAAATGAGCTATTATCTACTATTTTGAGTCATTTGATGATTGGTGTTACATTTCTTTATTTAAGGAGTTTTTTCATGCAGTTCTGATGGGTTACATTTGCTGTTGCACATGACAAAAGTTCATAAGGATTAGAAAATGTGATGACATTTACAGAATTTCTTATGAATCATGAGAATATTTATAACGATGGTAGTCTCCTTTTTTTAATAGTAGACAATTCCTGATAATCAAAACAAACACACCAAAAATAAACACTGAATGAAGGGTTTATACAAGAATAGGTTGTGTCTTTATTCAGGACCAAGCTTTAATTCTGTGTGACATTTTGTGGTTAACACAGTAAACATCTCACCTAACCTTCTGTGTTGCAGGCATTGTGCAAGGAGGAAGCGTCTCCTACATTTGTACTCAGATCATGAGCATTGTGGACCATGAACAGAATAAAGTCCTGTGGATTCCAGATGGAGCACCATAGAACCTCTCACACAATCTTTTTCTAAGTGATGGTACCCACGATAAATCGGTACACAATAGACACTTTGGTTAACGTCCAATACTGTTTCACTAAAAGCAATATCAGCACTAACGATGATCCTGAAATCCTCCCACTACATTAGTGATGTGCTGTACTACAGATAGATTTGTTTACACTAGTATTTGATACTTGAATATTTTATTTTCACCCGTATCCAGTAGCACTCCTTTCATCCCTTTGTCTCTGTTGGACTATGGCAAAACTGTGCCGATGCGGAAAGTATCCTGTTCCTGAAATGAAGATGGATTCTTACTCTATTTATATGCATTTCCCTGCCATTTAATTTATCTAATCAAATGAAAGCGGTTGCTTATTAACCTTTTGTTTTTGTTATAAAAATGTAGTTGTCTAAATAATAGGAACAGTAGTTTCTAATTAATATCTTTATTTATAGAAGAGAACTTAGCTTTCCTTCTTGTTATAACAATGTCTTGTTTTGAACTTCAGTTCATTTTGCCAAGCTAAACCTGTGGAATAGGTAACATCCCAGCTTCCAAATTATGCTTCAGGTTCACTGGTTTCACCTGTTTGTTCCTGTTTGCATTTTCCACTGATGCTGCCAATGTAGCTCTTCGTTGCTAAATTAATTTTTAAGAAGGGATCTTTCATTTCTTGTTGGCTGTTAGTTCACACATTCACAAGTACCTCTTGAATTATGCTGACACATTTCATTAATCCTCCAACTGAAGGTGAATATGTCTTTATAATATTAAATCAAAAAAGTTGTCTGTTTTCTGTTTTTTTAAGTATTTTTTAAATTGATTTCCTGGAGTTAATGTACCTTTTGACCACCAGGGGGTGTAGTGTCCCTTTGCAGGTAAATTAGCAGAGATGTTCTTTTGTCACTTGACCACATTGTTGCGGCCAGTTTTACACAGATTTTACTCACTGACTTATTAAAACACATCTTAATGTTTTCATGAGAAAATGATTTATTATGTTATAGCTATGATGACTGAAATACTGCAAGATGTTTTCTTGAAGTGTTAAAAACTGTAGAACATGAATGGATCAGTGTATGCTCTTTTACTTAAAGTTTTATGATGTAATCATCAGAATGTTTATTAGATCATTTTAACAAACAGGAAACAATGTTAGAAATTCTGCAATTAGAATTTAGAAAGCTTAGACTGGAAACAAAAATCAGAATACGAAGAGGTTGCCACCAAAGTTTGAGAAAAGGATGAGTGTAAACACAAAGTTAGTCATAAAACATTGATGAAGCCTCCCTAAAAATAACCAGAAGCATCTACGTCTGCTGTTCATGACTCCTCCCCCGCTACCTGTAAATCTGCGATGCCATCCTCCAACAAATGGATGTGACAGGCGGCCACTGGAGCCAGGGAGCCCGGTTCATCGACTAAAAACTATTTTACCACCAACACTATTACTTCTGTTAAGAATACTGGAAAATAAATAGCGCGTTTTAACCTGAGGAGCGCATTCAACAGTGCGCGGAGCTCAGAAGAAGCGGAGCTGCTGAACAACAAGGTGGAGGAGTGAGCGAATCCATCGCCTGGTGCGGACATCACGCCTCAAGAAATAAACATCGTGTTTGGGTCAAAACTGCGAGAAAAAGCAGATGTGTAAAGGTTGGACAAAATGTGATTTTTACGCACAGATCAAACGGATGACGCGCGATTCCGGTCGCGAACGCGCATCGTGAGGCGCACGACTCATATCGTGATTTCAAAAGAAGTTTTTATTATTCCCCGTGTGGATGCCGTCGACCCAACTTTGCCCTCCTTACCTCCAGTGAAGCCGTGTGATCAGCCAGGGGAGCGGGAAGGTGGATGACTAAACATGCGTGAGCCGTTGTGGCATCAGGGGGCGCTGGCTGGGGCTCCCCAAAGCGAATGAAACCCGCTTGAGTTGCTTTAAAAAAGATTTTTGATTCAGTTGAGTCAGAGGTGGAAGGTGACCAGAGGCCAATAATGACAAAAGGCACGGAGCGACGCAACATGAATGTGATCATCCCGTTTTCATCCGATGTGCCCTGTGACAGCAACGGCCAGCGGATGTGGTGGGCTTTCCTCGCCTCTTCCATGGTCACTTTCTTTGGAGGTCTCTTCATAATCCTACTATGGAGAACTCTTAAATATCTGTGGACTGTGTGCTGCCACTGTAACGCCAAAAAGAAGGTACGTTTTGGAACAGTGAAATCCATCACAGTTATTTTGTGTGTTTGGCAACCAGTGCGTAACAACAGCATGTCCAGCCAGTTTGTATTTAAGCTTCTAATTAAATCAGGTTTAAGAAAACACTGCATGACTGAAAATTTAACTCTGCTTTCATGGTTTAATGGGACACAGAAACTTTGGGATATAGTTCAAACAATTTCTGCTGTTGAATTATGAGGAAGGGTATCTTTTGACACTTGTTGGTGGGGGGAGCTTGGATCTATAAATGATCTAAACAAGTAATAATTTTACGGTTCTTATAAATTACTCTGATACCATGAAGGTAAATGCAAGTTTATTTGTGCTGCTGAAATGAGTAACAAACAAACAATATATCCATCTACCCACCTTCAAGAAATGATATAAATGATATGCTGTAATGAGTCTTTAGGCCTCTATTTAGGCTCTGTACTGGGCCTACTGTACAATGAGTCCTTATGGGTGGATTGTCCGTAGTTTGAGCCATTTTGTTCCTGTTGAGTTACTTTGAAATACTGTTGAGTGTGTCAAATAAGTCAATCATTTGCTTAAAATGTGTCAAAGTATGACTTAATGTGAAATTAGTTTATTAAAAATGTATTTAATTTCTGAAACACACTTGTCAGCATACTCAGTTTATGTTCTCTGAAAATCATCACAAAGTGAGGATGAGTTTGGTCATTTCAGGACACATAGAGCTGTTAAAGATCTATCACATATCTTAATATCTGCCTGAAGATGACTGTAAAACCTGAACCTTTAACATAATCATAAACCTAATGATGATTTTGTGTGTTTTTAAATACACGTGTAATGTCTTACATTTAACGGTAGGAACAAATGACCTGTTGGATTGTTTCTTGAACATTATATTACCAAAAGAAGCCAAAAATATAAGTTGGCAAATAATAAAGATGTTCATGACTAATGTAGTTCCCCATTTGATAAATAATTTCTCAAGTTTTGACTTAAAGCTGAAATGATGAGCAGTGCCTTGTAAGGCCAGCTGTAAGGAAGAAAACTAAAAACTACAATAACATTTTTTTCTCAGACCTTTAAGTCAACAGTGACTATTTCCCCATAAAGGGTCATGGCACCTTTAAGGTTGTCACCATGCAATAAAATATGATTTCTGGTCGCTCTGTTATGTTCAACATTAAAACCATTCGGATTTTATAATCATTTTATGAATAAAAGATACAGTTTCTGTCCGTTTTCATGTAAAAGGACAGAAGGATTAAGGTGTCAGAGATGGAGCACTTTGTGTTTTTGTGTTTGTGCCTCAGACAGAAAGACAGAGGAAGAGAAATGACAAAGACTGGTGCTGACCTTTTCGTAAGGACATCTGTATCTTTTCTGTCCTTTAAAACCACTACAAAATAAGACTGCAGCTAACAATGATTTGATCTGAAGCTTTTTGTCCAACTATAATCTAGATGAGTTTAAAACGGAACAGAAAAGGAGCGAGTCCTGTCATTTGAGCAACAGATATTTGGCTTATTGTTACTTTGGTTATGTAACCAAAAGATCTTTTTTTCAGATTTTAGTTCTTGTTAACAAAGAATAATTGAGCTTTTAACAGATAAGAAGGAATGAAGCAGAGATGCTCATGTGAACTAAAACAGCTTCTTCGTGTAAATAAGAGAGCAGTCAGATGGGTTTCTTCTCTGATTTTTTCCAAGAGGAGCTGGTGAGCTCCACCAACCTGTTGTGTTCTGAGGGAGTCGGCCAGAGATGATGAGTCGTCCTTTCACTTCTTATAACCCCCCCCCAGCCTATTACTCTGCTGGAATTAATTTCATACCCCCATCTCAGTGTCTTTCTCACCCTTATTTCTCATCCAAGAATCAACAGTTCTCCAAAGAGTCAGAAATGCAGTGTCAGGTGCATACAGTATGTGCTGTATGAATCAGTGTTTTTGTTGCTAAGCAACAAGCAAGCTAAGGATTTCATTATAAGAGTAAATCTGTCTCTGTTATGCAGTTGTCTGGGCTGTGAGATATGGCAGGTTGTGCTGAAGAAACTGGACAACAACCCCCCCTCCCCTGACACACACACACTCTATGCATGTCATTAACAGCCCAAACATTGAGATTTCACTGCATTGTTTATAGATGGAAGTTGATTATCTCTTTTCGGTTTGTTTCCCCTCCTCAGTGGGCGTTCACTGCCCACTGTGTCCAGTTCTGTTCTGATGCCTCTTGTGTCTATAAGACCAGTCTCTACCGCTCTGTTTTCTACATCTAATGGTAATCGACCAAAGTCGTTATTTGTGGGGTTTTGATAAATGACTGCCATTATAAGACCAGGAGGAAGAAAGAAATTGCGTTCAGCGTAAATGGTGACATACTCGCAGTGGGAGGATGAAGAGTTGTGGCAGCTCTTCAGTCATTTTGCGTGGTAGAAGTTGTATTCAAGGATTGTGTTTATGTTTTTCATTCACTGTGAAAGCTGGAGGTTCAAGAGTCCACAAAGTTAAAAATCTTATGTGGCATAGCCGTCAAAAAGCCTCTCGCTACCAGGGATGTTATCACAGCAAAGAGACAGCAGTTAGTGGACTGCTTTGAGCCAGAATGACTCATTAAATGCTAAAAAAAAACCACCACAGTGAGATTTACAGTTTTAATTTATAGTGATTCAGTTGAAAAACGACTAAATGCATTGCTGCGATGACTGCTCCCTTATGGATATGTGCAAGATTTCTGATCTACTGGTTTACTTTTAATCAACACATCCTGAATACTTGCAGGCTAAACTGAGGGAACTGCAGCTCATGCAGGCCTCATGTCTCTATCATGTGTGAGCTGGCAAGTAAATACAAAGCTAGGTGATAAGCATGATAAGCTTATTATTGATCATTTTGTTTAAATTTTAGGGAACCTAATCTGTGTTACTGTTAATTAGTGACTTTTTTCTTACAGTAGATGTCTTTAAAAACATTCAAATGATTCCTTCAGCTGATCAACACATTTTTTATGACAACCACTCTCAGACATTTAGAAGAAGTTGTCTTTTTTATGTAACATGGTGCTGGCTTTTTTTTTTCTAAAGCACTAGTGCATTGTGTAAAGGTACCTTGCAAACTTTATGAATCTTTTGCACCTCTTGTACAAATCTGTTGGTTTGGACCTTGTGTTCTAATAAGCTTGTACAGCCTTGAATAACCTCACAGATTTGCATAAAGGAAGGTCAGAGAGAAAGGCAGACTGATCTCGTCCGATCCAGACCACCCACTACATGTCCAGTTCAGATCGCCTTCTTCTGGACGAAGGGACGGAAATCCCTGTTGCTGAGGCATAGGACTAAAAGATAACATTATGCAAGTAGGTTGTTAAATGGTTTGTTGTGATATGACGTTTCTATTGTTTATATTTTATATGTTGCTGGAGAGGTAATTCCCCCCGGGCGGCTACGATTATTGATCTTGATCATTTTTGTGCTTAAAATAATCACTGAAAGATTGTAATTTGATAAAAAAAGCCCTTTAGGACATTTATTTTCTCAGAGTTTGTTTTCCTTTTGTGTTTTATGCCAAGAAATAATAATAAATGAGTATTTTGGCATCACATTCACATTAAAATGCTGATGTTGGACTTAAACCTAAAATATTTGTAGTTTTACATTGATTTTATAATATCCAGTCATGTGTTCATGTGAGTTTTTTTTCTAGTTAAATAACATTGGGCTGATTTAACTGAAAATCAGGTTGTGCACATCACCACGTGCACCTGCTAGCAGTGACTCAGTGTTCTTACATGTGTCAGCATCGTGGCCCGGAGGTGTTTTCACTGTGGCGATTGGAGGATTCAAATGAAGAGTTGCTCTCATGCTGTCACTCTAAAAGCTATCTGAAATATTGTAATTATGAGATGAGTGCTCGTGATCAAACAGCAGCAGTTACATTTCCGTAAGTTGAAGTAGATGAGTGGCAGTTTGCTCTTTGTCTCTGTCATGTGCCCAAATACACACAAAATGCCAGCCCTTTCTCCTAAGTGCAGGTAAAATAATAAAAAGAAAAATGGGATTTTGTTGCGAGTCTATTGAAGCTTATCTGATATAAAAAGAAGAAAAAATGTGCTTGAACTCAACACAAACATCAGATTTGCCTTCATGGAAGGGATGCAGATGACATCCTACTCAGATACTCTGCAAGTGAGTTCTCATAATAAACAATATAAGTCCTTGTTGTATCAGTTTGATGGGCTGCGTGATGAGCAGGGCAGCTCTTGGCTACATTTATTGCGTAACATAAGCAGCATGCTGCAGCTTTACTGTAACTGCTCCATCTGGGTTCCAACAGGTTTCTGATTAACATGCATGTTGAGCATGTTTTTTTTTTTTTCAGGAAAGATGCACTTGATATTTTTTCCCCTTTTAAAATAAACTAGGCAAACATTTTCCAAATTATTCATTTAAAAAAAAGAAAAATCTTATTTTTGCTGTTTTTTCAAGCTGAACTTACAGTAAATTGCTGCTATTTCTAATTAATAGCAAGAGTCCAGATTTATCCTCTGAAATATGTTGATAATTATCATCAGTTTGTTTGGCGCATTGTTTGGAAGGTTTTGGAAATCTTCCCTTTATGGGATAAAGACAAATACAGCTGACATCAGTGAGAAGATTGAGATATTTCTGGAAGTTTAACCTCCTCTGAGACGGTTTTGGTTCATTATTAATCTGATTCATATTAATATATGTTTAAATAATTGATTCCTTTTTGGAGAAAAAGTGTCAGGACCTACATGTTGCATTCATTTTTAATGAGCTCTCTCTTTGAGAAATGATCCTGAGAATAGGCTTACAGTGCTGATCAATGATATATGCTGTAAGGGGACTTGATTAAATTTGGAGACGTAGAAAAAGACTGAAAAAAGTTTTTTTTTGTGCCTTTTATATGTATATATCTTGCATTTTAAATTTTATTAAATGAAAGAAGGAGACCGCCTTGCTTTAATGTTAGACGAGTACAATCTTTTGAGAGAAAAAAATAAACAGGTAAATTCTTTTTATTTACTTAAAAGAGACATATTATGCAAAATCCACTTTTTTAGCCCTTAAATGTTGAAGAATGCAGAAAATGTAACTTTATTCTCTCTTGATGACACACATATATCTTTATATTTTTTTGGTCATACTTTTCAGTCTGTTTAATTTTTTTCTATTATTTATTATGATTTTTTATCTATTACATCACAGTATTTGCTGTGAGTCTGCCAAATAAGGTTGTGGACTTCCAGGTAATCAAATTTGTTAATCTGATACGTTGACATTTACAGTAAACTTACCAATAAAATGTTTCTCTGCCGGGAGATCAGCGTATCGCTGCTATCAAGCTACAAACATGGCGGAACAGGGTAGAGTAGAAGTACCTGTGACCTGGAGGGGGGCGGGGCATGACAGGCCTCGTTCACATTTAAGGAGACGGCACCAAAACGAGTCGCTCTAAGACACACCTCAGAACAGGGTTATAAGGTGTGTGTGGAGGGAGAATAACCAGGAATTCAGACCAAATCATTGCGGTTTTGCTTTATACACACACAGTAAATTAATGATTTACATGTTCAAAGGAAGAATTTAAAAGCATGGTATATCTCCTTTAAATGTCAAAAAAACACAGCACTTCAGTGTCACTCGGAACGCATCTTCCTGTGTTTGACCTTAAGATGAAATCCACCATCACAGCCTTTTAAATAATAATTGGACAGCGTCATAAGTCACAGATCATTAATCTTTGAACCCTGCTTTCAGTGGCATTAAAAGTATCATGGCCGATGTGGTTTCAGTGTACATTTTTAAGCTTGGTCATTAAAGAGCGAAGGGAAAACAGCTTGGTGCCAATTAAGCCTACTTAATGGCTATGGCTTCCCTCTGCACAGCCTGTGTCACTTAATTCATTAAAATGGTAAAAGTGCAGTGAGCATAAATACATCAGGTCAAGTCTTCCAGCAAGTTATGTTGGCTATAAATAAATGACACTTTGCCAAATGAAACAGGGCGATGTTTCATTTCTTTTGGAGTGAAAATGAATGCTCCACTGCAATGGTGTAGACCCAAATGGTTTAATTTACAACAGAATTTTCTGTGATGACTATAAAGTGTACTGAGTAAGCATTTATGAAGGAAATGTAGCTCTACAAGGGCGGGTCTAGAAAATTTTGATGGGAGGGGCTACAGAAAGCTGGGTCAGACCTGGAAACAGGGTGGTAATTAAGATCCTTTTGAAAAAGGGATTTAATTTGAGGAAATAATAAATCAATATTATCATTAAAGTGGTCCTTTAATGGAACAGTAAAGAAAAATTAATATAAAATCAATACATACATCATCAGTAATGATGAAGTCTTATCAAAAGTCTCATCAATCTTTTAAATTCTTTTTATTATATATAATTATTTTGCACAGACAAAAATGATTGTCCATATATATAGTCGGTGACACGATGTACAAATATTTTATTATGATTAAGGATATGTTATACTGTTAGGTTAATTCTTTTTCTATTCTACAGGCATTTAGCAGACACTTTTATCCAAAGCGACGCACATCAGAGGATAAAACAACACAAGCATGAAATCAAACAACAGAGAACGGCATAGATAAGAGCCAGACTGTCTGGTTGGACACAGCTATTGTCCTGTAGGACACAGACGTTGTCCTGTAGGACACAGGTGTTGTCCTGTAGGACACAGACGTTGTCCTGAAGTGCTAGAGACTTTTTTGTTTTGTCTTAATATATGGTGTTAATATATGATGTCTTAATATATGGTTAAAATGACTGCTTATCATATGTAAGTAGCTTTGGATAAAGGCATCTGCCAAATGACTGTATAATAAAATAATAGAATTGATTGACATTATATGCTGCATTCACTTGCACCTAGGAATCTGCATTTTTACCAAGTTTACTTTAAATATTTGTTACAATTTGATTGCCTGTCTGTGCTGTAAATTTACATCCAAATTAACTTAACATAAAGAAGTCTTGTAAGTTTTTATTCATAATATTGTACTCGGACCCTTTCAGAGGGTAACTTCATGAGTTTTACTAAGAAATTTACAAGAAATTATTTTTAAATTTTAGATGGTCAAAACTGCAGCATCAGAGATCTGGTTGCATTTTTTTTCTCACTGTCCTCAGAAAATGTAAACTATTTCAGGCTTAACATTGGTGTTTTTAAACTCAAGTAGTTTTGATTTCCAACCTGGTGCTGTTATTACCTGAACCAAACCAGAAAGTGGGAATGTTTTGCTTTAAAAGTAAGTAAAAGGCCACAAATGTGATGGCATCGTAAAAGCCAATCACTCTTTGTAACCCAAACAACAAATGTTACTGCATAAAACAGAAGAAGACGTGAAAACACTGTTTTATTTGTGGTAATTTAGTGTAACTGAGTTGTGAAAAAGTATCATTTTTATGTCTGGTGGCTGAACCTATATATGAATGACAGTGAAGCATGTGATCATGCTATCCACCCCTCTGTGTTTTTCCTACCGAGGGCTTTGTGTCCTGCAGATGGAAACATTTGAGAACGATGTCTGCTCCGATGTGGGAAATGGCGAGTTATCAGTCATCTTAACACACACCTCCATAAGTAAAGCTTGGAACGAGAACTTTTTAAGTTGTTTGATTTGGAGATCTGAGCTTGAACCTATACATACACCACGTACCACATAACATACCACAACAAAATATATCCAAGTAGAATAATTTCTATTTGTATAATTATCTTTCTATGACTAGACTGATGAGGTGAGCCTTTGAGGGGGGCATTTGATGCATCATGTCTACGTGTCAGTTCCAGACCATGAAACTAAGCATACATAAGTTATACTTCATAACATGAACTCAAACAGTTGCTGTGTGATGAGTCAAACATCATGTTTGTCTGAACCACTCACTCTGATCCCTTTATATGGATTCAGAAGTGAGATTTGACATTTCCCCTGAGGCGTTGCCTCAAAGCCAGTCTGATGAGATCTTTGTTTTAAAAAATAAATTGTTTTCTCCCAAAGCCTCAGTAATTCAGTTCAACATGTAAAATGACTGTATAACTCTTTATTATAGCAACATGCAATGCTGTTTGCCCATCACAAACACATCATTTACAGATCTCTACCTGTTGCTTGATGTCTCTAAACAGCCGAATTTCCACCACAGAGTTTCCCTCCATGGATCCTGTTTGTTGCATTAGCTTCTAAGTGAACTGGACATGTTATTATAACGTTATGAGGTTAGCTGCTGAGCTCTGGACAGGCAGTAGGAAGTGTAACAAGGCTTGATGCTGCTCTGCTTGTCTGTGACTAATGGCTCTGAACATGATTGCATTTCCCTGTGCAGCCACCTATTTAGTAACACAGATAAGGATGACTGAACTTAAAAGCCTTTGGGTGGGTGGAAATCCTGTTTACTTGAACATTTGCAAGCCTATACTTTAACAAGTTAAGTGTTAGATATGCACCTTTTTTTACATTTTCTGACACATTACCCTAAATATCTACTTTTACTTTGCCTGCAGCACTTAAGATGTTGTCAGAATAGTTTGCTCTAAATCATGTAAAACACAAGAGAACCTGAAAGATGTGTGTTAATACTCATATACTCTAGAGCCCAAATGCTGTTATTGGGTTTGTCTACCTGCAGTACTTAGGAAAATAAATGCATGCCGAACTGACGTGTTAAATTATTTTTTTCTATAAGCTAAATGATGCTTTTATTCAAACAGAGCTTTACTGTGACAAACAGCACTTTCATGCCTAATTGTGCATAGCTTTATCTTCTAAAGTAGAACTGTATTGGTGCTCTTAATGTTTCTTCCAATTAACAAATCTCACAAAAGACCAAAACCAACAATCATTTGGTTTGTTTGAGAAGTATTGCTCTGACAAAAACTATGAAGGCATGAGGCAGAATACATCATTTTGATGTTTTAAAGAGATCCCACGAAAGACCCAAACCAACAATGTGCTAATCCATGTCTGTCTGAAACCCCTCGTTCTGTCTCTGGGACTCAGCTGTGACACCATTGATTTCAGAAGACGCAAATCTTTTACAACAGCCAACAAATAGGAAGTTTAATTTCTTTAACAGGGCTCAGTTGTTTTCTAAAGTTGCTGGATATTGTGTTTGGCAAATATGACTGAAGATAAGGAGCAGAAATACTGCTGGGAAGCATTTCCAGCAGACTACTGGTACACAATTGTTCTTCAGAAAGAAGACCTACCTATACTTCTCTTTCTTTGCTGATATCATAGAAGAGCTCAGTGTTATGCAGTGATACCAGCAATTGACTACTCAGGCATGACTTGTTAGTGGGAAGAACATAGTTTGTGTTGAGTTCATAGTTTGATTTAATGTTTTTTTAGGGATTTTATGGCATTTGAATTTTTTACGTATATATCTTAAGTTTAGATTAATCAAGGGACTTATCAGTAAGATAGAATATGTGTAAAAGGTATTACTTGTCTTTCTTTCTTTCTTTATCAGAGCTATTTTCTAAAATGAGTCTCAAACAAATGCATCGTTTGTTTTTTTTTACTTTTCAGACTACGGAAACGATTTCTTATCCTTTCCCTTTTTCCAAAGCCAGACTGCAGACAAGCTAATGCCTTAAATCAGAACTGTAGACTGATATGCGTGTTGGAAAGCATATTCATTCATCCTTCAGTTTAATTCAGTGATGCTGCAACTCCCCCCAGCTTTACAAAGATTTATGGTGGCATGGAAGCACAACACATGCTGCATGCCAGGAGTTCTTTGAAGCTGGCTGCCCTATTACAGGGACACACCATAGTCCATTCTGCATCTGGAGACTGCAGCACGCTGAGATCAGGGGTATAAACACTACAAGGAGGAGAGCTGTGATAGTGCAAAGATGCCTTGCATGCGAATAGCAACCACGTAAAGGGTCTTTTTCCCCATCTTTACCTATCACATGAGCAAAGCTGTAGGAGACAGGACTGAGAGAGAGAAACAGAGATGTGCGGTGCTGTTGAGGCAGAGGAGGATGTCACAAAGATGTATTAGCCTCCTGAATGTGGGGATGTTTCATTGAGGAGCATAGCTAACCTCTGCATCCTGTCTCAATTTCCTGCTCTGTGAATCATGCCAGTCCCACCAGACAGATGGAAAGACAGTCAGTCAGACAGACAGACAGCCCACTCAGTGGAGCAGAAACACCAGGAGCTCAGTGGCTGCTATGGATACACACTGCTGGAGCCTCTTTACTGGTCCTGCTGTATGTTTACTGAGTGCATGCGTACAAGCATGTACGTTGGTTTGTTTTCATGGCCTTGAGCCTGGTTACTAAGTTGAATGAACTGGTATTCACAAACATGTAAGTATATTATTATTGTACTGTTTAGTACAAGTGTTAACTACAAGCATATGAAGTGGGTTACTTGTAGAGCGTGGTGATTACCACCTGAGTGCAGCCCGTTTCATCTTTCCACTTTTTAGTATTTTTATCTCAGTGCTTTGCATTTGCTTAGATAATATCTAGGTAGAGCAGAGAACTGATTTTTAGGGAGAAATTTATAACAAGCAGACACAGGTAATAAGCAGCAGGTGAACAAGGAGTGGAACATTACGCATTACAACAGTCAGACTTTTTCTAGGTCTCATTACAGACCAAAATGAAATAAAAAAACAGAGTAAAGATCATCTTACATTTGTTAATAGACCAGCAAGATGTCACCAAGCCAAACAAATTGTGCACCTTCACCAGAAGGCATTTGAGATTATGATCTGAAATGCCTCCATCTTGTTTAAGTCGGTCCACCAGGGCAGCTGTCCTGCCCATTTTCCATGTATCCCTGCTCCAACACACCTGGCTTCCATTAAATAAGTCCAAGAGCCAAAGAATTTTTGCACAATGACTAATTAATTTGTGTCAGGTTTGTTGGAGCAGGTATGCATGGATAATCTGCTGGTAGGTGGCCCTGAAGGACAGTTTCAACCTGCAGATGAAGGAACTGGAATCATTGTTTCAGGAAAGATTAGATGTTAACATGGAAACAACATGGTGGCGCTATCACACTTTTTCGCTTTGTCATCTGGCTTCAAAACATATTTTTGGGATTCAAAAATATCAGTTACGTTACATGAAATCATGGTTTTATAAACAACGAGGCTTGTTTTCTGAAAAAGGTTTTGTCCACAGTGTAGTTTAACTGCTTAAATGTTGTTTTTTTTTAAGGAGGTCCATCGGATCACCTCGGGCGATGGCATTAAGCGAGCTGACAAGGAGGACGCTGCTGCCAGCGAGGTGGGGTGGATGACTTCGGTCAAAGACTGGGCCGGTGTCATGATATCCGCTCAGACGCTGACAGGAAGAGTCCTGGTGAGTTCACCATTCTTTGCTACTTTAGCTTATAAACAGCAGCCTGTTGAATTGTTAGTGAGATCAGACTTGACAGATGATCTCTGAACTTCCTCATGATAACTGCATGCTCAAGTCCCTCATTGTCTATCTGCCGCATGAAAAAAAAATATCATATCATAAAACAAGCCCGATCCTCCCCTGGAGAAACATGCGAGTCTGAAGTCACAAATTGGCTATGCTTGAGTGAACCTTGAATATACTTGCTTGTCTGACCTATAAATAAACCCTTTTTACTTGCATATCTTGCTCGTTTATCTCTCAACAAAGCCAGGGCAACAAAGCCAAGCGATTTAAAAAGTGTATTAAGGCCATACTCCCCATAAAGTCTGCAGACAGTGGAGAGAAACGGATGCAGATGGAGGCGTGTTCAAGGCAGCAATTGCATCTGATCAACTGGCATGGTTGCCATGGTGCTTGATTCATCTCAGTGTCATGTGAGACCTCTGTCTAGTTGCTATCATTTTGTGTATTTCATGAAATTCTTTTTCATTATAACTTTTTGAAGAACAAAGTACTGAGTACTGTTCCATGTGACAGAGATTTTCTTTCCATTTATGTTTTCGTGTCAAACAATTTACAAAAAGTTCAAATACATTTGTTGGATCTTGCGACCCTTTTTAACTACAGAAAAACTTCCAAGCCCAACAAAATACATACATGTCCTTCTTCAGCCAATGAAAGCAGGCGGATGCTATTCTGGACATTGTACAAAGATGATACACAAAGATAAACCTACACGTATACATTTCCTTAAAACCTTGGGCTCGTTCACATTTAAAGAGACCGCACTAAAACGAGTCGCTCTAAAGACGCAGCTCAGAACAGGGTTATAAGGTGAGCGAGAATAAACAGGAATTCAGACCAAAGCATTGCAGTTCTGCTTTATACAGATAACAAATTAATGATTTACATGTTAAAAGGAAGAAGAAGCATGATATATATCTTTTTAGGAATGAGTGCTATCTTTCTGACTAGATGTACTTTCCACATATCCTACTATGTTAGACATTAGTTCCTTACAGTGCTAAAATGATGATGAGTGACCGTTCTGTATTGTCTCACAGTGATTCTGCATCAATCTGCTGCATATTCTTTTATTAGATATTGCATCAAGCACACATGTGGATGGGTTTTTGGTTATGGAAGTATTTAACAACTCATTTACGAGAGAGGATTTTCTCACACAAGCCTTTAACCATACTACACTGATACATGTGTAATATTGTTCCAGATTCTTTATAGAGCATATAGAGCATAGATCATTGTTCCTCAGTTTTAGGTGAACCAATCTGTTTGGAGTCTAGTAACATCAATTGAGGATCTTTTAATTAATAATAATAATTATATTTCTAGTTTTAATGATTGAAGAGGATTCAAAAAGTTTTACTTTTCCAAAGTAATGCTTTAGTAAATTTGATATATTTTTAAGTATACTGTGAGGTAAAATAGTAACATGTAGAGGTGACTTTGGGTATTATGGTCATTTTTAATATACTATTCTTATTAATTAGATATTAGTTGATTTGATTCAATTATGTAGTAAAGCTGATTTTTTGGATGATGGGGGAACAGGTCCTTTTCCAGATAAGTCATATCTGAGGGTAGCCACCTGAAATGCCAGCAGCTACAAAGTGACTCTTTCAGATTTTTGGCATAGTTTCACGTTTGGCTCAATTATGTATTTATTTTTTTGCCAGATATACATGAAAAGGTGTTGATCAAAGACAACAACCAGGGGATTATATGAGACCAGTTATATATCATAGCCCTGTTTTGAGCCTCTGTGTGAATACCGGTACTCCTTTCAAAAGCTTTTTTCAGATCTGAAGAGAAAGCTGCAAAAGGATGTGGATTTTCTTTATTTCCCTGAATAATACACAGTCTTTGCATATTATCTGCAGATGACTGGCCATTAAGAAAGGCCTACATGTGGGATTGATGGAAGTCTGTTTTCCAGCCTATTTAACAGCAATTTAGCCAGGATTATATGATCTACATTTCCTAAAGATACAGATCTGTAGTTGCTACATTGTTGATTGTGTTTCCCTTGTTTGTTGTCAGCACAACCTTTCTCTCATGCTCAGAGGGAGTCTGGCCATTTTCCAGAGCACTGCTAAAATCTACCAATAACCTAGGAGCAAGTATATCACAAAATCGTTTATTTAAATGTTCTGAAAAGCCACGTACCCCGGATGTACAATCCCACTTCCTGTAAATAAATGTTACTTTTATTAGGTGTCAATGTCAGATCCATCTTGTTTCAAGTAAATTTAGATTCTGTGTGCACCATTCTTTAAATAAAATCTGTTTTCCTTAAGTTTTTATTTCTAACTTTGTGTGATGTTTAAAACTAGGTCACCGGCTATTTTTATACACACCTTTTAACACCTCACGGTCAAATTTGTCATCTGCCCGGAGCAGAACAATGCTGTACATAGATTCAAACACAGGAGATATATAACCCACCCCACCGGGGCAAGGAAAAGAAGTCGGTTAGGGGAAATCATACTGAATGTATAAATCCCTTCCTCATCAGGTTGCTTACATCGGCTGCTGCAGACTTACATGCCACCCTGCATGCTGGAATGTAGCCGGATACATCAGGTGGTGGCTTGCTCGTAGAAAGCCATGAGGTCCCCCAGAGAGTTGAACACATGACTTTTTCCTTTTGACACACAGAAGCAATTTTAGCTCATGTTGTCACTTGTGAAGATGAGCTTTGTGATGGGGAGCTCCTCTGACTTGTGTCCTTTAACATAATCAACCCAGAAGTCATAATGAAAGTTTTCTTAAATGTCTTTTTTTTCTCGTAAAGGGTGTTTGATTGTGGCTGTCAGTTGCATGTAATAAGACTGAGAGAAGATGAAATAAAACTGCACGAGTGGGAGCACCATGCCAAGCCTTGCCGCAGTGCTCAGGGCTTGATCCCACTTTCACCCACCCTCTTAAATGTGGTGCAGCATCTCCAGTTGGCACAGCGTGCAGAGATTGTTAATCATGAATTCTGGTTGAGCTGTACACACAACTATTATAACCTGATGAGAAATATTTCTGAAGCAGACTTCAAGCATGTGGTACAAAAACTTTAAATCTAGCCACGACACATGCTTTCTTACCAAAATATACTCTGTTTGGCTTGAGATAATCATTTGCTTGTCAACCTTCACATCATTTGAAACCCATGCTGTGGTGTTGTCCCCACAACATCTCCTTCACCCAGAGCATCAGCGCTGGTGACGGTTAATGTTGATAGTAACAGAAGAAAACATGAGCTCAGCTGCGTTTCCTTGTTTTTCACTTTAAAACACCAACGCACATCCTCAACTCGTGTATATATATGTGTGTGTGTGCGGAGCTCAAGTGCTCTGTCTCAATGATGGCTTGACACACAACTGTTTAGCGAGTGCTCGTCTGTAACCACGGCAACTGCAGCTTACCTAAACACGGCAGATGTGTGTTTTCTCGTTCAGCCTTTTTAGGACACACATTAAAGCCTATTTTCAGGCCATCTGAGAGGGGCTTTTACAGAGAAGTACAAGCAAAGGGTGGCTTAAATAGCATACAAAGGATGTTTATGTACATGTATTTATCGTGTGGATGTTTCTGTGTTTGTTTGTTGACCTACTATTCTCACATCTTCACCTACATTTCTCTCCTTAGACATTTTTTCTTTCACCAGCAGAGCCTATAACAAGTTTTAAGGATGAAGAGAGTTTCAGTTAGTGATTCATCTGAATTTAAGTCTAATGGGTGCCTTCAGTGTCGGCCTTAACCACGCTGGTGCTATCGGTGAGATCATTGTTTGGTCTAAGTCTTGGTTTCAGTCCTTTTCTAGGATATTCCAGGAAGCAGAAGCATCATATTGAACTTTTTCCCTGTTATGTTCTCACCTAATGAACAGTAGGAGGTCTTGTGACCTGAGATTAAACCTTCTTAAGTTACTATAATATAAGTATATGTGAAGATGAGGGAAACAGACTCAGGAGACACATTAATTACAACATATTTGAAATAAGTTTATTTTCCAAATAATCTTATTTTGATTCTAACCTACATTTACTGTAATTACCCAGTATCCACAACTGTAACATTGATGAATAATATATTGAATGATTTATAATATGAAGGACAAAAGGAGCAGTGACATCACAAACCAAAGATAATTTTCTAAACCACATTTCTCAGTGAGTGTGACGATGATGAAGACTGAATGAAGAGACCTTTCGATTGAAGCTTGTGAAGGTCTCTGCATGACTTTCTTAGATGTGGAGTAGATTTATGTTACTCTCTAGTACCAACGAAACACGTCGCTGCAGCAGACTAACATTAATTTATGTTAACAACATATGTCACCTTCCTCATATAGAAATTGTCAGTGAAATGTACTGTACAGATTCACATCATCTGCAGCATTATGAGGAAAAGCTTATTGCAGCTTACTGATACAGATGAAAAGTTAGACAACATTTTTATTTTATAGATAAAACAACATTCCTCCACACAGGGATACGTTTTGCCTTCCTCTTTTCTAAAATGCTTGAAAGCTGCTTTTGAGCTTTTGAACAAATTGTTGATGTGTTAACCTTGACCTGAGATGTGTCCCTGCGTAAGTCATCTATCCCCATCTCTTGCAGTGCACAGCCCAGGTTCTGGCCAGGTTTCAGCAAGGTCAATCAAATATTGTGAAACGATGAGGGAGTGGGGGTGTTGTTAATGTTTTTCTGTATCTGCTCACCTTTTTGTTTTTTTTTTTTTAGGAAAAGCACTTTTTTTTTGCTGTGGTTGTGGCGCCTCTTCCAGCATCTGCTGCCCTAGGTGGCTGCTTATACAGCTTATACTGGCTCTAGGTGCCTTTAATTAATTTAACTAATTAAAGCTGCTTTAAATAATACAATGTAAATGTGGATGAACTCACACTTGGAATATACAAAAAGGAGTCTCAGTTGATGGATGCCTACAGTGTTCTTGCAAACATGACAGAAAAAGCAACCGGAAAGGTAAAACAAATATGGACAGAGATTATTAAGAACTCTAAATAACATTAAGATGTTATAAGAAACAGAAATTGCTTAGGCTTTAAGGTGTACATCAGTCAAACAAGTTTTGAACTTAACACATGCAGCTGGGCACATTTCAGCCAAATGTTCCCCATTCTGCAGGTAAGAGGAGAATTGTACACTGAGGTGGGCGGTTTCCCAGAAAGGGGTAGATGAATGACAGGGAGGTACAGGATAAACTGTGGAAAGCCTGGAGGCCCCGTGTTCATTTGCCTGGTTGGCGTCATATCCCAGCAGCTTGCAAAAGATCAGACATTGCCTTTAGGGTTATTTGATTAGCAAGGAAGAGACTTCCACATGACCTTTTTAGTCTGCTGCGGTTTATCTGCAGGAGATCAGCACGCTCCTTCCCAAGCACTCAAAAAAAACTGGAAAAGCAAGGCATGTACATTTCACATCCGCAGCATGTAGCATGTACGGACATGGTTTCCCCCAGATTGGGGACACGGAAGGATCCCATCTGTCAGTTTACGCATTATTACATTCCCCTCCCCCAGCTGCCTGCATCATACAGGACCACCCTCTTTATTCATTATAAATGTCATCATGCTGCTGTTTGCTTGGTTCAAAAACAAACAACTTAGTCTGGAGTCTGAACAGGTGGCTGTGCTTTGTGTCTTTACCAAAAAAATACAAAAAAAAACCTAAGCAAGTTGCATGCAATACCAGGCATCTATGTTTCATTTGAGATTTGAATGAAAGAAACTCAATTCTGGACATAGTGAAGTCGAGATTGGTGTATTTTGCAAGAAAATGTGATTTCTCCTAAATGAGGGGACCCTGCTGAGTGACATTTAGCCCACGCATGCTTGGACCTAAAAGTCCACAGGGGGGCTGGGACGTCACAGAGCTCTTTCTGGCCGGAGAGGGGGTTTCTATTAATGGAAGTACAGAAAGATGCCCCCTGGCACAATGTTGTTTGCAGTTGTTGCCCCTTAAACCCCACTACAGGTTGTACAATCAGAGGTGTTGAAATCTGTTTGACTGAACTCTGGTTTGGTTAATAAGTTGATTAGAAGGTGAAAAGCAAAAGTAATTTAGGTGCACAAATTAACCAAATATGTTTAATATAACAGGAAGGCAAAAGTCTACAGTCATTACTGTGGTAATGAGTCTTCTTTGGTTTGGCTTTGTGATAATGTAGGCATAACCATGGGAGGCAGATCTGGTCAATCTTTTTTTTTTACCAAGAAGTACTGAGTCATAAAATAGCAATTAAATGGAAATTTGTATTATTTGAAAATGAAGTCTGGCACAGTATTTATGAGCAGTTGGTGTGCTACTTGCAGCTGAAAGCAGTCGGATTGCTCTCAGTTGGAGAATCAGAAAGATTCATCACAGGCGAGTTAAAGCTAACAGGTACTCAGAGAAGAGGGTCTGTTTAAAGCAACTCAAACCTCAACAATATTTTATAACAGTTGGAAAAAGAGCTGTTTAGGCTTTTAAAACAAAAACTTTTAACTAGGCACTGTGGCCTCACAGCAAGAAGGTTGCTGGTTCGAGCCTCTGCTTGGGCGGGGGTCCAACCAGGAACCTTTCTTTGTGGAGTTTGCATGTTCTCTCCGTGTTAGCGTGGGTTCTCTCCGGGTACTCCGGCTTCCTCCCACAGTCCAAAAACATGCACCTTGGGGATAGGATGATTGGAGACTCTAAATTACCCATAGAAGTGAGTGTGTGCATGGTTGTTTGTCTATGTGTGTTGGCTCTGTAATAGCCTGGCGACCTGTCCAGGGTGTACCCCGCCTCTCGCCCAATGTCATCTGGGATTGGCTCCAGCCCCCCTGCGACCCCGTTCAGGGAATAAGCGGTAGAAAATGGATGGATGGATGCCAAACAAAGCACCCAACAGTGTATATAATCCCAATAATTTAGTATTTTGATTTGTCAGCTGATGCCTAAATTTGGTTTACTCCTTCCCATAAAGACACTTCTATAACAAAGTGGGTGGCAGATTAGTTTGATGTTGTGAAGGAGTTATCCCTGCGCTCTTTAGTTGATGCAGCTCCTACAATGCCCAATTGAGGACTTTATTACCCACTGTACCACAAGATCTTGTTACAGCTGCTGAAATTATGTTATTAAATTGATATTGGACTTTTATGTCCTTGATGAACATAGAAATGTACTCTTGGCATAACGAGCTGTTAAACACAAAGTGCTTACAATGAACTTTTTTAGGCCTACTGGGATGGAAGTCCAGTTGACCGGGCTACAGAGTCATTTTCTGGCATGACTACTGTCACCAAAATGTTATGTCACTCTGGAGCAGCCACAAGGGAAGAATGGACTGAGGTGGGTCGCAAGGGCAGATGTGCAAATTCATCCCCTCTTCCTCTGAGTGGCGAGTGAGCCGTGGCATATGAGCCACTACATGGAAAAGCTTTTTGCCTGATGAGGGTGAAAGGTGGAGAAAAAAAGAGTAAACACTTTTGCATGGACTTGGTCTCTTCTCTTGTTTGGGGATTATGGTACAGGAAAAATGCTTTGTGTCAACTTGAAGTGATGAGAGAATTTATCATTTACATGAGTGAGGTTTTAGCTAAATGATGCTTTAATTTTTCTTTTTTCCACTTTGTTCCAACTCAGCATGAATCAGTATATAGTCTGTGTCCTTTTCCTGACATTCCCAATTGTCTCCTGGCTTCAGATTAGGGCATCCATAATGTAAGTGATATGGTCTCAACTCGCCCATAGCCATGTGGCAAAGACGGGGTGCTGTTTGCCACCTGTGGACTCTGATGCCAACGGGGATTGTGTGTGATACTGCACCCCGTACAACAGAATGAACAACATGGCAGCGTCGCTCGGCTCTCTGCTCGCCTGCAACTCTGTCGCTATTTTCGGATGACAGCAGCTGTCAGGCCTGTTTTTGTCAGGGCCTTCCAGAAGGAAACAATGCCTTGTGAGGCTAAAGTTATTTAGCTGCTGTGATGCTCCTGTTGTAAACAATACCAAGAAAACTTTTCATGGTCTTTTAAAAGTGACTTTTAACAACATCAATTCACCTTCCATGTTTTCTGACATTTGCTTCGTTTCAATTTTTCACATGATCTTATATATCTAAAACCTTTTTGTTTTAAAGCATATAATGTTAGCTTTTTTGTAGAGGTATTTAGACAAGGTGGTTAAGAGAGAAAAACATGACTGGCACAATTTTTTTGTTTAAAATGATATTTTAAATATTCCTCAGGCTGTCAGAGAAAAAAAGAAAGTCTGCATTCACACATCCTGATAAAAAGGTATGAGATAATGTATCTGAAAAGCACAGCGGCGCTAACCTCAGAGCCCTATTTCAATATTTAAATCAGTTTTTATGATTTCAACAGTGTTTTTCTTGTGAGGACTTTTATTTTTTCAGTCATCATAAGGATTATTCAGCTCTGTTTTCAACTGTTAAACAATGTACATTTCAGTATGTTTTTCATTTGAAAGTTAAAGGTTCAGAGCTGCATGTTGAAGAAAATGAAAAAAGGAAGTTTTTCCTCAAAGTATTGGTTAGAAAAGTAATAGGTGTGTATTTTATAATGGGTTTACTCTTTGAGTGGAAGAAATTTAATGAGATTTAAAACTTGTGTAAAGTTTAGTACATCTGACAAGATGGTTAGTTTGTAAGATATAAATTAATTCCAGCTGAACGGTGTTAACTGCAGGTGTCTCCTTTAGTTGTAAGAGCATCATGGTTATAAAAGAAACAGCTACAAATGAGCATAGACAAAATAATTCTATTGTTTTCAGTTTTGCGTATTGCCGGCTGTATCTACAATGACTGATCGATGTGCAGACCAGAAAGATATGTCTTGACAGATGTTTATGTGTACTCATGTGGAGAATTCATGTAGAACGTTAAAGCCACAAAGCGTCTTCCACAATAGATGTACACGAGATGTAATGATGTGAAATAGCTAAACAGCCTGGAGGAAAAAGGATTTATGGGATGTCCATTACAAAAGAAGGCTTGAAATAAAAATGTGGGTAAAAGTGAATCAGACAACATGGCAAGCAGTCATATTTTTTAAATATAATCAGAATTTTGACATGGCACTGGCGACCTGTCCAGGGTGTACCCCGCCTCTCGCCCTTTGTGAGCTGGGATTGGCTCCAGCCCCCCCGCGACCCCGTTCAGGGAAAAGCGGTAGAAAATGGATGGATGGATGGATGGATGTTGACATGGCTTAAAGAAGAATAACTAAACTTGGTCATAATTGTCAATCCGTCTTGCATCCGATATGTTCTTCTGTCCAATCAGTAAAAGTAAGTATGATGCTGACTTACTCCTTACTTTACTACTTTCTCCCTTTCGTTTCTTCTCTTCCTCCGATAGTGTATCTTTGATGAATCAGGTGTGGTGCGCATGCCTGATTAAATCCACATGTATGAAGTGAGAGCACATTCACACTGTTGCTGTTTGTTCGCTTCAGATGAACAGTGTGATTCGTTTGGTGCAAACAGACGATCTAGCAACCAAAAAGTAATGACATCTGCCAACTGCAAAAAAGTGTTGCAGATTATTGTTTGGGTAGGAGGGAATCCAAAATCAGCTACATGTGTTTAGAAAACAGATGTTTCGCACAACCCAACTGCATGCTAACACACAGAGTGGTTCATATGCCTTGTCCTTCCTGTATTACAACACTTTTTTTTCTTTAATCCTACATTTAATGAGATAAATGCTGTTTTGTCATCATTTTCATTTACAATAAAAAAGAGAAAAAGATAACAACTCACTAAACAAATAAGAAGGTTGATTTTAAGATTCTTTTATCTTAAGGTCTTTGGATTATTTTTTATTTATATCATGTCACACTAAACCACTAGACCATCTCCCTGTTTCTGTTATTTTACTTCCTGGTGGCTTTAGTAATTTGATCAGGAGAATGCTGCATAAACCAGACATCATCCACCATCAACTGTGCTTTCCGATCCTGAATCACAGAACCAGCAGCCGAAAAATTTCTCACTGGCTGGGCTGGTCGTAGGCTGGTGAGAACTTTGCTGCACAAAGCAAAAGGTTTCACACCTGCCGGGCTTCACAATAAAGATGACACCAGTGCCTAATTAGTTAAACGCTCTTCGTGTCCACAACAATAAGAGCAAACAGTAGGAGAAAAGAAGAAGTAAAGCCTGCCTGCGCTAAATAAACATCCAGCTGCATGACAATTAACCTAAAAAATGTTCCCACAAACCTGTGTTTTTACAGAAGTATTGCCTCGTGTCCGCTTGAGTTAAGTGCAGTTTGAACACAAACCAAATCCAAATAAAGGTGTAACATTTTTCAGAAATCCCTGCTAAAACCCATCGAGTCCCCCAGACGATCCAGGTGTGAATGCCCCCTTAGTTTCCCTTTCATACTTGAGTATTTTTCCTTATTTTAGATACTGTTAAGCTACATATAGACCAAAAAAGGGGAAACAAGGGAAGGCAGAGTTTGAAGAGAAGAAAATACAGATAAAGCTACAACGGATAGAACAGCAATAACATACAACTGAAAAAGAACAGCAAGCTGCTTTTCCTGTAAAGACACTTATGATTTGACTCTGTGAAAAGACTAAGCAGACAATCATCAGGAGAACATGCACCAGGTGTTTAAAATGGCAAAAATCTCACATTTAAGCTTCAGTAGCGTTTGATTTACAAACTTTGTGAAATTCTCTTTTAAATAGTTGCTGTTTAAATTATCCAAACTATATCACTTTTGCTGAAGTAACTCACATCAGTACTTTAAGTGCTCTTTATTGTTCTTCATGAGCGACGAGCTACATTAGATGGAAGCTGGTGCATAATTAGCAGCTCTATTTGCAACTTGCACACATCGGTTTGTATAACTGATCATTTTCTGGCTGTAAATGTCACAAGAGCATCTTGTTTACTTTTTGCTGTGACAGTTTTGTCTCCTTTGGCCGCAGATATGTGTTTTTATTTGGCGGAAAATGCTGTGTTTGACAGATTTTTATTAGAATGCCATCATTAGTTGCATAAGATCAGGGATAACCTGCGGCTCTGGAGTGGCTAGGGGCTCTTTAGACCTTCCACAACGGAGCTTCATAACTAGGACCTAAAAATTAATAACAAACAAATATTTTCAGATGTAGACAGAATAAGAAACTCAGTTTTTCCTGGTTTTTCATGTAATATACTCATGTAATTTTCCATAACATAAAATTAAAACTATTTGCTTTTATCCCAAAAATGTCAACATCCCATAGAGGAATCAGTTATCTTTGTGCAAAATATAATAGATAAAATTTTTCTTTTTTATTCATAAACCTAAAACAGAAATAAACTTGTGGATAATGAAAACTTCCTGTATTGGATATTAATCATTATTTTGCTGGACTGAGGGCTTGTAAAGGTCGCAGACCCCTGCTTTAGACGGTACGTGAAGAGATTTTCCCTTTTGCCTTGAGTGCAGCACGCAGACCAGCTTGAGCATCCTTTTGACACAATTATTTGTGGTCATCATGACCTGTGACCATCTGTGCCTGCAGTGTCCACAGATTGAGAGTTACTTGATCCTTAACTCTCTGCGCATGTTGGCCCAGATTCTTGAAGTAATCACATCATTAGTTTTGGAAACCTGCAAGTATTAGGTGTGATAATTACTATCCCCCAGGGTGTATGGTTAGGATAGATTGTATCTCTTCTATGTCTGGCAGACACGTTTTTGAAAGGATTTCATTTGGCACAAACAACCATTAAAGTACAATTATTTTGGAGTGGCATCTTATTCAGAACTGTGGAGAGCATATTATGGTTATGTCCTTTGTCATTCCTAAAATCCATTTTGTAAGCAGAATTGTAGGGAAAGTCCTATCTGTCACAAGTTTAGCTCTCCAGATTTAATTAAAAACCTTTATTACTTTCAAAACTAATCACTACTTTCTAATCCCTCTGACTGGAAGGAGGTATAAAATGAGGTAACTCTTGATTGATACTTTATATAAATAAGATTTTCCCTTTAGCAAATTCAACTTAATTAACACAGAGTCTTCAGAGAAAATGGATGGAAGGTTAGTAGCTTATATCAAAGTCAAGTAATGAATTCAAAATTCATCTCAAGTTGATCTCTGAGTTTCTACTTTGGTGCATTCAGATTAGGTTCAACTGCAACAATAAATTCATTTGTATTATAGCCAAACCGCTGACGCTCCTCCCCATCTCATGCATCTTCAATCCCATCCTTCCTTAAAAATACATGTGGCTGCAGTATTTATAGTCAGCTCAACTTCATAAATGCAGAACATGGTTCATGATTTAACACATGCAAGGAATTTTCATTGCACAGGCCAGAGTTTCAGTATGACCCCCACATCACTTCTCAAATGTTGCAAGAGGGGTCAGTTATTGTTTGTATCTGTCGATATAATATGATCACTAAAAACAATTTTTGTACATTTGTGTGCCTTTTTTTTTCTTTTAAAGACTGAAGCAAATGAGATGCAGCTTCATGTTGCAGCTGAGCAAGATGCTGGTTGGGGAGACATCCGTCCCCTCCCATCCTAAGCTCTTTACGCCTCGCTGTGAGAGTTTTTGGGCTGCTTCCAGGGTGGCTTAAATCATGGCTTAGCCACTGTGGGATTTGGAGTTCCACTCTGCATGCCCTGATTGTGGGTATTTTAATATCTGAATAATAGTGCAAAACTGTTGTATAAAAAAATGTAAGTCTTTTATTTAGAACGGGGCTGAACATGCTGTTTTCATCTAATGAGAAGGGATCAGCTGTGCCACGTGAAAGAATTTCTAAAATGCAAAGAGATTCCCAAACAAGCTTGAAGCCAGACGGCACCGAATGTTCAAGGATAAGAGCGTTGTTTTCACTACTCAGCTAGGACGTCATCAGCACTCATAGATGAGATCGCTCTCTATGTACAGACACCGGTGTCAAACAAACAAAGGATCTGGTTTCAGGCAGAGGGTAGTTACAGTATATAACATGAAACACACACTGGACAGTTCTGTGCAGCTGTCAATGGTTTTAAGGGAGGATCCAGTTTCTGACAGCTTTAACCTCCATTATTATTTTAAAACCAGAGCAATACGGCTGATGCTCAGAAGCCAAATTACAAGCTACTGTATTATGCCTTTAAAAGTGTAGCTATTGCACGTGAACAATGTTAGAGCATTCACATGTAAAACATATGCCATCAAAACTACAACTCCAGTTATGACTGATGGGGTTAACCAGAATTATATATTATATTTTATAATATTTTATATATATATATATATATATATATATATATATATATATACACCACAAACCGAGACATATTTCCAAAGAGAATGAGGATAAATAGTCTAAA
>JBAMHV010000023.1:8058610-8084181 GCA_037177535.1 Pseudomugil gertrudae
CTTCAGCATGTAGTCAGGAGAAGCCTGGAATTGAACTCCCAACCTTCCAGTTGAAAGACAACTGCTCTTCCACCTGAACTACATGGAAATGAATGTGGGGCATTTTGACCCATGCTGTGCAGTAGAAGGGGTGTGCATATGTTGTGCAGTAAAGGGTTAATACTCCCAAAGAATCAGGGATTAAAGTGTTTTATTTGCTATGTTAATATCAATCTGCAACATTTACACTTTGCAGCGCTTGAGGTTTTTTTTTTACACTAAGTTTAAAACTCTAAGATACTCAATGAAAAAGGAGTATTTGCTCAGTATATATTTTTAGTGCATAGGCTATTTTAAATATTTATTATTTTAAAAAATGATGTCCTAATAATAAACCATAATTTAGGCAAAAAATTGATACTTGCTTAAAAAGTCATTGATTTAACTGAAACACTAAAGACGTGACTCCCCCAAAGTGGAAGCTTATATCAGAAAATTACATTTATATAATTATTCCTTATTTCTGCCACCATTCTTGCATTTATTATTGTTGTTCCTTGTGTTGTTCTTTCATTGTGTCAACATGTTTCTTATAGTACTATAAACAGAAGTGAAACTGCAGGAAAAAATGTATTGTTTATATTTATGTTTATTTTAGAATTACAAAAAACCAGTCAAAGGTAAAACAAGCAGTTTCCATTTGTTTCACCTCTTTGATTTGGTTCGAACATTACATCTCTAATTTTGACCTTGCAAGGTTATCTACAACCACAGAACCACATTTCCTCTTTTTTTTATCTCACTCTGCACAAGACTTTTAATAACAATAATAATAATATGTGAAACTTGTACAGCACTCTTAGATTCTTAAAGACACTTTGCTCAGGTGTGTTGCATTTTATGTCTGAAATGTGTCTGTTTTTCTGCTATACCATTAGATATAAATGGTTCATTATGAGATAATAAATAAAAAACAAGGTTTGTTTTGTCAGGATGGTCATCACATTCCCCATTTTCCTCCACATGAAGAATCTAAGCATTAAACCCTCACTGCCCAATGTGGTGTCACTGAAACATCTTTTATTTTGTCCTCTCTCTTTCCAGGTTGTGCTCGTGTTTGCTCTCAGCATCGGAGCCCTTGTAATATACTTCATAGATTCCTCTGAGTGAGTATTTTGCTTGATGGGTCAAATCATCACACTTTACTGATTTTACTCTAAATACACAGTATTACTGCCAGAATATTTGCAGGAAAATGCATACTTACATGAACAATGGCAGAAATGAACACAGATTTTGTGGCTGGATAAAAAGTTTAAAAGAGAAATCATGAATCTAAAGCCTCAAATAAGAAAATGCTCCAGCTGGTTACGGTACTTGCATCTATAGTTAAAATTGAACTACATTTTTAAAACTAAGTGCTTGGAGTTTGGTATATGTTATGATTTTTTTATTTAACTTGCATCCGGTCCTATTGTGGGTAAATAATTCTGGTCTTCTCTGCTCAGCCAAATCTCAGATAAAAGTGGCCACTTTTATGTCATAAACAGGTCAGACTATCACAGAGTCCAAACTTCCTGTTTAAAACAATCCCCATCGCTCATCAGACCCGGGGAAGGATGCGGAAGCTCCATTTAGCTTCATGTGCAACAGAACACCCCTTACTGCAGCCTGGTGGTGTTTGAAGTGCCATTAAGAAGCAAAGATAAAAGCTTCTATCAAGCTCAGCAGGAGAGCCCTTCGGGAGCAATGTGAAGGCAGACAGGAGAAAATAGGCTATAAAACTCATGTAATCAGGCTGGGGGTCCTCGAGGCAGGCACCCAGGTTATTTCATAAGATCACATGCAGCTGAAGGCTGGGCTCGCTCTGATGTTGTTTGCGGACATGATCTCATTTCATTATCTGAACAAGCTCAGGTAGAGTTACATCCTCACCAATGCCATCTGTGGCCTGCTGTTTTCAGAGTTAACCTGTAGCAGCGCTCTGTGCTTTTTCACCTGCTGAAGAACAACCTTCAACCTCAGTGTTTAGCGCTTGTCAGTGAGTGCTTTGTTAACTACCTGGTGGAAAATGATGCTCCATCACCTGTTCATTGTCTTACATTCATATTCAGACCATAAGCTCGTTGTTTGTATTTCCATTCAGCCTTATGGAGGGTTTTCCATTATGAAAGCCGTACTTTTTCACTACTTGTCAGCCCAATAAGCCTTGTACTTGAAGTCAAAGAGCAGCCAGTTAGCTGCACTCTGTCATGCTTGTAAGTGTTAGCAGACAGTAACAGATACAGTCCTCCCTGTAATTAATCCTTTGAGGGTTGCTAAGGCTGTTGTATGATGGACAGACTGACCTGACAGGAAGTGACACAGAAGAGGTGTCAACCAGGCAGGCCATTGTGATCTCCATGTCAGTTGTTACCTTAATCTCTCATTGGCAGTGGTGAAAGCGGGCCTGTAGACTGATTCATGTGACCTGAACACCTTATGTGGATTCAGCTTTTGCTCATTTGTTCAAGGTTGAAAACCTTCAAATCATTCAGAAGGGGTGCCTTCAGCAAGAATTAAAGCATTACATGTGTGAGATGGTCTGTCCTGTTTGATCACAGCCAGGATTTAATAAAGGAGAGAGAGAGAGAGAGAGAGAGAGAGAGAGAGAGAGAGAGAGAGAGAGAGAGAGAGAGAGCAGTGCTGCTGTGGGCAGGACGACTTTTTGATCCATAACAGGCTTAGTCCTCTTCCAAAGCCGGCCTGGAACTCAATTATTTAGCTCTGCAGGTCTGCCTCTGCGGCATGGTCTGTCACCCTGTGATGACAGGGATTTGCTTGGTGGACGTGTCATTACAGTGAATGAGGACAGTCCCGTCCTGCATAATGAGACTATTCTTAGAAGTGCCAGAAAGTGATTTTTTTACCTCCATTTTTAAAATACACAAATAGATTTAGCTATTAAGTATAAATAGTTTGTTGATTGTATTTAAAAAGAAGGATCAAAACATATATATATATATATATGTGTGTGTGTGTGTATAGTTTTGATTAAAGAATAAGCAAAGGTAATTGATTGTTGGTCACAGAACAAATGATTGTATTCTGGTTATAGTAGAAAATATATTCTCTAAACTATGAGGAAATGAGCTGTGGGTTTGTCTCATAAATGTTTAGGGTGTGTCCACTGAACACACTGATTGACAGACTCAGATCAGCTTAAATAACCACAGTAATGCTTCAGAGAGATCTACTTTAATAAGGTTTTAGGGTTATATTTTTGGGGACTGAGCAAAGCAAAACAAGCTGGGAAGTCTAAAACCTGATCAGATGGTGTTTGTTCCTGCAGGCAGGTCCTGAATGACCAACAGTTCCACTAATGGAACATGTGACCTCTAGTGGTTGGTAGAGCAACTGCCTGCAATAGGTACAAATGACCTCACCGACTGAGATAGTTATGCTGTAAAAAGATGTATTTTAGATCAAAGCACAATCATTTCCTCATTCTGCTAGATGATTGTGTTTTGTTCTAAACCCACACAGGAGGGGAGAGAAGTGTAACATAACACATGCTGGTGTCCTGTCTCACATAGCTGTCCATCCAACTACCTATTCATTCTGCATAGTCCAACTTAGTGACTAAACAGTCAACTGGACAATAATGTTTCCTCTTATGTGGGCAAATGTGTTTTCTTGTGGAGACCAAACATTATGGGATACCATTGTGAGTTGTATCTAAGAGAATAAAAAAGTGTTTTAGGAGGACCTGAAGCCATTTAACCACCGTGTTTGAACATTGTTTAAATTGTTGTGATGCAGGTGAGGATGGTTAGCCTTCATCATATTAACAACCTCTGTCTCTGCTGCATCAGATCAGTTCAGAATAATCCCTCAGGTATAATAATGCTATCTCATGAACTCCATCCGGGAGGACAGCGTTTTGTCACAGCAAGTCTATTTTTATTTATTTTTACATAACCATAAACAAAAGCTATAATCCGGGCGGTATTAAATAATGCAGGGAAGATTTTAGGGAAACGTATTAATGCAGGTAGAGGACCAACATCTGAACACATGGGGACCAGATTGACACCAAAATGACTCATTTGTGCTTTAGCTGCATCGATTTCAACAATGTTTTATGATCTTTTGACGTTTGACTTTATGCACATATCTTTTACAGTGTAGTTTGATGACTCCCTTAAACTGGATGTTGGAAACATTCAGTATTAAAACATTTGTTCATATGTATAAAAGAAGGAATCAGTAAAGTTTACCTTAATAATGTCTTACTCGACTACTTGAAGACAAATAAAAATAGCCTGGGCAAAATGTTCCATCATTTCATTTCTAACCAGACTAACCGCCATTCTCTCTGTAATAAATAATTTTGCTGTGCATTTATTCAGCCAAACATTGAAATAATGTATTAATCATCATCAAAGCGATGCATTTTAACTGTTGTCTCCATGGTCTTGTTAAATCCTGAATGTGCAATGAGCCTGTATTTTCATCACAAGTGTGAGTAATAATTTGAAAAGATAATTTTAATTTCCAGACCATGATTATGAGTACACAATCATTCTAACCTATTACTTTCTCATTTTACTTGGTTAATTGTGTCTCTTTATTTGAATTCTTTGTGCCAGATCAAGCTTTTTGATGGTGAGACTTCACTACATTGCTAGCACTTGCTATGGCTGCCTGATCTCATAAAAGAAGACATGAACCCTGCATGCATTTAACCCTTAAACTACTGCTTTGGCTCTGCATTTCCATCATGTTGGACTTCATGAAATGTGTATGGGATGGGAAATGCAAGACTGAGAGGAAAGCAGCAGCACTTTCATTATGAAACATTGCACCTGCATAGGAGATATTCCTCTGACTGGTTTGCAGTTATTTAAGGGTTAATCCGGTATATCAACAAGTTATTGCTTGTGATGGAATAATTGCATGCCTTTTCTCAACAGAATATAAAACATTGGGAAATAGCAATTATTGCACTTTTATTGGACACATGTTTTAGTTTCTTTTGGAAGTCTTAAAAATGCATTTTCAGGAAAAGAAGAATGCATCTTTTATGCTTTATTTTATAGTGATGCACATTTTCACGTTTTCCACTTGCCTGTCAGCATCTGCCTGTGGAAATAATTTTTTTTTTGTCTCTGTCTAATAGTCCTATCGAGTCCTGCCAGTACTTTTATGAAGACTTCACATTGCAGATCGACATGGCCTTCAACGTGTTCTTCTTGCTGTATTTTGGCCTCCGTGTAAGTACATTTGCTGTGAGAAGAAACCTTCAGAGGATGCTGAACTCTTTGGTCTTAGTCATTTTTTTTCTCTTTGGTTGCAGTTCATCGCTGCCAATGACAAGCTGTGGTTCTGGCTAGAAGTGAACTCGGTGGTGGACTTCTTTACGGTTCCTCCAGTGTTTGTATCGGTGTACCTGAATAGGAGCTGGCTCGGTAAGGCAGCAGTCCTCACTCTCAGACTTGGATCTTTTAGAGGACTATATTTAGGAGCAACACCCTGTGGGGACACCCATTGGATTGAAATTGTCTAGCAGCTAAATATACAGTAGCCCATTACTAAAGCAAAAAATAATGGAAGAAATTGACATATTGTAGTTGTATATACCTATTTGTAGCCTATAGGTGTCCTGCTTTTGTCTGGAAATGAACTTTAATTTAGTCAAATTTAAGCAATTCTCTAATTCATTGTGGACGCAAATTAAAAACTTTGTCATAGCACTTGATTAGCTTTGGTTTAGTTGGATAACAATGTGTTTTCAGGTTAAAAAAGGTGGATTTAAACATAATTTCACTTTCTAATTTTTTGCTTGTGTACTGTGGGCAGTAGTGGTCATTCAGTTACCTTCTGTTCTCTAGCAGAGCTTTCCGGCTACAGCTACATGAAAATCATGCTATGATTAAAAACTACATGAACATTGGGAGACAAAAAAAAGGCTTTGTCAGAGGTCGAGGTCAAAAATAGAAGTCAATCTGCTAAGTGTGTGAAGCTCATCACTTGAAGAGATCTGTGAAGAATTAGAGGATTACAAGGGGATTTTTTTATTCCCTTCAGCTGTGTTTCAGGTTTTTATGTGTGCTTTTTCTTCTGTCAGTGAGGACCAAATCTGTTGTGACGACGACAGTCTCTTCTTTTAGCAATAAACACCCCATATTTTAGAATAAGTGTGACAGCCAGATGGGTACAGATGTGCAATATTCCCGTGTTGTTTCCTTGAGCAGATTGATTGGAGCTTGAGGTGAGAAGGTGAGAGAAGTGGAAGAAGGTGCTGCTGGTTGTTGGCGCCATCTAGTGGACATGTGGGGTATAGCTGACGCCTAAACATTTTACATAATGGATGTTCTGTCATATGTTGTAGGTTTTGTTGATAACTTTGGTGTTATTTTTTAACAGATGACACTTACATGAGATTTGAGATTTTAAATAGTGACGAATAGCAAAAAAATGTGTAATTTTTTAAACAGTTTGGTCACAGACAAATAGCTTAAAAAGGTAAGTCTATCAATAGTATTTACCCTTTAAAACTAAATTAACTTGTCATTTGTAATCAACCAAATTATTTTAGTTTTATTTTATTTGATAATATCTTTATATTTCAGGTAGCAGTAGTCTTCTGTGAATCTGCCTCTTTGGTTGTTGATCCTGCTTAGTAGATAAAGATTAAAAAAAAAGTGATAATACTTGCTATCATTTAACCTCAGCACTGCATATAAATATATACTGGCTTATTCTCAAGTGGGGAAAAAAGATGGTAATCTTTGCATCAGTGAGAAATTGGTTGTGGAGGATTAAAGCTTGAAAGTGTGTTTTTTAACTGAGGTCAAACAGGTGCTGGTCATCACCAGCTCAGCTTGGTCTGGTCAATCCAAAGTCCATATTTTTGCAGGCGCTTCGCCAAACTGCCAATCTGCCAATCCTGCTGTCTGAACATTATGACACAAATACACTTGCAGCATTTGCAAATACACTTTCATTAACATGCTCACTTGGTCATGGCAGGCTTGTTGATACGAACATGGTACGCATACTGGCAAGAAGCTCATCAGCTCATTAAAAAGTTTATGCTCTGACCTCTGCAAGTGTGAAACACAAGCGTTTTGTTTTTGCCTGACGGGTGAAAATATTATTCTTCCAGATAAGATATTCATGTCTCAGCAAAGGCATGTTGCAGCTTTTTAATTTTTTCCTCTGGAGATGAAATCTAAAACATGAAAAGAGGCTTTTAGTATTAAACCCACTGAGAAAAAATGTCCCCAAATGGAAAAGCATTAAGCAGCGGCTCTGAAACTGAGTTGTGGAGTGATGAAGTTAAAATATCTGTGGATGATTTATCAAAAAAGAATATTGTTGAGTATTTTTTAAAACTGTTCGTGAAGTAACATTTGATTGTTTGGTAAAAATGTACTCATGTAAGGAAAATGTCCCACTGAGCAACCTGTTACATTTGTGTTGATTATAAAATATCTAACGTTTTGTTTCTATCACAAGCTGAAAAGTGGGTTTTGTAAAACTCCAGATGAGACTGGAGCCCGAGCCAGCTAGGCGGGAAGCTGATTAAACATCATTACATCTTCATATTTCTTTTAAAGAACAATAAGATAAAAGTAGCCTACACCATAAAACTCTTGTTCATGTTGTGTGTTGGTATTATTGTGAGGGACGTAGAAGCTTGTGGTAAAGTAATGCTGCATATGTTTAAAATTCCTATAATTCTGTGTTTCTGACTGGTTTTGATGGCACACTGGCTTTCCGTCTTACCTGGGACCTCATTGCCCAGCAGTGTGTTGGAGCTGAGCAACTGCAACTTGCAACTTTGTGTTCCAGCCTGAAGCAGCACTGTGTTTATTTATTTATTACACCAAATCACACTCTGCATATAAACATGCTGGCCATTTTGGAAGATCGCTTTGACTGATTGGGCAAAAGAACACAAGAGGACCTTATTGGAGGAAATGTGGAGAGGAGACGGAACAATAGAAGAGGGTCAGCATTGTAGTGCGTAAGTTTTGCTCGCTGAAGAGAGAGTTCAGGGAAGAGACAAACTGAAAGACAGAAGCTGTCTTTGTTTTTGTTACAGGGTGCCGAAGTACAAAAATTTACCAAAGTTTAGTAATGCTGCTGTAAAGTCCCCATTAAATCAAATTCTATTTATTGCAATATAATATATAAAATAAATTTTTATGTAAAAGTATTTTTGGGTATTTGCACTACAGATTACATAAAAAATCACATTTTATTTTATTAAAATACTTTTTTTAACCATACTTCGAAGTGTACCATGACCTTTTCTATTTCTTTTATTATTTTTGAGTTATTATGCATTTCTTATCAAATGTAAAAAGATATTGAGCCCATTGAGGTGCTTAGAGCAGACCACCACAGAAAACTTATTAAACCTAATAATCCTCCTTTTTTAAAACTTTTTATTCTGATTTGACTTTTTTACATTATATATATTCTATCATACAAAATCATGCAATTTAATCATCCACTGTCATAAAAAAGGCTGATTTATTGAGGACAGAAGCATGAACATTGTTTATGTTCCATCAGCCGCTCTAGTTTTTGTTTACAGTGCCATCTTTCATACTGCGCATTTAGTTTCAACATTAACTGTAAGAACTGTTGTTACATCAGCTGCGATTAATTTAGGGATTACTGTAGAATTACTGTATCCGGAAACACAATGTTCATCAGAGCTTTCTGCTTCTCCACAAACAGCTTTACTGGATTTTTTTTTCTGTGACTAAAAGATACATGCTGTTCTTGTCTAAGATTAGAGAATGAATTGTGGTTGTGGTGTTACAGGGATGAGATGTAGGTTACATTGTGAAGCCAGCTGATGGATAGACCCACAGTCTGGCCTCTTCCTTTCTCTGGATGATTCCTAAAGGAGCTTACACTCTAATATCCTGATGGGAAAAGGGTTTGCTTTAAGCCCGGCAAATGCAACAAATCACCACGAGGTTACTGTGAAGTTCTGAGATAACTCAGATCACAATGCGTCTTCAAACAAGAGCCGCTTTTGACGACCTGTTGAGCACATATAACAACCTGCCTATTCTGAGTTTGTTTTAAATGATTTTTTTTAAAAGGGAAATATTTTTCTACGTGAAATCCAGTGGGGTGGATGCAGAAGAGTGAAAACAACAACTGAATTTTGGACTTGCTGGAACAATTTTTGGTGTAATTTTTAATCATGATTCCCACGAAGATGCTGGTCTACAAGGCGCCTGAAGTAGAGACAAACGCTAATGCTGTTCCCATAACAACAAGGCGCAAGAAATCAACCGGGGAGCTTTTTCACAATGGTTACCGAGTCAGGATGGGCCATGGGCAGGTCATCGACAAAGAAGACCAGGATAGCATCTGCTTCAGCCTCGGTGGATGCGTCCACATAATCTCCTACTGGGGTAAGACCTGCAGGACTGGGAAATTAGAGGAATCTCTCTAAACGCTAAAGGTTGGCCATCAAGAACTCTTTGGACTCTGTGTCAGCTGGACCAGGTTCAGGATTTGCCCTGTAATATAGTCCCCATCTGGCACACAGTCACTTAAAATGAAAAAAAAAAAACGAGCTTTGGCAATGCACACTGCAACGCATATTCTGAAGGTTATTTATTTATATTTTTTAACTTCTTTGATTTGTGTCCTTTTACAATCTGTCTAAGTGGGAAGATTATTTGGCCAATGAAGGCTCATGGAGGGGGATTTAACTTGATTCCTCACTCATAGCTAAGCAGGGTTTGGATGTATTTACACAGCTGTGAATATGTTGTGGAAGCAGCTTTTTTCCAAACTGGATTTCTTCTATTAAATATTTGACTTTTACGTATAGATGGGAGGATTCCTAAAGCAGGATGTTGTTAGTTATTTACTTTAATAGTGCAGGATAGTACAGATCACATTTATCTTGCAGTAACGTTGTGAATGAACCTCTAAAGAAGGAGCAGATGCTCAGGCTGGCGTTGGCACAGCTAATTTTGCTGGTTATGTCGTCCTTGAACTGTTGGCAACGGGCACTGGCTGCATTTTTTTCTTCCCATAAATACCCAGAAATTTGGGATTTGACGTCACATCTGTTTATTCATGCAATTTGGCATGACAGCGTCCACCTGTTTTTACTCTAATCCAGAGTTTTACCACACTGCTTGTATCAGGTAGAAGCCAGTGTGCTGCGAGACTCCTGGGATTAAAATACAGTGCGATTAATCGATGAGATGATATTTGGGATGTTGAGGTTGTTTTTATTTTTTTCCCCTTCGCGTTCCAAAGTATTTCTTTTAATACAATAAGTGCTGCTTGTTCGGATTTTATTTGTTTTTAATCAGCATGAATCCGCTGAAGATGATAAAGATGGATGAAAGTATGAAAGGTATGATGCTGTTTTGCCACAGTCGTGTGTCGCTGGAGTCTGAACAGATTCCAGTAACTTTCTGATTGTTTTCTTTATTTGTTTTCTCGCAGGTTTGAGGTTTTTAAGAGCCTTAAGGTTGATACAATTCTCAGAAATTTTACAGTTTTTGAATATACTTAAGACAAGGTAAGTGTTTTTGATGTTTCTTCTATGTCATATAGCAGTGATATGAATATCTCTTATACCTTTTATGACATTTTGTCACTACAAGAGTAGATGTTTACTTTGAAAGGATAATAGGAGCTCTTTAAGCAAAGGGAGACATTAACAGATTTTAAAGTTTATTTCTTTACACTGTTTTCAGCACCATACTCTGATGTGCACACTTGACACATTGCACCATAACCTGCCATCTTGACACCCTTCCACGCACACACACACACACACACGCTGACTGCTTAAAGTTAAAGCTTTTTGCACAGATGTCATGTCAGGAGGAGCTTATAGCATAAAAAATACTTTAGAATAATCTCCTTAGTCATTCACTCTGATGACAGTAACGCACAAAAAAGTGGACAGAGGTCATGTGGGGACTTTATATTGCAATAAGTCATGTAGAGAATTATTTAAAGAAGCTTGGAGTGGAAAAAACAAAACATAAATATCCCAAAGCACAAGCCATCAGTATTATTTTTAGTGCTATGAGATCATAATGTTACTTTTATTTTGAAAGTAATTGAAACCTCAAAATGATAATTCTGTTATCATAGTTGAGGAAAAGTTTGTTTATTAAAGTGTTTGTGTTCTTAAATGCATGTTAGGACATGGTGAGCGGTTTTGGATGAAAACATAAGAAAAGAAGTGTAAATGTAAAAATAGTACTCAAACACAAGAAGTAAAAACTTTCTAATCTTTTGCTGTGTCTTTTTTCTGATTCTTTTTAAAACAGCAACTCGATTAAGTTGGTGAACCTGTGTTCAATTTTCATAAGCACATGGCTAACTGCAGCGGGCTTCATTCATTTGGTGAGTCAGTGCAGAAAAATGCTTAAAATGATCAGGACCATTAAACAAAAATCAATATCATCTAGCAGCGGCCTTTTTTTTTCTGTTGACATTTAAAATAAAAAAAAACTTGTGTTGCCATGTTGACATGTGACATGAACACACCCAATAACCTCTAAAATTAACCTGTAAATTCAAGAGAGTGGTGTTATGGCAGATTTTTTTATTTAATTTCAAACTCGCAGCTGAGACATGTTAATCAGATTATATCATAAAGTTCCTTATTTTTGTGGTTGTATAAAGCTCAACCTCTCTTTCAGGTGGAAAACTCAGGAGATCCTTGGGAAAACTTTCAAAATTCCCAGGCACTTTCCTACTGGGAATGTGTTTACCTGCTCATGGTCACGATGTCCACTGTTGGCTATGGAGATGTTTACGCAAAAACCACCCTCGGCCGCCTGTTTATGGTCTTCTTCATCCTTGGTGGTTTGGTAAAAATATCTCTCATTACTTACTCCTGCTTTAAAAAATCCTCCATGCAGCCAGCCATTACATCCCTACCAGATGTTGGCAAAACACCGGGACCCAACTAAAGATGCCTTTCACTTGTTGTTGACAGTGATGTGTTTTGTGGCTCACCACCTTATCAAAGTATGTTGCATGTCATGTCCTATATGAGTTGCTGACAGTACCACGGCATCTTTCCAGGTGTGATGCTGACATTTACTTTTGATTTATTTGAAATTTGTAGAATATTTGCAAATGTTTCTTCTGTTATTAACTGAAAAAATGCTACGGTTTCAGGTGGCTCCACCCGTCCTGCTTCCCCTCCCTCTTTCCAACAAACACAGTGAGATGAGGATGATTTATTCAAGCTCAGCTTCATGGATGCAGCAACATTATTTTATCTCACTTTCTGCATAAATATTCAGGTGTATTCATAACATGGGTATCTTACAGTCATGGTCCAGTCTGAGATCGAGCATTTAGCTGAGTTACACAGTAAGAAAAGTAAAAAATGTAAAATGTTAACTCTTTGGAAGGCCACAATGTCTTTCATATTCTTTAAATTCTTCTTGAAACTTTGAAAAACGTGTAAATTTGGTTTCTTTACTAGTGGAAGAAATATATTTTGGCCACAATAGGAGGGAACTGAAGGCAAATACTTGACTTTTAGATAAATATGATGAAAATACTAGATTAAGGCTAAATCAGAGGCAGAACTGGTTTCGTTTAAAAAAAAAAAAGATAAAGTTGGAACGATTTCAAGAAAACGGTGCATCTTCATAAAGCCAAATACTGTAATGTACTGAACATACTGTTGTATATACGATGAGTCTGTAAGCGGTGCTGTAAAGCAGAAATACACCAAAACCAGAGAATAAGTCATGGAGCATGCCACATACTTGTGTGATGTGATTAAACATCCATAAAGGAAGAATTGAATGAAATGTCCAAACAGTAACGTTTGCAGATACAGTTTTAAAAGGTTTCCTGTGAACATGGTGTAAAGGTTTACAATCCTGAATTTAAGAAGTCTGTGTGGAAAACTTTCAGAAGCTCCTTTTTAGTAAGAAAAAGAAAAGGAAGAAAAGTGGTATAAACATGAAGAAAGTTAAATGAAAGAGCAGAAAAGTTTGATTAAAACACATAATGAACTCTTAAAAGGACACGATTATATATCCCGTAGTTAGGGTTGTAATAAAGTATTAAAAAATATTTGTCGTGTTTTATTAGATCACGCAGAGTTTGCATCAAAAATGGGAGAACAGGATAAATTTAGCTTCTTTATACACCACAATTGTTTTTTTAAGATTAATTTCTGCTTTTTAATCACATAAAAATTTCAGATCTGACCTCGTGTATAAAACACCTACCTTTTTCTGTTTACTTTCAGTTTGCAAAGCACACACAGGTGTTGTGCAGTGGTGTAGTTAATGTTTGCCATCCAATTTGCTGTGCAGCTCAAATCAGCCGTACACGTGTGTTTGTTGGACAAAACATGGCATATAAGGCTCTTTCTTGATTATTACAACTTTTATTTTTCTGCTGCAGATCGGCATACCACTCATCAGCTGTTATTTTTCTCCTTAATTCTACCAACATCTGTAACTATTGGCTTTTTTTATTTCTTTTTTCATTCTCATACTTTTTTGCTTTGTATAGAATGTAACTGTGATATAACTCCAGGTTACATTCACACAAATTCATTCAGTTCATTTAACTGAATTGCACATTTATTTTCTTTTCCTGATTTCCTGCTAACAAATAAATATTACTAATACTCCTGCACATACAGTAGAGTTCCTCTTTCGGACTTTATGACTTTATAAAGCAAAATAGAGGAGCTACTCTTCTTTGCTTGTCTTTTTTTTAGTGTCTTCTTCTGTCTTCTATCTTCTCCTTAGGCCATGTTTGCAAGCTACGTCCCTGAAATCATAGAGTTAATAGGAAACCGCAAGAAATATGGTGGTTCCTATAGTGCGGTTAATGGGAGAAAGTAAGTATTCAAGGAGGCTCTACTGCCTCCGCCGCAGTAGAACCTTCTCTGCATGCCCTTTTCTTTTTCTTTTTCGTGCATGTAGGCCATGTTTGCTCGCTACGTGCCAGAAATTGCTGCTCTCATCCTTAATCGGAAGAAATATGGAGGGAGTTATAACTCGACCAGAGGCAGAAAGTAAGTCAAACAAATTAAAAAAACAAAAGAAAACTTGTAATGGTGTGGTGTTGTGTGACTCGACGGGCCCTCTCATAAAGAGGTGACTCAGATTTCTGCTTAAATTCACGTTATGAATCTGTGATTTGAGATGTAATGATCTCAATTAGCACTAAAGTCACACTGTGACTGAAGAACTTGGCCATGAGAAATGTGTTGATTGTATTGCTACTCAAGCTGTCACTGCTGCTCATCAATATTAAATAGATGCTTTTACACACTATAAGAAATCTCCATCTTATCAATTGACTTTTTGCTTATTGCTGTGCCCTAATTTTTTACCTTAAAATAAATGAAGAAAAATTTGCAGAAATTAACAGTAGTTTGACAAAAAATTGAATCTGTGTAATTTCGGTTTACATCATGACCCACATTTGAGGCAACAACCATCAGAAAACATTTCTATCACTTGTTTTAAGAAAATAGAGCTTAGGGAACTAAAAGACTAGACAAAAAGTCTTGATAAGAGGGATATCTTTTTGTGAAGTCATATAATGTTTATGTATCATTGTCATATGTGACATGTGGGATTTTTTTTCTCTGTATTATAAACTGTGATTACTAACTTGCTTTTCTAAATAATAATGTGCTATCTGGAGATGAAAGGGATAAACAGGACTACAAATGATGCAACCCGATAACATGTAGACACGGGCACAGGTAGAGAGTTAAAAGCTTTGCTGATGTTTTTAGCGACTCAAACGGGAGTAAATGGGGCGGATTTTCTTTCTTTTTTCATTGCTTACATAAATTTTAATCCCTACAATTTATTTCCTGGTTTAATTTGCAACACCTGTGGCTAGCGTGGTAGCAGTTTGGGGTTTACTTGAGCCAAAAGTCCAGAAACCCTTTTAGTCACACACAGTAATCTGCTTATGACACAATGCTCCTCACAGACAACAGTGAGATTAACCATTATAAATAAAACTACTGTTTATAAAACAAGTATGAGAAAATAAAAAGACACTGACTGGCTGTTTTTAGTATAATTGTTGATTAATGGAAGCTAACAGTATTTGCCAAAGTGAAAACACAATTATAGCAGAGGGAAGGACAACTTGGTTAGACAGACAAGTCTTGCTTAAAGGAAACATTTAAAAGGATTAAAAAATAACACCATCCCATCAAGTTCATGTGTGTATCACAGTTTATAAAACTGTCATTGTAAAATGAGAAAATCCAACATGTTTTGTGTTTTTTTGGTTTATAAGCTGCTTTTTGTTGATGCATATGTGTGCTAAAGTCACTCATTGTCCTGTTTTAGTTCACCCATCTTCCCATCATACCCACAAACATCAGTTGTTACAATTAAATTAAAGTGTGATAAAATTAATTTGATCAAAATCTGGTCTGAACAGACTTTGATCAATGGGCTGCAGACTTTATTGGGTTATTGATTTCATGCAATTAATCCACATACATGCTTGCTTTGACATCAGAACTTTCTATAAGATAAGAATCTTGTCAACAACGCAGAGTACAAGCAGTTCAGTACTTAGGCTTACTGGCTTTTTCAGTACTGACACTCCTGCATTTGATCCCATGTGCCATTGCTTGCTTTATGCTTTATGTTTTCAAATGTGCAGTTTTTCTCAGCTTGAAAAACGCTCACTGCCCCGCTCTGCTTGGTTATTTCACACGCTTTGCTTTTGAACATTCTTGGCCTTAATCTTCAGTCTGACCTACACCCTCAGGACTTCATAAAATCTAGAAATTTTGAAGAAAATAATTCTTAGAAATTCTGGGGGGGAAATTCTCCTTTTGCTTGCTTGCCGATTGCTGAATGAGAGGATTGATCCCAGTCATGTTCATGTTATACTTAAATCTATACACATTGGCTGGAAATATCAGCACCAGTGTGGACAGAGGTTTAGCAGTATGTACAACGTCACTGAAACTCTGCTTTGGTGTGTCTGTTCCTGCTGGCCCTTTATCAGACTGAAACTAATGAGAGGTAGTCCTGCTTCCTTGTTTAATCATAGGGTGCCTTCCCTTCATAAGTGGGGGCAGCTGTGGCGCATGTAGTAGAGCGGGTTATTTCCTAACCAGCAAGTTAGTGGTTCAAATCCCGGCTCTGGTGTCCACATGTCAAAGTGTCCTTGAGCAAGACACTGAACCCCCTGTTGCTCCCGGTGTTGCTTCATCGGTGTGTGTGAATGTGTGAGTGTTTGTGTGAGCGTATGGGTGAATGTGTCAAATAGTGTTAAAGCGCTTTGAGTGCACTGATATGTAGAAAAGCGCTATACAAAGACCATTTACCATCTAAACTTAGCTCTGATTTCTTGTTTCTGGCTAAAAAATATAAATAAATGAAAACTATGCTAAGTTTTCCTGAACCAAACTCTTACTAAACATTTACAAATTCCACTTACTAACAGTATTAGCTTTAGTTAAGATTTTTCTTTTTAATGTGCCCCTACTGAAAGAAAAATGAAAGACTTTAACCCTCAGCCTGGATGTGATTAGCTTACCTTGACATACAACTCCATAAAACCAAAGTCTGTTTAGCCTTGCTCTCACCTGCCTAACATTCATGCTGCAGTTGCAAAGAATATGACAAGGAGATATAGGAAAGCTGCTTTCACATACAGTTTTTTGTCATTTATTTCTAAAATTCCAAGCCAAATCACATGTTTAATCACATTTATAGACAATCATTGAATGGAATGACTTTGAATGGTCACACCCTGAATAGAAGGCCCATAGCAAATCAAGTGTGGACTTTACTGTGTGGGGTGAAATCAACATGCTACTATAAACAATAATGATTTGAAAGTCATAAAAATATCATTTAGAATTTGAGACAAATTTGTGACAATTCTTTGTTTCTTATACTTCTGTGCTTGATTTGCCACAGCTTTTACTAGCTAGTTACTGCAAAACAAAGACGTTAAAATATGTGACTTCTATTTTAACTGCAGTTGTGAAAACACATCAACAACTGCAGAAAAAGCAACAACTGTTTAATTATTTCAGCTGTTACTTTCCCCGGCTGTCACTATTTCCCTCCTATATGCATCTCTCGGCTGTGTAGAAATTCCTACAGAATGAACAAATCCTGCAGGAACTCATTCCTAGTTTGTCTGTTGTTTTTCCACATTCCCAGAAATTAACACTACATGTTCACCAGCTGCAATATGTGAATTATGGCTAGTGGCAGTGTCAGGACCTTTTTAAGAAGCAAGGCAAAAAGATTGAGAGCAGCAAAAATGAGGAAATGTTTCAAAGTTAGTAAATGATGTGCTGGTTTTAAGGGCTCAGTGTACTATCTATGATACTGACATTTTTAATTTACTGTCCTGAGTTCAAAAGGAGTCAAATAAGCTTCTTCTATTGTTGCTGCGTTTTTATTTTTACGTACACCTTACAAACATGGCTGCTCTATTTGGTCTGAGTTTGCTTTTGCGCCCCCTAGTGGAAATCTATGATACTAAGTGTAGTACACAAACATGAACTGTTACACTTACAATAAAGCTGGTTGATAACAGAGACATTAAAAAGCAGATATTCTCAGCTGCACTGCTTTGATAGCTGCTTCTTCACCTGATTTGAACTATAAGAGTTACTTTTGGCTGACTCAGGTAGTCAGCAGGTATAGTTTCAAATAAGTGGTTTCAGTATCAGTAGATGAGCAAAGCTTGTGAGCAATATTTTTGGTGAATGACTCAGTAACTTGAACTTCAATTATAAAAAAGACCTCATTATCCCTGCCCTTCCTCCAGCTGTTATGCTAAGCTACGCTAATCAAACGTTGACTAATGTTTTTGTCCATCTTTGAAAAGCGCATTTTCCCCAAAACATCTCATTTACTTTTACACATCTATGTGTCTGAAGCGCTGTGCCTGCTTCTAAAAAAACTAACATCCTGCAGGTGTCTCAGTATAGTTGTTGGCTTTGTTGTTAGGAAGGAAAACTCACTTAAAATTGTTGCCTTGCTTCTTTAAATAAGCTTTAATAATTTTGTCAGCTTAGTTGTGTAATAATCGATAAAGTTGTGTCATTATTTAAAAAATTGGCCAATTTTCCAGTTTATCAATGAATCAAATTATTCACTACACAAAATGATTTTCTTGTGATCATCATTCAAGCACAAAAGACCAGACCTTTGTACTTGTGTTGTTAAAGTTACACCAATATTCAGTGAATATGGTGGAAAGCCAGACATCAAGCTGAGTACTGTAACTAGGCAGCATGTAAATGTTAATGCATGTATACAGTAAATGTTGTTGCATGGATTTAAATGTGAAATTGTTTTTCTGTTTCTTCATTGTCTTCTTTATTCCTGCTGTCACTTTTCTAGTTTAATTTAGTTCACCAGTGATCCTGACCTACATGAGCGTTTTAGGGGTCACGCATGCTGTGATTTCCAGTGTTTTATGTGTGTCTTAAACACACACATAACACACATGTGACTTCTGATTATAATTTTATCCAAGTAAACAACTAAATGTCCCAATTAATCATTTATAAAGAAAGATAAATAAAAAAAATGGATAAAAATAAAACTCGGCTTCTTACGTAAAGGGGCTGTTTATATGTGGGGATCAAAAAAGACCATGTGCTGATTTCATAATCTCCATCAGAGTAAACTGATCCTTTATAATCTGATCCTGAAATCCACCGTGTGCTCTGACCTTCTCATTCAGCTGTCTCTGATGGGAACATCACACACCCTTCATCTAACATAGTTGCTATTACTTCCATGTAGATTTCAAATAGCCTGAATTTCCACTGCATCCCCCTCATCTTAAATCATCCCTCTGATTCCAGGGCAAAGACGAAGCAGTGATTTGTGTCTATGTTGACTTTGAATTTCACTGCATCTTAGTTTTATTATTGTTCTGCACCTCATTTTTTCAGGCACATCGTGGTCTGTGGTCATATAACACTTGAAAGTGTGTCCAACTTTCTAAAAGACTTCCTACACAAGGACAGGGATGATGTCAATGTAGAAATTGTTTTTCTCCATAAGTAAGTGATTTTGTTTATAAAACTTGTGTCCGTGAAATTAAAAGCAAACACACACCCACACACACAAAAACATTTAATAAGAAAACAAGCTTTAGAGGATTAGAAATATGTCTACATGGATTTTCTCTTTTTTCCTGCCAGTATTTCCCCTAATCTTGAGCTGGAAGCCTTGTTCAAACGCCACTTCACCCAAGTAGAGTTTTACCAAGGATCAGTCCTCAACCCACATGACCTGGCCAGAGTCAAGGTAACTGATAATAAATGTTCTTTTAAAGAAAACTTTAATCCTGTAGTTCGCTGTGGGATTATGATTGGATAATTATGTTTCTTTTAGATTGAATCAGCTGACGCCTGCCTGATTTTAGCAAACAAATACTGCGCTGATCCTGATGCTGAGGATGCATCGAACATCATGAGGTTTGTAGACCGAAGCTGCTTCTTTCAAATGGCAGCAAATATAACTTTAATATTATGCTTATCTTTTCTTACATACTGAATAAATATCCCAAAATGTTCTGTAAACTTACAATGGGGATTTGAATGCATACCTTTTAGAATAATCTTCCATAAGAGGATGAAACATGAACATTTTGTGTCTTAAATGTAAAAATAATAAGCACTAAACTTATTCGAGTCTCCATACATTTTCATTTACAAGCTGAAGTATTATTATAGTAGGCCATTTTAGTGGCTGCTAAATTACAACATTCAGCTGGTGGTTTTAAATGTACTTTAAATGTGTATGCACAACATACTGGCAAAATGTCACGTTTGCAAACAAATGCTCACGTTTTAAACGAGTATTCTCGCATGGACTTGCTTGATGTGAGGACTTTGGAGCTTCCTCTCTGTGTGTTTGGTACTATGTGTACCAACTGCTGGCTGTAGCTCAGGTGGAAGAGCAGTTGTTATCCAACCAGGAGGTTGGTGGCTCAATTCCTGACTTCCCCTGACTATATGTCTATGTGTCTTTGGGCAAAACACTGAACCCAATGTGGGAACGTGTTGTGTAGTGTAAAATGCTTTAAGGGGTCAGCATGACTGGAAAAGGGCTATATATAAGTGCAAGTCCACTTACTCGACTTTTATTTTGGAAAATGATCAAGAGCCAAAGGAAACAATATGATTTCATCATAGAACATGGTTTAATTTTAGGGAAACAACAATTAACCATCTGAAAATGATATGACATGTGTTTGTAACCTGTAGGGTTTGTACTAGCTTGCCAGGACTCAAGAAAGATTTTGCTTTTGTGACAGAATGTGCTAAATTTGTCTCCTTTTTATTCTGGATCAGGGTAATATCTATCAAGAACTACCATCCAAAAATCAGAATTATCACTCAGATGTTGCAGTACCACAATAAGGTTGGTATTGATCTTCTGGTGTCACCAGTTACGCTGTTTATTTTATTATTGGTCAATGTATTATAAATCTTGTATTGAAATTTATGAAGAAATTTCAAACTAATATTTATTTAGAAAATATGTATAGTTTAATCTTGTGTCTTGTATTTACTTTTGTAAGTAAGTAAGGAAAGGAAGTATGTTCTTCTCCCATGAAGGCACATCTTTTAAACATCCCAAGCTGGAACTGGAAGGAGGGAGATGATGCCATTTGCCTTGCAGAGCTCAAGCTCGGGTTCATTGCCCAGAGCTGCCTGGCTCAGGGCCTCTCCACCATGCTGGCCAACCTTTTCTCCATGAGATCCTTTATCAAGGTGATTCATCCATGTGTACTCTGTGGATTAAGTTAAAAGTAGTTCAGGCTTGTATGCAGCATCTGGCGCACATGTAGGGATAAACCTGACTCATATGGTTTTATTAGTAACAGCTCCACTTATTGCTTCATTGCAGATTGAGGAGGACACGTGGCAGAAGTATTACCTTGAAGGAGTAGCCAATGAGATGTACACAGAGTACCTGTCCAGTGCCTTTGTGGGTTTATCCTTCCCAGTAATCTGCGAGTAAGTGCATTAAAACATTTGCATTTGTTCCTGCTCTTTATAATTTAGTTCCTTCTTGGATAAATGCAATTTCCTCATAATGTTGTAAAGTACTATTTGCATATAAATAATATTTTTTATTTAAGATTATTATCAATGTAAGTGATCTGTAATTATTAACTTCTTAAATCAAGAGGATGTTTTTCGGTCTTTATAGATTAGAAGAAACAGCATCATAAATAATAAATGTTTATGTGTTGATAAACTTTTTAAGGCCTTATTTATGTTGTATTTCAATATTAACTATGTGTTTGTCAAGTATGAAAATGGTTTTCAGCCCTAAAGATATATATATATTAAAAGAATATAGCCTAATGATGCTTTCCTCTGACATTGGGTCTCAATATGTTGCTGTTATGCTTTCTAGGCTCTGCTATGTGAAGCTGAAGTTACTACTGATAGCTATTGAGTACAAATCGGATCAACGGGAGAGCAGGTAAGCCAAGGTGGAGCCTTTTAACTGATTGGATGAACACACGTGTGTGTCAGCAGCATTTGCATTGAAGCTGAAGCTGTTTACAATCAGCTGTTCGTGAGAAAATTGACATTTAATTAGTATATTTACACACGTCACAGAATTCTCGACACATAAATGCGCTAAGTAGAATATGGTCTCTCGAAGCACAGCAGATTTGAGTGGTTTCTGATGCGTTTGGGCACATGCCGGGGTTTATCAGAAAATCTGCATTTATCAGTTTAATTCAATAAACAGAAAACATCCTACCAAATTATCTCCAACAGGTAGTCCTGGCAGTGTGTCAGTGATCAGTGATATGACTTTCCATTGTGACACCTTTAATCTGTTAACTGCTCTTCCCGTCCAGCACCCTGATCAATCCTGGAAACCATGTGAAAATGCAGGAAGGGACTTTGGGTTTCTTCATTGCCAGTGATGCCAAAGAAGTAAAGAGGTAATGACAAATGCCTGAGATTAAAATGCATTTAAAAGTTACGTTTGGTTTCATTGTTGCTGGTAATTTGTCTTTGCTCTCCAGCCTCCCATCTTCTTTTAATATTTTCTTTCCAAGCACCTGGACATTTGTAATGTTTTTAAGGTGAATTATGCAACAGTGCCAAGATGGTATTTGAACATTTTTCTTTGGAAATTAGCTGCATATTTAATCACTCTGACATATGAAACATCTGAGCATAAAAAAGGAGAATTAAGTCAAAGGATAAATTGGTATTCTGTGCACACATAACATAAACTAAGCAAAAGCCAATATTAAACTGATGTCCCCAATTAAAAACTAGTAATGCTACAATCACTGAGTGGCATCACCGAGTAACTACAGATGGAAGTGGAAATACACATCTCGTGCACATCTGCATAATTTTATAATCACTAAGATTCTAAAAAAAGCACATGCATTCATTTTTATAAATCTAACAAAACAAACATGTACAAACAGTTTTAATCATGAAACTGCAGATTGCATCTGTATCCAGATCTAGGCTACAGGCGGGATTAGTACGTGCAGAATGTGGTTTGACGTTAAGTGAACCCTTTCCTGTATGATTCAATGATGCCATATGCTGCTCTGAAATACATCCTTCAGCATTATGGTGCATTCACAGATGACTTACAACCCCACTTTACTCAGTAATGTAATACCATGACAATAACTCGCCAGATCATCTTTTTTCTCTTATGTGGAGGCTCTCAGCAATGACATCCTCACCCAACCAACCAAAGTTACTTCAATTAGCATATTCTGAGTTTTCTTTTAACAAAACTATTCAATCATTTTACCAAGGAAACATACACACACAGCATCTTTGACATAAAACAAACTGTCACACATTTTTCTCAGCAGTTATCTCGGTGGGGGAGAAAGTGATAAAAGACGACGTGCTTTAGATGCGCTTCATGCTCAGCAGTGCAAGCAAGTCATTTTACATGTGCTTCTTGTTTTCCTGCACAGAGCTCTGTTTTACTGTAAGGCCTGTCACGATGACATAACTGATCCCAAAAGGATTAAAAAATGCGGATGCAAGAAATGTAAGTACACACAAGCACACCGAGTTACTTTTTTTCTTTCCTGCTCACACTAAAGTGAACTCAGTTAGCGTAGCAGTGCAATGGTGCATTTACATACTGCAGCCATGTGTCCAAACCTGTTTGTTCTTACAATAACTGGTCATTTCATGAAAACTTGTGCATAAGGAAAAGTCACTAGATTTCTTTCTACAGCCAAAAGAAACTGGTACACAACAAGTTCTTTGAATAAGATGAATAAATGTTAGTTCACCTAATTTACTAAAAAAAAGGCCTCGAGCTCATGTTGTTGGTTTGGGTTTTACAAGCAGAATATACATGTTTCTAAAAGCGCTTAAAAATCCTGCTTTTGGGAATTTGGGTGAACTAATAATCTCTTAGATTAAAATGCTGACTCCATATTTATAGTGATGGATTCCATCTAATATAAAAACACACAGACGTGAGAAATCAATCTCTTCTGACCGCCTTTGAATTCAGTCTTAATGTTTGTGTTGTTTGCTGGTTGTGCGAATGTTTGTTCTCTTCTTCTTCATACAACAGCTGTGTTCATTGTTGATAACTTTGTGATGTTAACAGGCATTTCAGAGAGACTGTTAACACCACAGGTACCTGGATGGCTCATGTATTTGTAGACTTTGACGACATCATGTGGCTGCTCTGTTGTTCTTCCACTTAGATTTGGTTTGTCTCGTTGTAAACTCATTACGACTAACATCTAACCTTCACATTTGATGTATTCTTTTCCTGCTGCTTGGGAACTTGGCACTGTTTCCTTAAAATATAAAAATCACTTAATAGTGACATATTGTGAGTAATGTGGATGAGTTTACCCTCTGAAAACACAGCCTGCCACCTGTACTCCTGATTGATGCAACCTGTCTGAATGCCTTGTACTTGTTGCATGTACAATGATCGGCGATGCCTGGATCCCTCCTTGTTGCTGTGTGCACGTTGATGTTAAACTAAACGTTCAAAAGAAATCAGAAATAATTCAATAGTGGAAATATATGCAATGCCTAAAGTAGTTTTATTTAGCTATTTTGCTAAATATTTCAAAACATTCATATTCAGTATTCTTAATGAAGAGTCAGTAATTCTTCAGCTCACCACCAGGTGTCGCTATTGGCTTATGAAAAACAATGCAAGAAGAGCTAGAAATCCACTGGCATGACGAAATGAGAAAGATTTCTCATTTTACAGTGTTCATAACAAGAATAAATGTGTTCACGTATTTACTAAAATTATGTAATTCATTGACATGACTACATCGCTTCTCCAACACTTTAGTCGTGTCTCATAAAAAATTGTCGCATTTGTCTTTTTTGGCTGTACAAAAAGATTCAAACTGTTTTTTCTATTGCTGGGTAAAAGTTTGTGATCTTGTCTAAAGTGACAGAAATAGCAACTTTTGAAAAATATTTATTCACATATGGACCAAAATCTTGTCCATCTTCTCTTTAGGAAGTTATGACAAATGTTCCTTCTGCTGGTGACACAATCTTTAATGATAAGCATATCAGGATAATCCCCCTCCACCTCTCCAAAAAAAAAAAAAAACAAAAAAGAAACAAACCAAACAAAACATGACACCATTTATTATCAGATTTTCTCTTATTCATCCCAGCAGCAGTCTCTGTGCCCTGTCTACCTTTGTTCCTCCAGATTGACCCTCCACATTAACCTGCTCTTCCTCTCCTGTTGTCTGAACCCATGACTGTAGCCAAGACGCCTGCCTACAAGAAAATGAGACTGGCATGTTGTTTTGATTGCGGCCGCTCAGAGCGGGACTGCTCATGCATGCCAGTTAATGTGCGTTGTAACTTGGACTCCCCTCAACGGGACATCCCACTCTCTGCTGTCTCTGTTAATGATTGCTCAGCCACTTTACGTGCCTGTAAGTTGTCGCCATGACGTGTGCTCTTCAGTGTGTGTGACCTTGTGTTCACTGTACAGCGTGTCTTCTGCTTGTGTGCTGTGTAGCTCGTCACTGTCATGGATATAGATGTTGCTTTAGCTTTAAGATTTTGTCCAGTCAGCTGGTGGTCCCTGCTCTGTCGCTACCTTTGGAGGTGACTTTTAACTGGTGTGGCGCATGCTGGTTTCCTGTTTTGGTGGTGTTTTTGTTTAAAGAATGTTATTTCACTTTTACCTGTGGTTTACATCAGCTCAACAGATGAATAATGCTAAGTTTTTGCTTTGTTAAAAGTAATGCTCCTGTCAGTGACTTTACCAACATCCAACAATAAGCAGAATAAAAGCAGGAAGATGAACATTTTGCAGCAAACATACAAACAAACAAACAAACATACTTAATTTCCTTCAGACTCAAATTTTGATGTAATGTTGGAGAATTTCTATGTACTTTCTGTTATCAGAAAAAAAGTAATTGTCACCTTAAACTGTTTTTTAAATGACCCAAATGACACCCATATATATATATATATATATATATATATATATATATATATATATATATATATATGTGTATACACACACACACACACACATATACAGTACATATAC
>JBAMHV010000023.1:8101926-8128047 GCA_037177535.1 Pseudomugil gertrudae
ATATATACGGGGCAAATTCTCCTCATAAATTTTACATTGATGCAGAAGTTTTTCGCTCAACAAAGTCTGCATAAGCAGAAAAACAGGAAACAGTGCAGCATTTTTATCCACAGATGTTTGTGTGATGCAAGTTCAAGACTAACGCAAGATCCATTCGCAGCATATCACACAACTAAAACATTTGCTTTACTTCCTGGATGAGTTCAGATGAAAATGCTACTTTGGTCACACAGAAAATGGTCAAGATAAAAAAAACAAACAAACTAAAATAATATTTACCATTTACCATACCATTACTAACATGGACACTGTCTTACTGGTTTCTATGGTTGCTTGTACAACTCCCATGACATAATGAAACTGTCATTTCTTGGTTGGCTGGACACCATATGATGACTTGGTTAGGATTAAAATATACCCTTCACACACAGTTGCTTCATGATCACTAGAGGTTGCATATAATTTGAACATAACAGGCCACATCTGCCACCGTGCACTGAACATATCCCCATGTGCTCATTTAGGGGAGGAGGGTTCACAATAGGGCAGAAGTCTTGCAACGGTTCAGCATTTGTTATCTTCAGTCTGACAAATATATACGGGTCTCTACTAGCAAAAAATAAGTTTACTAAGATATTGTTTGTGCTTTTTTTTAGATCAAGGTTTTAAAGAGTAAAGAATGTCAACCTCATTCAGCCCATTTCTCCATGTCCATGAGTAAGACTGGGTCACAGCTTGTGGACATTTTATTAAGTCATTACTGAGACCAACCTTGGATGATGAGCCACGCGTTTAACAGCCACTTCTACATGTCAGCTAAGATGGGAAAAAATCTGAAACGATCACATTTGTGTCGAGAGAGGGATGCTACTGGCTCAGAGGATGCGGCCTTGCATATTGTAGTCACAATTTGCTTCCAGCTGGACACTCATTCTTACAGACTCTTATTTGTGCATGAAAAGTGCAGAGAACCAGAATCATAGTTGTTAAAATGATTTATATTATCCCTGGACAAAAAAAAACAAACAAAAAAACTAAAAAGTGGCCACTTGGATTTAACAATCAAACAAGTACAAGCCTGCTATTGGATAAATACTTTATGGGTAATTAGCTTGCAGCTGGAAAGAAGTAGTTTTAGTGTGCAGACTACATAGGCTAAGAAGTATTCTTCGTAGTATGTGCACTTCAAAGTGTGCTTACCAGTAGTGAAATGAAACAGCCTAGTTTACTGTATGTGAGCTCTCCTTATGCAGAGAGTGCAGTGAAGCTCTTTCATATGGCTTATGGCACATTCTGGCAAGCTGACGGTGAAAAATAATCCTTGTAAGACACGTGTAATACTATGACATGTGTAATACAGAGACATGTGTAGTACTGAGACATATGTAATACTAAGACACATGTAATACTGAGACACATGTAATACTGAGACACATGTAATACTAAGACACAGGTAACCCTAAGAAACGTGTATTACTGAGACATGTGTAGTACTGAGACATGGTAATACTAAGACACGTGCAATGCTGAGACACATGTAATACTGAGACACATGTAATACTGAGACACATGTAATACTGAGACACATGTAATACTGAGACACATGTAATACTAAGACATGTGTAATACTGAGACATGTAATACTGAGACACTTGTAATTTATGTCGTCCCCACCAATCCACTAATCTTTTATATAGATATAGCAAACATGACAACAATAAAAGTCTGGATGAAGTCAAAATTCTTTCTGTGTTTTATATATTCCAGTTAATCACAGTATAACTATGTCTATCTTTAAAATGTGAAGATGTGATGCTGCATATGCTGCTGGCAATCATAAATAAGTAGCATTTCATTAAGCTGCTGTAACAACTGTGTTGTAAATCCAATAGAAGAATATTTCACATTCCCTTCATGTTTTGAAAGAAACATTGGTCCTCGGTCACTTTAACAAATAAATAAACTTTCAGCAGCCTCATAAGCTTGCTCTTCTTCCGCAGGTCTGGCTCTTCTTAAAATGTTTAAATAGGAAGTGCTGAGGGAAGGGTGGGTGGACAGAAAAAGATGGACAGAAAGGACAGACTAATCCGCCCGAGTGACTTTGGGACAGGCTTGCTTCTCCTTCAGGGGTGCGAAACATAGCTGAGAGCTGCCAGCCTGCATGCACAAAGACAGACTGATCCCAAATGAGCAGAGCAGACAAAATGAGAGGAAAAGCAGAGCGGTGATGGTGACAGTGTAGAACAGCGGTATGTCAGAACTGAAAGGTCATATGAGTATTGTGGATTTAGTTGTGTAGACATTATGCAAAGAGAGATTATGCTTCAAATAGGGTCATTTATGAAGAACTGTGAGCAATTTGTTTTCAAATTTTCTCTACAAAGTGCATCAGAAAGCGGGTATAAATATATTATTTCAGCACCATTTTTGGAGTTTAAATACTGCCAATATACATAAAAGATTTAGGTAAATATATAGTAAAAGACTAAACAACATTGCTGTTGATTTGTTAATGGGAAGCTTTACTTTCCCTGCAAAACAGCTTGCTACATCTCTATCAAAGTGACAAATGCTGTAAGCACATTTTCCAACAGACTGCTCTGTAACAGACAGAACATTTAGAAATTCTTAATCACACTTGTTCATTTGACTTTAAGTTTCTCAGATAAAATGTAGTTGTAGAATTCAGAAGTTCATAAAAAAGAAAAAAAGAACTAAACATGTTCCTCTGGGTCTCATAAGTTTAGACATATCCACAGGCTGCTAATGAAAATACACTCTATCAGAATGATCCGAGCTCCAGTGAACACTGAGGAGGATTCCTTCAAATTAAAAGTACAGAAGCAGTCCTCCTGAGCTGTTATTTTGTAATCAGAAGGCTGTGTGCATTTAATTTATACAACAGCAGTACAATAAATTAGTGTAATGAAACCCTTATTTGAAGTTTTCCTGACTGTAACCTTATGAAACAAATCAAACCTTTGGGTGGATTTATCAGTTAAAGCTGCCTGCTGCAATAAACCATTTCAAATCAATCACATAAATTGATTGTTCATTTTGGCCTCAATCACAAGACCTAATTCAACTCATTTCTTGCATTTGTTAACTTCTTCCATGACATTCATACCAGGGTGTTTGAAGCAGCGGAACAGCTGGATCTGGCGGAACAGAAACTGATTAATCTTGTGGGTCAACAAGAGTTGGATTAATAGCGGATACATTCAGGTGGAAGGAAAAGGAAGTGTGGCCATTGATTTGAACTCAACTGTTAAATAAGATGAAGATAAGAAACAAATGCTATCCTGCTAACTGATTAGCAGCCATCCATGTTCCTGCTCATTATTCTGCATCAGAAAATAATTAACTTGGCTCCACTCTGTGTTTGGAGTTTGATCACACTTGACTTCTCTCTTTTCACACACCTTATCTTACACAAAGTGTGATATCGTTCCGTCTTGCTCTTCGCATTTGCTTCATTATCGCATGTTTCAGCTTAAATGTACAAGATCCCACTTATTCCACATGTTTTGCTTTACACAGATTCATCTTATCACAACATAATCTCCCACATGCATATCTACAGTAAATGCATGTAGGTGGAGTTGTGCTGTTTTAACTTGTGTGTGCTCATTCACGAGGGCATATGCCATCTGTTTAGGCTAGATATGCCACCTTTTCCTGTTTGTGTGTGTACGTGTGTGAACAGCCTTCAACAACCTCGACTATGAAGAGCTAAACTTTTACACACTGGGGTACCAGATAGTGGTCAAGACTTTATCAGTGGGGGCATGTTTTAATAAAGCATGTTGCTGTATATATGTAATGTAAAGGTAAATTTGTTGTTTTAGGGTGATGTGGTATCTGGGAGGATCATTTATTTCTGAATGACTGTCAGATTGTGGCAGTGGTACACTGGTTCTTTGTGTCTGACCACAATGACTTCTGTGGCTAGTTTTACTTTTGTAACTGGGCTCTGCTGACACTGAAGCTGCTCTCCCAGCCTGATTTTACAACTTTCTTTTACAAAAAACAGTCAGAAATATCTCTGTCTCTCTTAAATCTCATGTTTTACACAAAATAAGTGTGGTTAGAAGTAAGATTTCTCCACAGGTGTTGCCTAATTTAAAATAAACTAGCAGCCTTGCTAGCCTCCTGTTTAAAGTAAACTGGCATGCCGCTTTAGCACAGTTAGCACCAACATAACAAGGATACCAAAGTACTCCTTGAGCATCTCTGTTGTTTATTTTCGATATTGTATAAATTTTGGTTAACCTTGTTGATGTGTGCTTAAATACACTTACAGAAAACTAAATATGACATGGTTTTCCAACAATGTATTAAAACTAGTTTAGTGCAGCTGTATAACTACATTAGCACTGTAATGTCGCTTGAGGTTACCATTAGGTTAATAGCTCTATATTAGCAGTAATTGCACAGGGATAAAAATCTCGATATGTGAAGCCAAATGTCAATATTTCTAAAGGATGACTAATAGGGAAAACATTTATTCTCTGATGGCTCTGAAACACTTACATTACCATTCACTGCTGCATTTGATCTGACTTATTTGAAACTTCTACAAATGATGAGTTTATATTTCAGTCCAAGGCTGTATACAATGTGTGTGTGTGTGTGTGTGTGTGTGTGTTTCAGGAACCGAGAAAGCAGATCACCTGTTTATATGATGGCAGAGGTGTGACTGTGAGAGAGTTTATCCCTATATGTGCTTCTGTGTAAGAAAAATTCCACCAAATATTATTATAGTGCCCTACATGTCTTTTGTGAAAGTGTATGTGTGTGTGTGTTATTGTACCACTGTGAATACGATTAAAGTAATACAAACAGACTCTTCTCTTCAGACACAGAACTGAGGACTCCTCTACTCCCTTGCTCCCCTCCCTACCCTCTTCTTCAGCTGTCAGTGTCAACGTTCTGGATCAGTGAATGGGCCAGATGGCTGCAGAACACAGCCCTCTCTCTCTCCCCTTCATTTTTTTTGCCTTTTCTTTCCACTTCTCACACCACAGTTCTTTTTAAGCTACTCCACTAACTCTTTTTCCATCTCTCTTTTTCATCTCTTTTAACTACCCCATCTTTACTTGCACTCCTCTGTCACTCTCATGGCACTATAGCAGAGGATTCACCGCTCTCAGTTGCCCAGGGCTCTGCTGTCAAGCCATTCCCGAGCTCAGCTTCCCAAGCCTGACGGCTGCGTGTCTCATGCGTCGTCTCCCTAAGAAATGATGGGGGCCTACACTGACGTGTCCCTCCACATCCGCCCCCTCATCCTTCTCTCGATCTTCCATACAGGCAAACACAACTGCTGCTTAAAATAGATCCATAGGCTATATGTGTGAATCATGTGAAGTATCAACAAGTCACAACGATCAAACCTAGACTTTTATCCTCGTTTTCAATGGCTAATTTGCATCTGTAAACAGGTGAAGAAAGAATACCTTCTCATTACTTGTAAACATTTAATGACATGCAGTTTTAAAGGGATGCATGTGAGTTCAGTGTGGTTCAACTGAGCAGATGAAAACATTGTTTTACCTGAGTGTTGCATCAAATAATAACCATCACTTATAAAGCCTGTCATGGTCTGTTGAGGTCCACAATAAATAACATGATTTCAGGCCTGAAATGATCATAAGAACACGCTACCCAACTTACGGATTTCCCCACACACACTCTCAACCCCTCCACAGCAGGTCACAAGTCTCTTTGCATCCGTGCTGCTTTGATTAGAATATGAACATACATTTTGAAACAGAAAAACCAAGAGATTAAGCTAAAAGTTGGTTAATAAATTAATCAAACCCCAACATGCTAAGATACACAGTAATCTCTGCTAATTTATAATCTTAGCATGGTGGAGCAGCTAGAAGGTGTATGGTTCGAGCCAAGGCCTGGGAGGTTTGTCTAGTGGCCTTTCTGTGAGGAGTTTGCATGTTCTCCCCATGTATGCGTGGGTTCTCTCCGGGTACTCCGGCTTCCTCCCACCCTCAAGACATGCATGTTAGGACAATAGCTATGGTTAAAATTACTGCTTATCATATGTAAGTCGCTTTGGATAAAGGTGTCTGCCAAATGACAGTATAGTATAGTATAGTATAGTATAGTATAGTATAGTATAGTATAGTATAGTATAGTATAGTATAGTATAGTACCCACCCATCAAAATTTGGTTAAAAAGACATTGAAAAGACGTCCTCCTGCGGTCTCAATTTGGTTGAAAGGTGAAAAGACAAGAAAACACTTTCAACGTCTAATTCTGGTCTAAATTTTGACTGAATAAGACGGACTTAACTCAGCCCAATATTCAATTTTCATTGTTTATTTCTGAGCTAAATCAGGTTATGACAGACTGACCCCATTTAGCCCAAAAACCTATGTTGAAATTATGTAGTGTTTGGTGGGTAGTACTAAGGCAAAACTGCATAATGTGAAAAGTATTGGTCCAAGTACAGAACTCTGAGGAACTCTTACTCTGGTGTTTGAGGAAGACTCATTATTTACATTAACAAACTGAAATTTATCTGATAAATATGACTTAAACCGGCTTAGCGTGGTCTCTTTAATCCCAATAACATGCACCAGCCTCTGTAGCAGAATGTTTTGACCAATGGTGTCGAATGCAGTGATAAGATCTAACAAGATAATAACACAGAGGAGTTCTTTATCAGTAACTTTCACCAGTGCTGTCTCTGTGCTATGATGAGCTCTGAATCCTGACTGAAACTATTTTGATTGTTTCTGTTCACATGAGCACATTGAGTTGGAACTATTTTCTCAGGAAATAAAGGGAGAGTTGGATATCGGTCTATAATTAGCACACCCCTGTGCAAAACACCCCTGAATCAACAGTCATTTTTTAAGCAACCAGAGATTTAAACAGAGGTTTGATTTATTAGTAGTAGAGCAAAACAACAAGTTTAAAACACAATCAAGACATTTTAGATACAATTTAGGTCTCTTTCCATAAAATTTCTAGACTGAGCACTTAAATTTTGATTAGTAATAATTGGTATGTCCTGTATCAGTAAAATGCAAACATCCTTAAAAAATGGTGATCATTTGATGATGGACTCAGACAAAGTTTATAAAGACTGCACTACACCATTATGATTCAGAACTGCCCTATGAATCCATCTATGGTTAGCAACATCTGCTATTTAATATTTTCTATATACATTATAGAGGCAAAAATCCCTCCTTTAGTATATGACCTCACAATAGAAAAAATATGTTTTAGGGATTTCTTGCTCTCGAAAATATTACTGGATCCGTCTTATTGAAATATCTATATTGGGATCACTGAGTACATCACACCTTTCAATCTCTTGAGTCAGACATTGTAGTAGTATTCAGAGTGAAGTGAATGCAAGAATGATTTCTAGAAAGAATGATTGAGTTATGAACATTTTTCTCTAAGTAGGAATACCAAGTTCCTGGCAAAGGTTTTCAATCTAAAAATATGTTCTAGTTATTCTGTTCATTAAAAAATTACAAGCTTTCTTTCTATGGTTAAACGGTGCTTTCATTTGTTTTCAATGAAAAACACTCTTATTCCTTAATCTTTCACATTATAAGAATAACAAAGAACCAGCGGTTTAAATGTAACTACATTACATGTTTGATTTATTAGCTGCACGATCTTGTTTTGGTTTTAAATTCCATCTGAGACAACATTTTCCAGCTGTTTTAGCAAAAGGCATGGAAACAGTATGGCTGCGTGAAACGCCTTGTAGCCGCTAAATGCATACTAACCGCACTGTATGACCTCACATGATCCATTTTTATTGAGTTGATTAAAACTCATTTAGTCCGCTCTATATTCATATGTATTTTTGTTTTCTTTTGCTTCTGATCATCATGCTGTGCAGTTTTCTGTTATTAATGGTCACATTTCCCACATAGCTTACATATAGTTTACTACTTTCTTTTCCCAAAGTGCAACAAGGATGAATAGAGTGGCCCAAGGTATGGAAGTGAATGATTATGCATGATGTTAAGCAATGCACTGAACACGGTCATGTCCCTGCCGACATTTTGCCCTCTGAATGAAAACCAAGTAGTTTTGATTGCATCCAGACCGCATGGTTGTAACCTGAGTAGCACATCTCACTGTAGGTTTGACTGTAGAATGTGTGTTTGCAACTGGATGCTTTGATGCTACTTCACTTTATCATGCAACATTTAATTCCTTTTTATTGGCAATGTATATCTGCTCACATATATGTGAATGCCCTGTAGCACCACAGCCTTTCCTCTAAGACATGTTGAAAAAATTGCATGATCATGGACATTGCCAAGCGTATGTTTTTACCACTGATACACAATGCAAGACTTCTTTCTTTTGTTAGAAAAGAAAGTTGCATCAAACCCAAAACCTGAAGCTCATAAAACAGATAATATTAATATTTTTTTTTATCAATGAAATATTTAGTTGTAGGTAACTTCTAATATCTCACAGTTAAGTATGAGAACCCATTTGTGTTTAACTAATGAATCTGCATGTTGACTCAATAAAACAGCATGTTTCAACAACAGTATGATTTATAATAAAACACACTGTTGAAAACATTGATATTTACATTGATAACAAAATCTACTGTATCTACAACTAAAATGTTGCATTGGATCATAAATATGTCTGGATTTTTCCCTCCACTTTGAATTTAATCTATATTTACTATCATTATTATTTAAATGTCTTATACAAATGCTATGTGTGCAAATAAACCACAAATGCTAATTGATCTCTATGTAGCATTAACAGTCTGATGTCCCCTCCCTTTCTTTTTCTCTGTATGATTTTTGGCTCTTTCTCAGAAAAGACATGGTTTATAGATGAGCCAGAGAATACCCACCTGAGGACCATACAGATCAAGCCTGTGAATACGCTCGCCATCAACCAAGTCAGTCAGAATAAATCCTCAAGCAGCTTGATTCCGCCCATCAAAGAAGCCGAGGATGAGTGCTGAGTTCCAGAATCATGCTGGCACCTGGATCCCTGGGACCCCCCCACAGGAATTATCGTGTAGGTGTCAGTGTGGAACTCTGGACATCACATCTGAAAACATAAACACTGCTATCTTCCTTCAACTCTGAGCTAATTTAGAACCATGAGGACAATATTCAGATATCGCCACCACTCACACACTTAGTTTGCAGAGCTTCTCTTTAGGAGGGACCAGACTCCATTTCTTTTTTTGTTCCATTTTTGGGGAATGACGGTCACTTAAGAAGAGCAATTTAGATAACTACTCTTACTAAAAGAGGTAATTATCATTATTGGATTCAGAGTTGATAATTGTAAAAGTTGCCTTTTTATCTTTCCATAAACAACCACTGGGATTAATTCACCATGACTTGCAGAGATTTCCTGTCCGGTCTGTTAAAATGTGTGTTTTACATCCAGCTGCAGCCCTTACCACAATGGCAATGCTGGTGTCTCTCAGTGATTCTTTGCCATTTGGAGCTAATTCACAACATTTGTGACAGTTATTATGGCCAGTGTCCATTTATAAATGGCATTTGGCTCCAGCCTTATCTCTATCCATTTATATTTGTCTTATTTTGCCTTTTCAAGTTTATAAATGTTTTCATGTTGCTTATTTGTTTCCTTTTTATTTTAAAATGTCCAAAAAAGCCCCAGAAATATCTCCAAAGTCTATATTCTTTGGGGTTCTTTTTGATCAATAGCCAAATATGATAGAGCTGTTTTGCTGCCGATCTCACACACCATATGTAAACAAGACAACAGCCTGCGACTGCCAGAGTATGGCACTATGTTTTAAGTCTGTAGGCAAGTTGAATTTAAAAGCCACATATCGCATGAAGTGGGCATCTTTAGGTCCTCCTTTGGCTTCAAGCACTGCCTGACACAGGATTGTCTTGGAGGCCTTGAGGAAACTTGAATGTACTCCATGACCAATCTTAATGCCATAATCAATGCTATTTGTACATACACATACAAAAAAAACAGCTCTATCATAAAACAGACATTGGCTATTTGTGTATTTAGACTGCATTTTGCTGGTAAACCAGTCTGGTGAATTGTTATTTATCTTGCATCAATGAAGCAAACATTTTACATGTGATGAAGCAGCAATCATTCGTTTTGGTGTAGAGGCACAGGATGCAGGGCATGGTTGGTATGAATCATGTCTTATTTAAATAATGGAACATAGCTATATTGGCACTGTTGTCACTTTACGTCACGATTAATGAGGGGGAAGAAAATAAGAGAAGAGGGTGAAGCGGTCCATGTAATTCTCAAGCCACAGATGCATTAAAGTCCAGCCTAAGATTCATGTTGGATGTCAGAGAGAAACGGAAAGAGAAGAGAAAAAAAGCAAAGGTTGTGACATTTTTACTGGCACAGAGAACATCCAAGCTGTCCATCTTTTCGCCAGTAATGTGCCAGGCAGTGCTTAAGCCAATGGAGGACTTTAACAAAGACCCACTACTGCGAAGAGGCTTCTAGTTTAGTTTTCTTGATAACAGGCTATAAAGTCTTGGAGGTAAATAATTTCAAAGTCTTAAAACCATTTCTGAGATTTCCACCACCGTAAGAAGCAATGCATTTCTATGTAAATGTGTAAAACTTAATGTAAACTATTTCTTTGTAGTGTGATCTTGTTTGACAGTACCTGTGGGGTTGAGAGACATTCAAAATTGCAGACTAAACTTTGTTATTTTGTGCATTTTAAAGCACATTTACCTGTCAATTCAATGACTGTCCTAAGCTAATATCTATGTCACAATACACAATAATAAATACAGTTTATCGTCTTGTACAAATAGGCTTGTACATAAATTGTACATGATTTCATTTTGTATTTTCACAAATTAAAAGCAGATGTATGGTGTCCCACAGTGTGTCTTGCCTCATCTTTGCATATGAATGTTATTTTATAGAACATTTCAGCATGTTTAATGCTTTTATGCTGGAAAGAGAAACTATACACACACACTACTGTGTGATGTCTCACTGAACAAATGACACAGGACACCTCTTTGTACCCTCTGGATAATGGCTGATAAAAACAGCCCACACTCTCACCTTGGGGATGGAGAGAGCCCATCATGTTGCTTGTTAATGATTTTACACACCATGGCACAGTGGGAGACTGTCAGCATGCCAATAATATTTACAGTCTAACACCTCACAGAGAAGCTGCTGATTTCCCTGATCCTCCTGCCAGCGGCTCTGTCACCTCCTCTTAGTAAACAAACACATGTAAGCATCCCATAAAAAACCGTGCATTAATCAACTATACCTGCATTTGTGCCTTTTAGGTTTATTTTAGTTTAGTTTACACATTGTAAAAAAACACTCTTTTATCAACCCAGCAGGGCTATAAATGAATTTTTTGATCCCGTAATATTACTGATAAGTTCTTAAAGTTATGAGCAAATAAAAATATCTATTAGCTTTTTTTTTCCCAGGGAAAGGTGCCAAGATTAAAAGCCCAAATGTAAATGTTACTCCAACAACATTGTCTTTTGCAAAAAGAAGCAAAGTAACTTACAAATCATTTACTAAGCAGCCTTATTCTTTAATTTTTTTAATAGTTTTTTGGTTTTTCCTTGCTTAAAGTACTGTGTTGTGTATTTTAAAATTTTGCTCCTTTATTTCCAGCTGATTATCCAAGTTGTTCAGATAGTAGCAAACACTACACAATATAATATGCAGATAGCAAATCTTCAATACCTCAAAGTGTGGTGATTTGCTTCATTTATCATAATGATGAGAGGTCAGCCTGATGCAAAGATTATGCTAACGTACCTCCTAGATGGCTACTAATTCAGAGCCCCTGCCTAATTTAATTATCATGAATTGTTTGTGTCTTGGCAAGCATTTAGTCAAAAAACAATTTTCATAAAAGCTTTTTCTTTGCAGCATTTTGTTACAAAAAAGAAAGTGAGTTATGATTGTTAATTGTTTAATTAAACTTGTAAGTTGAAAGCCTCTCCATTTAAAGGGGGTTGTTGCAAAAATAGTGGTCTGCTCCGGACCATGGTCCGGACAACTGTTATGAGTGGTCCCCACCACTAGGGGGCGATCACATCGATGGTCTGGACCATTGTAATGAGTGGTCTCTGCCACTGGGAGGCAACTAAATCAGTGGTCCTTGCTTTGGTTTAGACTGATTATTAATAGATTTTGATTCAGTCTAATTTTTCTTATGCCCAAACCACCACCCATGGGTTACTTTGCATTTTTTAGAAGAATTACCATGTTTAATATTTCTTTTTAGATGGTTCAACCCTATTTGCATTAATTAATATCTGTCTGACAGGCTGCACTTAATGTTTTCTGGAACTAACTGGCTTTCAATTAAGTCTATTATTCATTATGGGCATAGCAGTCTGGTCACCCGTTTTTAAATGGGTAAATTGGCACTGTGTTCTGTCTGCCATTTAGGGTGATAAAATGAAGGTGTGCTGGCACATTACTCACTGTATGTTATAAATTAACCTAAACTAAATGAATGTTCCCTGAATGGTCTTCTGTTTACAGTGCTGACTGAATTTATTTCAAGAATAATTTAAACATGATCTATTATTTCCACAACAACACAACACACACTTCTTCCTGGTGCTATTATTTTTGCCATGCTCCTACCTTGTGAATAGATTTAGCTCATTTGGTTTAAGATTTACCTTCCAACATGTCACTACCACCCTGAATCCTATCTGCATTATAAAAAGTGGATAATTTTGAAGGTTTCCAGCCATTGGTGCACTGAAAGTTAATCAAAAGGTTACATATACTGATCTTATTCTACATTGAGCACTTAGCCTAAAAGTGTTTTAAAAAAACACATACATCATATCAGATTTTTACACAAAACACTGTAATATAATTAGGCATCCACCGCTATTCCGAGGAGTCTTTCTGCGTCACACCTCGTTATGCCGTCAAATCTCATGACACTAAGAATGATCACTAACATTATAACTTCAGACTTACATGTGTTTTGCTAAAAGCAGATGGCCTGGTGTGAGGTTGTGTGTGTTGTTCTGGCCAGGACTCTCACTAAAATATTCTCTGAGATTTCCTCTCTCCGTAATAATAATATAATAGAATTGATGGACGATTGTACAGCACCCAAAAGCCGACCACAACAAAAACCTGCAAAGAAAACACTGTGTCATCATTCAAATGCCCAACACAAACAGAGACCGAGAAGAAAATTAAGAGGATGCAAGATGGATGCAGGAAATCTGCCATAATTCTTGTTTTTAATAAGATGATTAATAAGATGTGAAGCCTAATGTGACGTGAATTTATTAAAGAGTGTGGTAATAACCACAATAATGTTATTTTGCTGAACTGGGGATGTTGATTGGACCAGGAACAAGAAGGAAGTTTTCTTTTTTTTGGTAAATTAAAATGTTAAAAATATTTTTATTCATTAAATAATGCTGTATTAATCTAAAAAATCAGAAATTACTAAAAATATATATATATATTTTTTATCTATGCACACAGAAAATGTTGATTCATTTTGTCATTACATCAGAGAATTCCAGCTGGTTATATTCTTGTTAGCGGGATAAATCATTCTTTTGTGATATCAAGTGTTGGACCTTAGACAGCAAGTATCATATGATCTATACGTATCATTCTCATTCTACTGTAGCAGAGCAACCACTCAGACTATGCTCAAAATAAGGACTTCTACAAAGGAAATATAAGCTAACTGCTGATAGTTGGTGCGGTTCAAGTGGTCAGGGGTATGCGTCATGTCATTACCAGAACGTCTCCAAAAGAGCCAATTTTGGAGCATCTACAAAATTAGTAGAACAGAAAAAAAATCACAAAATATTATAAAAATGTCCACCATGCTAACACCGGCCCATTTAGGTGATTATGATTAATAAAACACATCCATTAGTATCTTAGCAGACACAAAATATATAATAAAACATTTTAACAAAAACAATATTGTACCACAAATGGTTCTGTGTGCAGCCAGCTTTAAATTTTGGGTCTTGTGGTTCTCTACGAATTAGGAGTTTCCAGTTCAGAAGTCTGAGACTGTTTCCTCATTTCCGGTAAAACCTTTGTGGAATTCTGAGTTTCAAGAATAACTGGAACAGACCATTATTCTAAGAGCTGACATATACATTCAGTGTATGCAATGCTGCATGGAAACCTTCTGCTATGTCTCTGAATATACTTAAAGCAAAAAAACAATGTGTCCAAAACATCCCAATCCACTAGGGGGCAGCACACAAAACTTCAACTCTGAAAAAGTGAAAATCCCAACCTGCAGGTAAACAACAGAGAAGAAAACAGAGGGGTAAAAAAATCAGAAAGGTGCTGGTAGTTGTGAATGGTGTCAGAGGCGTTTTTCAAAACCACCCACCATTGTTTTTACCTCTGATCTCATCTTCATGCTCTTGTTTGCATGAGTACCTCTAGTGGTCAAAGTCAATATTGCAACTCATGCAATACACATTGACACTTGTGTCAATGCGAGCAGCCTATGTACCAAAAGAACTGGCATCCATGATACTTATGCAGAAGCTTTTCACGGTAAGTATATCCCAACTCTTAATCTGACAGTAAAGCACAAATCCACAATCGCCTCTGAACACAGCTCTTAACTGCCTGGGTGATAATAGTTTCCATGACAATGCAACACTCCAAGTGCATCAATGCCAGCTTGGATAAACAGTGATCCTTTACCAAAACAAGGGGGTCATTACGGCAGCTTGTCAAATCAATGTTGAGAGTGTCCTGGCTGATTAAGGCGTCCCCTCTCAGTCCTGACACAGTGTCAATACTGGCTGGCCTGTGGCGGCACACTCCCATGATTGGACTGAAATGCCTATCAGTCAGGCAGCTGAGCTGGACTAATGATTCCCTGTGCTGCCTATTAGAGGGACATGACAATTTAATCCTGTGGGCCAGGCAAGGAAAAAGTGACCTTGGTGCTTTATATTGAGGCTGAGGAAAATTGACAAGAGCAGATAAATCCTTACCTTGGGCTATTAACAGAATTAAAGAACAAAGACATAAGGTTCTCTCTTTTTTATAATGTTTTCCCCCGCTTTCACTAAACCTGTCACTAAAAAATAACTGAAATCTGAAAAAGAATGTGGCAGAAAAAAAACAACCATAAAATACCCTACATCATTAAATTCTTTGTACTTTTCTAAAAACATTTCCATTCTGCAAAGGTGCAATCGATGCAAAGCTTAGAACAACAAAGAGTCAAATAAAAGCCATTGGCTGAATTCTTCTATGCTTTGCTGTCAAGCTAGAATATTGAAAGTGGATATTGCTTGAAGCTCAATGTTTTTCAGATGTTCAAAGCCATTTCAGCATAGCCCCGGGGCAAGATATATTGCCTTGGACGTCTATCTTAAGGCTATGAGAACATTGTCTACATGTTTGGAAAAAAGCCATGTGTTTACACAGATGTTTCAGGCTTTTAGCACACATCTTCCTGTACTGAGCCTCACCACCATCTTTTGTGCCAAGGGCCATATACATTTTGCATTAGTTTACCCTTTGATACAGAATGAAGGAGAGCAGGGGATCTTCGACGTGCTGCGAAGTCTAAAACAAAATAAAGGTTCTTGGAGCTGATCTGGATTTTAACGGAGGAAAGCTTAACATTTCCGACACTGTGTCTTTACTTTTTTATGTAGTAGGTTTGATGTGAGCTGTGTACAGAGAGAGGTAATATGCCTCTCAATATTCCTGCTAGAGAAACAGAAATCAAATGGCAAAAGATAAGACTTTCATCCATGCTGATCATCGGTACTGTGAGGCAATTTGCCTGCTAGGCACAGTTGCCACACTGACCCTTTATGTTCACTGTAAAGGTCAACATTTGCTTTCTTTTGTTTCTCCCCATGCATGCATATATCAAAGGTCTTGGCTGTTTTCATGTTTGAAATGGCAAGTACCACTCATCACAAGCAAAATGTAACCTAAGCAATAAAACAACTTTGATACAACATGAAGTAAAACATCAACTGTAAATGTTACTCAGCGCAAATGATACATTTAATTTATATTTCTGGGACCGTTTTTCATTGGCAATCAGTTTCTGTTGCGATAAGTTATAGCTTTTATATTCAAACCACCTTATTTGTTTTCATCTCGGCAAAGAAATTAGCATTAACAAACGGCAAACAGATGGCGACATCCCATAACATCACTTCTAAGCCAAAGTTGTAAACATGATTTGCAATTTGCAAGATATTATTTACTGTGATTCATGTTTCTGTCAGTTCCTCACTGGAGGTTAATAGAAATGCCAACATGCGTGCTGATTTACTTAGTAAAATTTTCATCTCAAGGTTCAGGTTCGGAAAATTGGAGTCAGAGAGAGTTACAGGATTCATGCATTATGCAGAAGAAGCTGACACGACCTTCAGCCATCACACTCTTCTCTATATATCACAGTGAGCTTGACCCTTCCAAGGCCAGAAGAAGGATTTGATATATTTAACCACTTCTTCACTAAATTACACACATTCTTTATGAGCGGGACCCGTTTTACACAGTTAGCAGCATGAAGGCAGCATCATTTTGATTAAAAGTGGTTTTATACTCTGTATTTGCCTTTTACTTCAGCAATGGGGAAGGCATTCATAAGTCAAAAGTAAATCAACAAACAAATCCCCACGATGGCTTCTCTCATTTTTATGCCTCACATTATGGCTTTGCCATATGCCTACCATATGCTGAACTAAAGAACAAATTCTGCTCCTGCTGTTTGATACAGAACACATAAAATGATAGGAAATTAAGAGCTGTTTTAGAGTGTGAGGTCCATTTTAACATAATTGGCTTTAGAATTATTTATGACATTAATTGCCACATTATCGACTGGCTGTCAACTCCTTGGGCTTGCAGCCCATTCTTCTTCGCAAAGAGCGCCAGCTCAGCCTAAAGTAGACTGACAAGCTAATTATACCATCTTCCCTCTCAGTGATAAATGCCACTAATACAAATCTGGCCCAGAAATAAGACTCTACAGTCACCTTAAACAGTCTCCCACTCCAACCAGGATCTTTAGCTGGGGATGCCTCATTTCCTCTTTAATCAAGTTATCTTAAAAATTTAAGCCACAAATGGTAACGCTGCTCTTTTTTATTTAGGCAGAAGTTGGACACACATGAATTAATTTGTCTTTAAGCATTTTTAGACCTTCTTGTTGGATAATTGACCATTAGACTTTAGAAAATCTGACTTTTTGTTTTTGTTTTTGTGCAGAAATCTGGAAGAGCAGATTTACCAATGCTGTTTGAACACAGCAAACAATGTCATGTATACTTCCTGTTTCACTATGTCTGTCCTTTGTAACCATTTTAATTCCACATTACCAGAAAAAAAGTCACATTTTATTCATGATCTTGCCCACACACTTTGCTGCACACTAGATATTACTGTATATTTCTCTCCTGACGTAGCTTACGCTATCTTCACCCACCTAAATGTTTAAAGAAGAATGAGGGCAAACATCAGAACACTTTCCTGTCACTCAGCCCAGAATATTTCGTATGAATTCCCCTTTTAATGATGCCGTTAACGTATTCCAAATTCACATTGGATGCTTCCTGACAACAATGAGAGCTGACACATACCAAACTTGGTATGTCCCAGAGCCATCGTCAGTGGCTGGGATGCTGTCAGCTCCACCTACATCAGTGGCGGTGTCTCAATGGTAGCGCGACACATGTCAGAAACTTTTACATGTCTGCTCTTTTCTGCACAGCTCTTCTGCAACCCAGATATGGCATTTGTATGTGTACTTATGTGGGCAAAGAATAAACAGTATTTTTTGAGGGTGAGGCTTAGACTAGATAAGAGATTTTAAGGTTTAGCTGAAACCTCTGAATTGATAAATAAAAAAAAATCATCACCATTTTTTATAATTTGTCTCTAAAATATCTACTTTTTTATTTAATAATAATTAATTACTTAATTCCCTGCATCAGAGAAAAAAGCACTCCTTTTAAAGCCATCTGTGGTGATTGCACATGCCCGGTGTAGATAGACACCACATCTAAACTTTAACCTCCTTTGATCAGCAGTTTTGGCAAGGCAATCCATCATGGTGCTCTTACTGTCAGAAGAGGTGCCTGGCTGCAGCTGTGTGTCACTGGCTACGAGGGGCTGCTTAAAGGCAATCATGTCAACCTCCACACGACTGCTCAGACTCACAGATTGAAGGAGGACTTGACAGGGCCAGAAGAGTCAGCTGAAGACACTGGAGGGCTGTGTCTGACTGCTCTGTAGCCATGAAATGATGGCTGATTTTATCCTCCGTGAACAACTGACTGAATACACTCATGAATGGATGAAATTCAACAAATGAATACCCATCATCTCTTCTAAACGGCTTCATCTTGCTTTGGTTGCTCTTTATATCATATCCATCTATAAAGCCACTACTAATTCATCTAAAGCTTGCAAAGACGTGCATCTTTTCATCTTGTCTTTTCATGTCTGGCCCTCAAAACGTGACTGCTTCAGGACAGACAGCTTGTGTCCTCTTTTAGATAATAAATAACATGTCCTGATTGACTGTAGCTTTAAGATAAACTTTGTAAACAGAAGAAATACAAATGTTTTATTGTTTTTCTTTATTTAAAAAAAATATATATTCTTAGCTCCTCATAACAAGGATTTCAGTGTGAGCTGGAACCCCGATGGGAATAAAATTCCAAGGACTACTTTGTTAATGACTACATTTTGCCTATAGAATGAAGAATTTGGTCGATGTTGATGAACAATAACTTATTGAAGTTGTTTATTAATTAAGCTGGGCCACTACCACTAAAGATCACAGCTAACAGCACCTAATAAACAAAGGCATAACAAAACCAAGACGGTAAGCCATCACATTTATGGAAAGATCTCTTGAGCAGCAGGTTTAAGCATCACCTGAAATGTCTGCATGCAAATGCCATGTCAGCTGAAGTACCACCATCTGGGTCTAAATAAGGCAAACTCATGAGCTAAAATCTAGTTCGGCTGTCAATGATTTTCTGACAGGGAAACAGATAGCAAATTCCCCATCACTCTCAGAGAGGCTCTGAGTGCGTTAATAGCAAAAAAAAAAAAAAAAAAAGTGCCCGACTTTCAGACAAAGAAGCTGAGTGACGGCTTGCTGACTGCAGCTCCGAGCGTGCAATAACATGATGTGAAAGGACATTGTCAGGAGCCGAGGAGACGGGCCAAGATTGTACATAGTGACAGAAAACAGAGATGTGGATAGAGATACTGGTGCCATATTAGTGGCCAGCATATTCAAACACCATCCTTGAGTCTAAGTAAACTTGACATCACCTCCAATGGCTTCAAAGTGTTCACTCCCCTCCACCTCCCTTACTCTGTCTGCAGCCAGCTTTCCCCCTCTGATGCGACTCCGCACTCAGCTCTCTCTTCTGCAGAGTTACCAGCAGGCCTGTTCTGACAGTATAGGAGGATAGGGGCGCTGCGGCCTGCGGACACAGTCAATCTACATTTGGTCACCATGGTGGGAAGTGTGCTCATTTTTTCCGATATTTGAGCTACTTGAGGTGATCTGAACACTGAAGTGTGAGGAGCTGTCACCTTGCATAAAAGTCGGCACTAGCAGCACTTGATAAGCTTTGAGGAGGGGGAGGCGATAGAGATCTTTCAGTTCTGATAGGCTATGAGGACACTGGGGACCCTTTAAGACAGAGGGGGGAATGTTTTCAATGCTGTCTGCCTGGGGACAAGAGTTGGCAGTGAAGGAGGCAGCTCATCACGAGGCCCCCCGTGTTCTTGGGACAGATTTATTCTGTTACCAGGCCAAACATGGGCGAGTTATTTTAATGCTGTATCAACATGTCAACAGGAGGCCAGCAGAGAGATACAGCAAAGATCAATACATCATTGAAAGACAAAAAGAGCTCTGTTAAACTCAGAATGCGCTTGGTGAAGGGTGGCGTTTGTTCAGATAAGTGTTTTGACTGGAAGGGGTCCTGTAAGCCTGCCTGGTGGCAATGGTGGGCACCAGTGTGTACACTCCACAGGCCATTAACAGTTCACCCCACCTCCTCCTGAAGGGCAGCAGCTGGAGAGAAAGAAAGCAGCATGCAGCGGTGCAGGATGTGACCAGCACCAAAAGAAAAAAAAAATACACTGCCAGAGGCAAGGAGGCAAGAATATGCTCCAAGTAAAGTTGGCAGCTGTGCAGCTGTGTGTGATAAAGTGCAGCTCAGCGTAAACACACTCTGGGGCTCCCTGCACAGCTGGCGACCACAGGTTACAGTTCTGAAAAATGAAGAGCAGAAGAGGGATGGTGGGAGGACGAGACAGATGAAGGGATTGCAGATCTACGAATCATGTCAACGGTGTAGAGGATGATCGAGGTAAAATTCATGAGAACAGGAAAGATGAGGGGGAGGATGATAACATGTTATTGTGTCAATGTAAGAAAAGAAAGGTGCCATTGTTTCACAGCAGGCATCTGCAGACAATAAAAAGGTTTCAGCATAAAAAACATGGAAGCAATTTGACCATCACACACACAGATCAAAGTGTATGTATTCTACCAGTCACCAGTTACTCTGTTAAGTACAACATTCAGCTGTTTATACAAATATCTAATCAGTCGATCACATGGCAACATCTAAATGCATTTTTTCATGTAGACATGATCAAGATGATTTGCTGAAGTTTAAACTGAATATCAGAATGGGCGTTAAAAAAGGCATGTATGTGACGTTGAATGGTCTGAAAAAGATAGAATATCTCAAGGCAAGAGGTCAAAGGACAATATGCAGACTGGTTGGAGCTATAACAAAGCTAATCATAACTCAAACCTCCATTGCTAACAAACATGTATGCAGAATACCATCTATGAATGTCAAACCTTAAAGCAAATGGGCAACAGCAGCAGAAGACAACACTGGATGCCATTCCTTTCAGCTAAGAACAGGAAACTGAGGCCTCACCAAAATTAGATAAAAAAAACATATGACAGGGAAAATGCTGTCTGGTCTGATGAGTCTTAATTTCATCTACAACATTAAGATGTCTGTGTTGCAGCTCAGGCTGTTTGGTGTGTTCTTCAGGATGATCTATCATGTTACAAAGATCAAATCAACACATTTCTTGAACACAAGAATGAATTCAATGGACTCCGATGGCTTCATGACAAAAAGGGAACAACTGTAGCAACTGCATGATTCTATCATGTCAACATGGAACAAAACCCAAGATGAATATTTAAAATAACTTGTTAAATCTATGGCAGAAAGAATAAAGGCAGGGGATAAGAGGGTCCAACCTGGTACTGCCAGTACTACTGGTAGGTGTAAAGGGTGATTAATGTATGTTCTGTTAAGACCCTGGTAATGAAATGTAATGCATAGTCCACATGAGTGAGGCAGAAGCTCCTCATTGGAGAGACATCACATCCGAGATTTAATAACAAGTCCTGCCAATTAGTCAGCATCCTACTATTAACAGCAAATACATTTATCAATCAATCAATCAATCAATCAAACTTTATTTATAAAGCGCTTTAACACCAAAGTGCTGTACAGGTAAATAAAGAAATAGACAAAATCATAACATTAAAAAAGGTAAAAACAATAATGCAACTATTGCAACACTAAAATATTTAAAAAATAAAATAAAATAAAATAAATACATAAATAAAATAGGATAAGATAAGTATAAGATAAGATTTATTCAGATTTCCTCATTTTACCGGTTATTGTGTGACCAGATGACACCTGGCATTCATCTGGGTGCGTTTTGGCAATGAGGGTTTAAATAATGTGCAAGAATCTGCTAAAAGTTACACTATTTTGAATATGCTGACCTTGATGCTAACTTAATGATATCGAACATTTTGCTAATTTGTCTGCAATGCTGAAAAATTAGATAAAGTTTATAGAATCTGTTAAGGCAAAGTCAAATTTTAACTCTCTGACATTCAGGGAGCAAAAAAGTTAAAGAAATGTTACTTTGCCAAATACCACATTCATACAGAGCACAAATTTTACAAGATGTTATACATCATCACCCAAAACTAGCAGTATAAGATGAATGAAGTTGTAGTTAAGATGATAAATCATTTATTTCCTCTGTTGTTTTTGCTGATATCCTTCTGATCCCAACGGAAACACAGAGCAACAGCTGATAAAGTTATGCAGACATTTATTTTTCACTTCAAGCGATTTAGCGTGACTGTGCTTGTCACCATGATTTAGAGGAGACTGTAGCCTGCATTCTGTTTATTGTGACCAAACAAGTGCAGTGCCTGCATGCTTTCAACTTCAAAGTTATTGATTCAAGTTTGAAATTGTTCCCATATTGCCCAGAGACTTCTCAGAGATTAATTTGTGTCACTATTCTTCTGTAATTCATTAGGCTTTTAGACAGCTCAACCACAAGAACTCTGTCTTGAGGGAAAAAAGCCATATTTCACACAGTGGGAGTATTTGTAGACAAACTAAACGATACTAACAGAAAGATGAAATACAACCAATGTCATCCGCCTCCATGATGGAGAACTATGTTCAGTCGTCCAACATAAAGCTTGTTAGTAAAATCATTTTCTAAGATATTGACTGAAGATTGGAAGGATGTTTTAGAAAATGTCAATACTCTGTAATGTGAAAAGAGGTTTTCTAGAATTATTGAGGAGCAGTGAGGTCACATCCTGGATGATTTACTGCTAACTGTGTCCACCACTAAACAACTAAACTAGTGGCTATCGAAGAAAATCAAATATCTATCAGCTTGCCAGCAGTTATGTTTCCTCACTGAGTAATATAAAGTTTTAACTCATTTTTTCAAAAATACAAAATGTTAAACTTGTTTTGATGCTGAATATGTGAATACATTAAGGGTTTGCTAACAGGTTAGCTGCAGCATTAAGCTAAATGACACAGAAATGTTTAAGTTTTACTCCCAAAACAGCATTTTTAAAACACTGTGACATTAACAGCTGTAGTCTGACTAACGCAGCATGCTGTGTGATCCAGCTTTAATTGTCATGCTAACAAATGAGCTGTGTGTGTGTGTGGGGGGGGGGTTCTTAAGTTTAGTGGCTGGATTAAATGGCACAAAAAAATTGCTTATACCGCTACAACTGTAAAAATGTAAAATCAGGAGTAAATCTAAGTAGAGGAAATATGAAAAACATCATCACATCAAACTAAGAGCAACTTAAAAATTACATTACCCTAAAAAATATCTTTAGATTTTTATTTTTTTATATTTCTTTTGTCATGTTACATTTTTAAAAAGGGTTTTAAAGCAGTTTGTTTTCATTTGGTTCATTTCTTGACCCAAACTGTCAAGCAGAGATTGGTTTGTGAAACAAAAGCCATGCACAATTACACACGCAGTCCTGAAATGTTCTACACATGGCTCTAAGTGGTGGTGCACAGGACATGGATTTCAGCAACGTTTGCTTCAAACTTTCTAAAATGTCTGCGATTGAGATTTTCCACATGATTCATTAATACAATATCTGAACCATCAGTAAGGCAGCCATAAAGGTTTAAGCAAATAGTTGGGAGCATTTTGCTGTTGTGTTGGGCTTCAGCATGTATGTGTGTTGGTAATAGTTTGTCCTTTCTAAATTCTCAGTCTTTTGCTGCCTTCGGCATAGAGATTTTCCCACATTGTTACCCTTGTATTTAACGTTTAAATATATGTTGAATAGCTAAAAGAAAGAGTATTGATATTACAAATGTATGAGATAAGTATGTTTACTTGTGCATATTGAGCCTTTGCTTATATCAGCAGTATAATGGCAAGCAAGAATTTAAAAAGCAAAATGTGGTGCTAAAGAATCAGGTATTAAACTAAGCTGCCTGTAGGACTTCGCTGGCTGAAATTATTTTAAATGTTTGAATTATTAAGTAATGCAAAATAGAAAAACTCCAAAAGAGACTCCATTTTAATTACCGTAGCTGAAATATCAAGTATGGATGAGGCGAATATGGGAATAACCACCCATCTTTTCTAAATATGTTCCTGGCATTGAATTAATGCAGCAAAATGTATTTCTAAAGACCTTCATCTGTGAATATAAAAGAGGTTAAAAAATACTGTAAAATTGCATTTTTATTTACTCACTAAAAAGTGAGACAACAAGGGTTTTAAAGAGTACCCCTTTCAAATACAGAAAGTAAGTATTTAAATATCATTAAACAATGGTTGGCTATGCTAAACAACTAGAATAAGTTTTAGAAACTCAGAGAGCAGTGACTGACTTATCAAGTAATGAGTTTTCTGTTAAGCAACAATATGGAAAGCTTTCTGTTCACCAGCTGTCAGGTGCGTTGACTTTTCCTTCACACTTAACTCAATTAATAAAGCTTAAAGTCAAGCACATAATTAAACTATTCAATATGACACAGTCAACTCTTTGCAATTTGTGAGTGTCATCAGCAGCAACAACAAATCAGATGGAATTTGTACTGTTTCCAGTAAATATATAGTTTCAGTTGTGAGATGCTTTATGACTCGCTTTCTTGGAAAATACCATTTACCGCTCATGTGAGCCTAAACCAGAAACATGACCACTAAGCTTGTTGTGTATGAAAGCATGTGTGTCCTGAGGCTTTAGGTCAGCAGTCAATTAAATTATCACACCAAAATGAAAGACTTATAAAATCCCCTTACTGAATAGTGGCTGTCACACACTGTAAAAATGGTTCTTGCAATGGGATTAGGGCTTCATCCCCAGCTTCTGCTGTGCCCAGACGAAAATGACTATCCTCTTATCTCAATGCAACAGAGCTTTATTATGTTATGTACCAAATTCATCAAGATAGAATGAATGTCATTGAACTTAATTTTATCTTTCTGAAATTAGCTTCAGACTATGATCTCTTGTCACAACATATGTCATCCAGAATTCAATTTCCTCCTCAGTGTGATATGCTTTTATCAGCTGGTAACTATTTGGTGGCCTCCAATAATGAGAGCTGTCACAGTGACCACAGACAGATAGTATTTGATGGTAACCATCTTGTGACCACTGTAACTCACACTAACATCAAGCAACACTTTAAAAATATGAGCATTTTCAGACTTTAAAGAGCCATTATCATGAAAGAACAGATTATTACAGAATCAAAAATAGATCAGTCTGGGTACATTTTAATCCAATTACAGGTTATTAGACTATCAGAGTGTATCAGTGTGTGATTAGGTTGGTGTATTGAACAAAAAAAAAGAAAAAGAAAAGAAAGAAAAGCATCTGATGATGGAAGTATGACTCATGATGAAGTCATGACTGCAAGATAAGAGTAACAACAGATTCCTTTAAATTAATTCCCTGATAAAGTGTTATTGGTTATGTGTAGAAATTTCTGAATTGCTACTATTTGACTACTATAGATTGTGTTCAAGTAAAAAAATCAAATGATATTACAGTGTTAAAATTAAAGGTTTATTTTCTGCACCTGAAGTGTGTAACAAAGCGGATATAACACAGCTTAAATTTACAAGTTATGACAAAAATCAAGCTCACATCAAGGTCTAATCCTTTCAACTCTACAGGTTAGTGGGTTTAACACTGCGAGAGTCCAGCATCATGATCAGATTTATCTTTCCAACTGTTCTTCCAAGGGATTAGTTCAGTGAGATGTGTATGCAGTCCTAAAATAAAGCCTTTTTACATGTGGCTCTTGAATAATTGTTTTATGAATAGGTTGTATTTTGGTTGGTTGATAACTAGAGTCAACTAGAAAGAGACCAATTACAGTCAATTAAAAAAAAACGAGAAAATATAAGTATATCACGTTATTGTACTGCATTAGGTACCTGATTGAAACCAAATTTCTGGAAAGAGTGTACGCTGTTACCACTTTCCATCTCACCACAACAGATGCAAGTCTTTAATTAAACACAATTGGTAAGCAAGGAGAGGGGAGGTGAGGGAAGGGTGGGGAGTCTATTCAAGCTTTATGAGGAAATTGTGTTTGAAGTCACCAGACAGAGCTGATGAAAAAGCACTCTTAGGGCCAGATTTACTAAAGGTTTGCGTGTACTAAAACACGTGCAAACTCATTGCGCACGCTAAAAAAAGTACAAACTGATCTACTAACAGTGAGCAAAAGGGTTTGCGTCTTTCA
>JBAMHV010000023.1:8132559-8144976 GCA_037177535.1 Pseudomugil gertrudae
CCGATCTATATAGTGTATGTCATTATGTTATCCTCTGTGCATGTATCACTTCAGGGGCCATGTAGCGTTCATACTTCAGTCTGATAAAATGACCACACCAAAAAAATTAAAAAATATTACATTTGAGTAGTAAGACCTGTAGTGTGAATGAAGTGTTTGGCAATGTTTTCTACAATTTTAAGTCACACTCGAGCAAACTGGCAGACAGAAATCACAGTGCTTTGAGGTTGTTATATCATAATTAAAGGTTTTATTTGGACCTACACATGTTATACACCATTGGAAAGCTGGGATTCTTAGGAAATGAATTATCATATAATTTCAGGCTACAGTCATAAGGTGCAGTAAACACTTTTTTTTCTGACCAAAATCCAATGCAGTTTTCCCTTTAAGCCAGACTGTGCTGGCACTGTGCAGAAGTGTATTCGCCAAGAAAACACCATTATGAGCACCTGAAAAAACAATTGTCTTTGGCATGTTTGTGCCAGACACTGGTCTTTATTTAATGCATAATAATATAATAATTACAGGAAAAATATCTAAGAAAGACACTCCATCGGGATAAAAATATCTTTAAGTAAAAAAAGGGTGATACTTCAAAATATTGAACACATTCCGATGAAGCTCTTTGACAATCTGATTAGTTTGTATATAGGAGCCAATTTATTGGGGGTTTTGACTAGATGAACTGGAGGATCCAGTATGAACACACCTACATGGAAATGATACTGACTATAGAAGTCCATGACAAATCCTGTATGAGATCAGAGCAATGTGTGACATGAGGATGTGATTTACGTTTACCAGACAAGACCTAGCTCAGATTTCTGATATTGTCATACCAAATAAAGATCTTGCTTTGAAAAAGATTTTAGGACAATGGTAGCCTTTGCCCATCCTTTAAAAACATGCCAGTGGCTTGAAAGTCTGATTTTCTGTCTTTTTAGGACTAAATCATCCAGACATGAGGACTTGCTGCAGGTGTTCTGGTTAACAGTAGTCTTAAGCAGAGATGTCACAAACTTTTGCAATCATACTGACAAAATATTCCCAACCAAAACCAACAACCTTATAAAATGTATTTGCACATGCAGCGTGGTTAAACTACCTCTTTATAAATGATATGAGCAAACATCTCTATTTTGTGGATTTAAGACGTATTATTTTTGGGTAAGGAGACGGTGATCACACACTGTGATGTCAAATAAAGTACTGTAACATATACTGTATTCAAATCTGATGCCCTGCCTGCAAAATGTTAAAGCACCGGTGTGGCTTAACTTTTAAAACACACATTTTCCCTCCTGCAAAAGTTACTCAAAATGTCTGGAATCCTACTTGCCAATAAATTTCCCTGATAAATGATCTGAAATTGGAGGAGAATAATGAGTGATGCAACATCTTGGCACAACTAAAAACAAACTTGAAATACAAGATGACATCTCAGATGCAGAGCACAAAGACCACAAATCATCAAGGCTCAGAGGGTTTCAAAGCACACCGTCTCCTTCACACACACAAGACACACTCACACAGACATACAACTATATATCTTCCCAGATACAGGGGAATTATCCTGGAAGTTTGGTAAATACTCATAGGTGGACTAGCTTACACTGCTACATCACATTGCCCTTCTCCCAGTACGTACCAGTAACTGTACATGTGTTGGGTTTTCTTCTCATTGCATTATTTGCCAACAGTAAAAGAAGTAAAGCTGTAAGTAATTTTCCTGCCTGGAGATTAGTCAATATGTCTAAAGTAAAAACGAGTAAACAGGAAATAGCAATCTGCCTTTGTGTCCCTAAACATTTAAGCCAAGCCATTTGAAACATCAGCATTTGGCTGTAAACTATTTCTTTTTGTTAACAGCTATTAAGCCTGGTGTTCCTGTCCTCCTGTGGCCATCCAGCTTTGTCATCTGTTTTCAGAAACTCACCATGACAGGCCATTTTTCATGATTTCTCTCACTGGAAAAACACCAGCATTCTAATTAAGAGCACTGGATGTCCAGATGCTTACCTTTACTTTTTAAATGATTACTAATGATCCCTCTGGAGATGAACACAAACCTACTTTATGATACTATTGTGATTTGACACACTCAGCCAGCTCGAGATATCTGATCTTGAATATTGAATTTCCCTCCAGGAATGAATACAGACTTACTAAATAAATAAAAAAACGCACTAGACGGTTACTTTTAGCTTCACGGTACCTTTTTCTGATTTGATGACTTTTGTTTGCTTTGTGATACTATTGCGATTTGCTACTGTAACAGTGCAGTTTTCTTCGTGCTGCTGAAATACTTTAGTCTACTTTAATAACTGTAAAATGGGTATCTTGTAAAGGTACATTCTGTAAAATAAGTACATGTGTAAGGTCAGATTAGCATCATATAAATAAAAGGGTCAGAAACAGGCCAAACAACTGATGTGTACATGTATGTATTTCTGCAGCTGTATGTAAACAAACCAACAGGTGGCATGAGACTCTTGTCTTGCTGCTTCAGGAGATTCTCCACAAGTGCTGTTATTTCTTTTGATTGACCATCAGGCATGTTTTCACTGTTTTCCACCTAAAGTAGCATATTCAGACCAGTAAATGTAATGTGTCCTACAGAATGCAGTTTCCCCTTTGTGTTTCCTTTTGTTTTCTTTGCATTCACAATAAATATCATTGCCACTGGCCTCTCAAGATGTCAACAATTTTCTGGCTACTTATTTCAATATCCTCTTTGAACAGGGCTTTCATTTCCTTAGGTACGCTCTTAAAAGGCAGCTCCAGCCTGCCCTGACTAATTTCCTCTTAGCCTCACAGATCACAGGCCTTTCCCACCCAGTGCTCCCTTTGCTCCCACAAAGACCTTCGTAATCCTGCTGCTTGTCCACAATTAATCTTCCCAGTTGCCACATTATTAACACAGCCACCCACAGACAGCGGATGCAAATGTAAAGCTAAGAATGGCATCTCTGCCCCCCCCTAAAAAAAACCCATTTTGCGCTATAGTAAAGAGGCAAAAGTGTCAATCACTGTGAGGGGTTAAACCACTGCCCAAGATCAGCATCAAGGGATTTTTAACACCCTCCCTATCCTCTGATCAAACAACAACCTCTCCCATTAAACGCCTTTACTGTGCTTTCCTTATTTGTCTTCCTCTGCCTAGTATTCTGTTTCTCTATAATTCCTTTCAGTGCTTTCCTTTAAAGTGTTGAAGCAAAAATAAATAAATAAATAAAAATACTTTTCACAGACTAGATACAGCTGTAAAATTTAAGCAAATCAAGGACATCGTCTCCACTGGACTAAAGAGAACATCCATCTTGTTACTTCTGATATGTTGTTTCCGATGGGGTTTGGGTGTGTTATTACCCATGATGCTGATTAGACTCTAGAGTAAAATTTGTTCCCATTCACATGAAGTCATTTTTACAGAAGGCCTTGTGTATTTCAGCAAGACAATTCTTCATTTCAAAAAGCAGCTGAAAACTCTTTTTAAACTCGCTTTTATTTGTGTTGTAGGTTTCTTGTATCTCTTTTTGAATTTATCTTCATAAGAGCTGAACAAATAACAATGTTCTTACACTACAACATGCATCATCAATAACATAGTTCTGAAGAAGAGTCTCAGTTCTGGGTTGGCCTGCTTGCATCCAGACTTTTCACCTATTAAAAAAAATTTGGCACATCACAACATACATAATAAAGCAGGAGGACATGGGATGGTTGAGCAGGTGGAATCATATATCAAACAAAAACTGGAGAATATTTATCTACAAATGTCAAAACATCCTTTTTCTGTTCAAAGACATTTATTAACTGCTGTTAAAGATAGAGTACAAAATTTTATAGATTTTGTAATTTATAAATCAGAATCCATCTTGCATCCTACCAGCACTGTGACCTCTCTCCAGCCAGTAAAAGGCAGTCTCATCACGACTCTGGTCACTTTCTTTACCTCTCTTCCTGCAAATATGTTTTCTTGTGTTTCTTTGCCGACTCAGCAACAGTGCAACCAAAACGGCTCGTGTGTTTACATCCTTTTGCTAGTATGTGAGGCAATGTGTGAAGCTGAACTTGTCTGCAACGTCAGATGGATTCCAGGAAGAAAATGTTGTATAGGGCAGCTTGTCGGCCTCGGGTCACTGCTGGGCAGATAATGGCTACAAAAAACTGTGCAATCAAATGCATAGTTATAAGGTCGGAAAGTTATTCAATGTCTACTTCAACTACTGTTGTGTTTGTATTTGGTTAACAGAACTCAAACAGTTCTGCACTTTTCATGTTGTATTAAAGACATGTGATATCTGAAGACACGTACCAGGGTAAGCTCTACCAGTCGACTCTTAGGCGTTAGGCTATACTCTACAAATCACAGTCATGATCAAAGCTGCTGCTGTGTGAATAGCTTGGCACCACTTTAAAAGAATATGAAATAACGTCCCAATCCAGCAACTCAGAAAGACCAGAGGAGAGAAAGGGAGAGCATAAGAGCTGAATGTGTGGAGGCTTTTTTAGAGAAGTTGGTCACTCTATTGCCTTCAGTGTCACTTGACATGAAAGTAATGTCAGTTCTATGGAGATCCAAGCTGTTCCCCAGCGGCTGAAATGCTATTGTGCGTCAGACAAAGGGCATGGTTTCATAGCACCCCCTTGTTTGCATGCATGACCAGCACTTTCAAATAAGGCCTTTAGATCTAAATCTTAGATTCCTCTTAACACAGAGGGTTGCAAGCAGCTTTGTTAGTGGTGAGAAATTACTGGGGATGTCCATGCTAAAACCCAGGCATTCACATCTCCCAAGAGAAGCTTAGATTAGGAGGTCTAGAGCCAAGCCCTGCTGTGAAGACTGTCCCACAGAGCTGAGGCATCTTGTTTACTGAAGACATAGGATTTTCCTGTGTTGTCTGCCCTTTGGAGGTTAGGCAACAAATAATTGCAGACTGAAGCTTTAGTTAAGCAAACATTTTGTGGGGTATAGCTAAGATCATGATGTTGCCGTTAGTTCTAAGCGTAGGTACATGTACTGACAAACAAACTAGTAGGAACTTCAGTGTGAAGTACCAACTTTGCTTGTTCATGTTTGCCTTTATTTTAGATCAAGTACACACAACACAGAAATATTTATGTAAGAAAGAGCTTTACCAGAATTTTCTAATTTACAGATGATTGTTTTGGGGTTTTTTTTGTTAAGAAGGTAACACATCTGTTAACATCCATACTAGCTGGTGGTGTTGCACGCACACATACACTACCGCTAAATTTCCCCTTTAAATCCAGTGGGAAAGTGATGCCAAACTTTTGAACTTATCTTTCAAATAAAGGCTAAAATCTTTAAATCCTCTACTCTTTGTGTAAGTAAAATTGCATTTCTCTTCTCTCAGTTGTCAGGATAATAAATGTGCATACCTCCAAACTAAATCTGTGAATGTAATCTTTCCTTTTATTTTACTTTCTTTGTCTAAGATGCCCTTTTCTTCAGTTCTCGTGCAACAGAGATTCTGCACAAAAAGGAGCAGGGCTGCACTAACTGTTAGTGATCAAAGTGATATTTAGGGAGAATAAAGAAAGTATTTTTTCAGCAGAAAGAAAAACTCTCACAGTGATATTTCACAGCTTTGTATTAGAAGAAAAATGATCTGCCAGGAAAATATGCACTCTAAACTTGAGGAACCTCCCTGAGAGCAGGAGAACACAAAGTAAATAATAAATATGGATTTTTTTGCAATTCTGATGACTTATACCCAAAAATTACACCTCTGAGATAAAAAACTATAACAGTGTGTCAGGATTTACAGGTGGTTTACACTGTGTATGCTACAATAAGTATCACATTTACTGAAGGTGGAAGTGCAGTAACTAAATATCAAAGTGTCAGTGAATCTGAATTTTTCTCTCTAACAGTCCTGCAGATTTATTGAGTGTCTGGGAAACCTAGAGGCCTGTTTGTCTAACATTAAATAGTCAGTGTAAGATGACTACATCATATCAGTCTATCAGGAAATCAGTGACCTTAAAATGACTTATAATTTAAAGCTTTGTAATGTTTTGTTTGGGTAACAAGAGACTGCAGCTGTAAGCTGTGGTGAAATACAAGAGTCTTATTCTCCTTGTTATACAGTGCTGTATGTATCATTCCCCAAATGAATAAGCATGGTCAAAACTGTAATAAACCCAAGGCTCCAGTGTTTGACTCATTGTTTGATGCATTAAACATACATTAGAATTAAGCTGGGATGGGTTGTTGACTTAAACAGAGTAGTAAACATTTAAAGCACTTTATTTAATTTTTGGTCCAATGTCAGCCACCAGTTGTTTTATTCTTCAGGTTTGATTACTTCTGGTGCTGTGCCACGTTCGGACAGCTCTACAGACATGTGCCTGAGGACAGAGTGGGCTGTCTAGCAAACACAAAGAACAAGTGCTTTTCCAGCTGCTGGATTCCCAAGTGAGAGTGATGAGAGCACACGGAGGGTTAGTCAGAGCTTGCTGTCGATGAGCACCATGGAGGCCAGCCAACTTCAAGTGCTGCTTTAAAGGAGGCCTTACTCACAGCAGGATCCTTTGCATTGTATTACTGTTCCTGTAAATACATATGTCATCTGCAATAAAAAGGTAGCCAGCAATAAAGCTCGAGTGTGATGAAATACAGAACAGAGGACAATTGCAAAAAGTACAAAGCTCAAGGAGGGTTATGTGCACAACCATTATTTACTTAACAGCAGGGATTTCAGTGTCAGTTCTGATGAGAGAACTGCCTCTTTACCTCTGTACAATCCAGGCAGTTTTCTTTTCTGCAGATAAAAAAAACGTCCACCATTCATGTGCAACACTTCTCCACAGAAAAAAATGTTCAGATTGCCTGCACCTCACTGTCTGCGGTCACCATGAGCAACAGACCTCAGCCAGGCCTTAAAAGAGCCTGACATCACTTTTCACATGTCAGCTGGTGAAATTAAATTAAGCTGCTTTGTCAGACCTCCCCCTATGATCCGCCAACATGTATGTCTCACATCACCTGAGAAATCATGAGCAACACAATTTAATTACAACAAAAAAAGTGTAAACATCACTCTCTTACATCCCTTTATATAAGTGGACAAGAAGACAATGTGTTAAAAGGAAATAAATCTGTCTTGACAGCCACATCAAAGGGTGCAGCGAGAAGCTTACCGCTACTTAAGGCACAGGAATGCTGTTGCTAAGCATCAGGCCAAAACCCTTTAAGGACTTGACTCTTTTGGAGAGGAGGGGCTGAACGGGTTACTAAAGGCCAGAAATGGAACTCTGACACTTACCGTATCTGAAAAATTGGTAGATTTGACAAAGACCAGTCTTATGTAAAGATGCTCTGTTACCATTTAACAACAGTTCTAGCTTTTAGCCAGAAAATTAGTATCTGCTGTCTGAGTTTCTCTACCCTTTTGAGGATGATGTGTTTGTTGATGAATTAGGACACGCTCCACTGCACAAAGGCTGTGAGTCAGTGCTAGCTGCCACCCTCTTGTGAATAAATTCAATTCTCTCATCGTGCCCACGTGAGGTGGTAAATCACTGGCAGCATTTGGAAGCAGCGGGGTGTCAGTGAATGACTGGGTAGCCAGGCTCTTATAACTCTGTCCATCAGCCTAATTCATTATTTCAGCAGCTGCAGATTTCTGCCCTGAATTAGAGAAACTGACAGGTTTGAGCTCAGTTCAAAGGAGAAAGCTTTCAAGTCAGACTTTGGCAAATGATGTGGAGTAGCATGTCAACTGCATCCCGTCATTCACCACTCTGACAAGTAGTACATTTTCATGTCGGGGCAGGAAAATGAAGTGAAGCACAACTGAAGTCTCACTTCTAAGGAAATAAACGCGCTAGGTGACCTCTCACTAGCTTGTAATCCACAGAATATTAGTCATAACAAGAGGGGATAAATCCTCAGAGAGCTGAGCTGTCTAAGCATGGCATGGGGCTGCCTGAACAACAAATCTCCTTTTTTTCATCTCATTGTAGAGATGAAAGAGGAGTGGTGCTGCAGATTACTGAGAACAATCATGCATTATTAGCAAAGAAAAAAAGAAAATAAAGGATTGGCTTTTCAAGAGGTGACTTATTACCAATTAGATGCCATTTTTGACAGCCGGGAAAATTGCCCAGCGTTGTCCGAGACAGAATTTAGACAGTTTCAAAGTGGTGGTTCTTTTAGGTAAAATCAAGTCTTGTTAAAATGCAAATGGATCTGAAGTTTCTGAATGTTAGTCCAATTTGACGAGAGGTACAGCCTTCTCTAGTTTGGCAAAAAAAAAGAAATGTTTTTGAAAATCTACTCTTTCTAAATGTGGTGAGAAAGAGATGAAGATGGGGAAACTCAAATGGGTTTGATGTGACACAGACTACAACACTGAACCAAAAAAAAAGGACAAAGGGACAGACTGCCCCTGCCTGACCCTAAGGGGTCAAAACTGACAGCTACACCAGAAGGAGGTTACTACTTAAGGTGTTTAAGATCATATCTACAAAGTTGGATGGATGTTTTTACACTTCAAATTGAACAGAAAACAAAGCATAGAAAAACAATTCCATACATGAGAGGTAAAAAATGACCTGAAAACCAAAAATCCCACGTTTACTATTCTCCAATTTTTCAAATATCAATATCAGTTTAAAATGTTGCACAAGTCATCTTTCTTTTGATCAATATATCTCACTGCTATGTTACCAGAGACTATTCACATAAACATTTAGGTAGGACGGTTTCAGTGTTTTCAGCACTTTTGTTCATTTTTTATTTACCAACTCCGACTCTTTCACATTGTGCCATTCACTTGGGGGGAAGCTTTTCCCTTTATTGTAATCAGCTTTCATTCCAGCCCTTTTTATCCCTTGCTTTCCTTTGTACGACACACCTCATCACCTTTATTTTCTGCCATAATTGCATGGGAAAGATCTCCCCTTTGATACTGTCTGCATGCCAAATCACTATCGGAGAAAGAGTGTCGAAAAGAGCCATGTGCGCTGTCTCCTGGGAAAAAAAAAGAGCTCATACACCTGCGGAAGACAAACAGGGTTTTCAGAGATATGACATATCTATCATCCTAGTGCAGGATATGAACTGTTCTGTCATCTTAATGGTGAAGAGGGCTTTGCATAGTGGAACAGTAGGTGCTGAGAGACATGTGTTGCACATGGTAGCAATCTGGCAGCTGGCATACCCAGGTTTGAAACCCCCACCCTCCCTAACTCCAACACACCCTTGAGCCTTTTTCAGGCCTCCTGTCTCATCTCATGGCTCTAATCTGCAGACACAGTCCTATCCTGCAGGCTCATCTCTGGGTTGCTGAGTGGAGTTGAGCAGGATCTTTTGCAAACTCTCAAACCTCCTCCTCCTCCTCACCCCCTTTACCACCACTGCAATATCAACACTTACCCTCCACCTCATCATGAGTGAGGTGAGGATATAGGTGCTTCTAGCCCATCTTGGGAGTTCCTGAGCACCCATAAATCTAACATCAGGACATGTCAAATTTGACTAATTGTTGTATTTATTTATTTATTTTTACTATGTGTGTTTAAAAAAAACTAGAAAATGTAAAAGCCACACAGTATTTGGTTGAAACATGATATTTTAACAACAAAAACACAGCAACCCCTCCTCCTCCCACATCAAAAATGGTTTGATACGCTCGAGTTTGCTCCTGCTTTGGCTCTGAGCCTCTGCACAGAACAATGCTGAAAGACTGAAGTGCAGTAGTGGTGCAAGTACCTGCTTAAACCAGGATATGTGGTTTAATTCTTAACTTCAACCACTTAATACCAGCACATTATAATCATTAATACTCTTGTTTGTTCCATTGTTGTTTGGTAGGAGTTACCCAGCATTTTTCCAGCTAGGAAAGGTTACAGTTGGTGAGAACCTGTCCTCTGTTTGAATGAGAAAAAGCTGCTGTTGTATCATGTTATTATTAAACCCAATGTGCTCCTGACGAGATAACTGACTGGATACCCATAAACATAAAATATATTGTGTGTGTATGTAGACTAGACTGTTAGGGTCTGTGGGGTTTTGCGTTTGCATTCTGGTTTCCTGTTTTATTTTGTAGTTTTTTTCCTTGTACTTTAGATCTAGCTTTGTTTTCTGTTCACCTGTATGTTTGAGTTGAGTTTTGGTCAAATGATTAAATGATCTGTCTACCAAAAATGATGTAAGTTGGATCAATGCTTATTATTCTAATTAAATTCAAAACATTGATTATTTCCCTTTTGGTTGCCAGTACAAAGAGAGAGAAGCAGAGAGAGTTTATTTATGAGTATTCTTAATAGTATTTTACCAAACTTATGTAATTAATTATCTAGTTTAATATTTGTGTAATTGTGTATGATCATTCGTCCAAAGAGGGAGAAATAAAAAAAGGTGAAGGAGAGGAGAGAGAGCAATGTCCAGAAGAAGCAGGTAAGAAAACAAAGAGAGAACAATGACACATTAAACAAAACTGTTAAACTGTTAAGCTGACAAAAAAAAAGTTCCATATACAAAATAATTGTACATATATGTCATGGAAGTTATGTGTTCTCCTAACATTAAATGCAGAATTTGGGGTTATGATATGTTTCTTTTATGATGTAGTGGCTTAGCATTTAAATAACCTTTTCTAAGATTTGATGGTTTGGTCATAAATTTTCTCAGAAATTTTTTTATTTTACAAATGTTCAAAAGAGTAGCCAGGCAGCTCTCACTGTGCTCGGCCCCCCTAAACCTCTGATCCTAGAATCGCCCCTAGGTGAGGATATCTACCGTCTACAGCTGATGCTGCAACAAACAAACAAACAAACAAACAAAAAAAACTGGATTTAGATCTGCTTCCAAAAAAATCCATTAGAGGTTGTAAGAAAAAAAGGAAAAATAGAATAAAAGAAATACAATTAAAATATATGACAATGGGGATTTTACTGCAATGTAGTTAGATTAAATGATTTTTAAATAAACTTAAAGGCAATAATTGCAGCACCTGCTTGGGTAATTGTTGACAGACTGGTATTAGTGAGCAACCTGCAGGTTTTTTTTAAGAAGAGTTTTGTTTTTGTGCAGAATAAGTGTGTGTTCATCACATTTAACCTTTTAGCTTTTGTAACTCTTTATATCAGTCTCATTGTGGAGATGGCAGGGTCTAATATTTCTGCTGTTTGTTGTTTGTTAAGTCACACTGCACACATTTCTCTTGAACTGTGTTCTGAGCCAGTTCTGAAAAGTCTGCAAATAAAGGAATGCAAGCCATACCCACACAGCCTCTGTCGAACACCACAGCAATGAGATAAGCAGGATGGATTCTACTGAGAGAATCTGTTATCAGGGATGGTGCTATGCACTGACATTAAGGATAATCATATCTATCAGCACACTGCCAAACATCCCCAAGTGCGCTTGGCGGAGAACAAAGCCTGCATCGTCTCTCAAACCTAAGGTTACAGGTGGATGATGATGTACTTGTCACGGGTGCAAATGATCCACTCCCTGGCCAGCTTCAAGTGAACAAATAGAATCCACACAAAGTTATGCATATTATCGGAAAAGGTTTAGATATCTGCCTATTCCCTTGCTTGATAGTTACAGCTGACTTACTTGTTACAGCTCTGAACCGGGAAACTGTATGGACTCTCTGACTGAATATAAGGCCATGTCTTAGATAAAATGCAAAAAGTAGAGCTGGAGGAAAATAAGGAAGTGGCCATAATGGAGTCTGTCATCACCCCAGCAGACACACCTGTCTGGGTGAGGTCTCTCAAAGTCCTGTTTGTTCTGGATTATCGTTCTCTTGTTACACACAAGATTTGAATATTGTCTTTTGTATGGTGGGAAGGGCTGTTTTTGGTTATTCAAATGTACTTGTAAATGAGAGAGGACTGAAAATGTATTTTCACAAAGTTAAACGTATTTTCTAAACATAAAAAAGTGGAAATAAAGAACTTTGTGAAGGCAGAAGAAGTGATTTTTTCAAATGATTTTGATAATCTGTGTTTTCAGACCTATTGTACAAGTGCAACCAGTGAACTATCAGTTATAGCTGCAGTCTGTGTAGTTCATTACTGACAAGGCACAAAAACCAGACCAAAACAAAAACGGGATGAGGAACAATTTGGCAGCCACGTCAGTCGCTGCAAGTAAGAGCATATCCCACGTTTTGTTCAAGGCCGTGAGAAAAGCAAAACAAAAAGAGTTGGCAGGACAATCTGAATCTGACAAAGTGGTAAAAGATGAATCAGTGAATGAATCACTCTCAATATCACAGACCAAAGCACAGCATTTGGGGAGAAATCCTCTCCTTGCAGGGAAGTGCTCCAGCAGTTGTGATAAATTGCCTTCCTTCCTCTGCAGTGTCTTCCACATGGTTCACATCAATATCCTGTTCACAATGTACTGAGTCCCATCATAAGTAA
>JBAMHV010000023.1:8145076-8161070 GCA_037177535.1 Pseudomugil gertrudae
AGAGAGAGAGAGAGAGTATATTGTCATATTGTGTACATTATATTTATTCTTGCACTGTGATTTAATGTAGTGCATAAAAAGTAAACAGCTGACCCTGCATAAACAAGCTGGTGTTTCATGTCTCTGTCACCTGCCAGACGTAGACCACCACAACATCCTCACAAGACCTCTCAGGTCACCACAAAAACACACGCAAACACACACAGTGAGGGGGCAGGTAGGCCGAACGGGTGTGGAAAGCTCTGAGCCAAAACGAGGCAGCTTGTCTTACTTGCAGAGCGAAACAACTATCAGTATGATCGCTCCACTTCAATCCACATGCCGGAGTCTAAACAAGTCTCTGTTTTCATTTCCATAAAGACACGTTCTGTCTTTTGTTCTGACGCAGATAAGATGTATAAATTATGAACAGCAAAGTATACTGGGGCGCCTCGGGCAGCTCATCAGTCATGCTCGGCCTGTCAGCAGGTAACTGATGGGGGCCCTGCAGGCACAAAGCCCCCTTTTTAAGCAAAAAGCAAAGGAGGAGGGGTAATGGGAGGTGGGGGGGTGTAGAGAAATTAAAGCTGTTGTTGGAGTCCTGAGCACAACACCTGACTCATATTTAACAGCCTTTTTTAAAGCACTAAGGCACAAACCAAAACTTCAGGCTCCAGAGTGTGTCTGGTGTTCCTGTCTGTGGGAGTGTATGCGTAGTTGCTGTGCTTCTATACAATGCCTATCAAGATGGATGTGGGCACAAAAAGGTTTTCATGAAAGACCACCCAAGAGGAGCTAAAGTGGGGTCTCTTGTAAGATGACTATAAGTCTGATCATCTTCAGCTCAATCAAAGCTGTAGTACATGTAATCCTCTGCATATGTAGTTTGCTAAACTCCCTGATGCTGCATTCCATTTGCAAAATGGATCTGAGAATTTCATTAAAGTACTTAATGTGTTAAAGAATAGGTGCAGATTCACAAGAGTTTTTAATGTGTATGAGCGATAATCGGAGTGAGACAATGTTCTGCAGTAAAGATGATAGGTGATGTATCTCCCCGCAGTCATGTGGGTGGAAATGACTTGGCTTTGTTTCAATCTATGCTCTAGCTCTCATCTCAATCAGTCATTGTTGCTTTTTGTTGTGTGGGCTCTAACATAGCGGTATGCCAAAGTCAGCTATATATTCAGCACTTTACAAGGTATGATAAGAAAAGTGCAGCCTGTGCCCAGTGTGAGGAACAATTAATGCAAATCCTGCACAGTTCTGTTCATGTTTTTTAATATGTAGAGTCAAACAAATCCTATTAGGTAATTATTAAATTTAGATTTAAATATAATAGTATAATGTGTAAATATTTTAACAAAGACTGAACTTTGGCCCTTTAGCCCCAAAGAAGGCTAATTTATCATCCGTTTAGCTTCTGTCTCTTCTCTGAGTTCTCTCCTGTCACTATAAGTCAGTGAGATGTTTCCTTATATCTCATTTCTGGATCATTTCTTTGTTTCTTCCTATCTTAAACATTTTCCACAAACAGCATTGCACATAAAACTACAATAAAGCGTATTTGTGATACACAAGTATACCGTCTCGGGTACTTACTTTGTATTCTGTTACCACACCACATCATCTGGTTGTCAGTGCACACAGTGACAAGAAGATACTATATTAGAAATAATTTTTTTTCACACTAAGTGAATACTTTTATGATGCTTGTCTAAGTTAGGTGTTATCTCAGTGACATCTAACTCTGCTGCAAGATACACAACAAGTTGCCTTGTTTTGTACACACTTCTGTGATTGTGTGATCACCAAGCTAACACATACATGCAAACAGTCAATATATCAGTCTGAAAGGGCTAATTATAACTTAACTGACTGCTCATGATTGATCACAGTGGAGCACAATTACCAACCTGTCCAAGTTTAACTGATGTAGGAGGGGTTCAGGTCTTGGAGCTCCTGAAACTTTAATGTATTTCTCATTAGAACAGAGCTGGTACACATTGCATTGGTCATTTGTAGGTTTGAGTCAGTCCAACCAGAGCCAGAAAAACATGTGAAATAAAGAGAAATTCAGCAGGGTGCTGCACAATAAAACTCAAAGTATTTCTCTGTGCCCACAAAAGTAGGAAATAATGACACTTTCTTTTCAGTGCAAAAGCAACTTTTCATGACAAGACAGTATCATTAGAACTATCAGCAGGACAGTCTGTAACTTTAAGGTGTTTTACTGTGGATTACAAAGTATTTTCATCAGTCAACGACCCTGCATCCAACACTTTCTGCCACCTAACAGATAAACATTGTGAAACTGCATTAGACTATTTTAATGGTTATTCTATTTTTATAGATTAAAATGCAAAGATGTTCATCAGAGCATGTGGCTGTACTTCGTATTGGAGACACTCTTAATTTTAATGTATTTCTAAAATATTTTGGTGTACAGTTTAATAATGGTCACTTTCAGCACTCTAAAAGAGAAGACTCTTATCAGCCCCGTCCTTTAATATCTTTATTTGTTATCTTGAGGATGATTATTTACTTGAGCCTACCGTATTTTGTTTTTGTTTTCAAAGAATAGATATAAACAGTCTTTTTTAAGTCTTTTTGTTAATTTTTTTTATTTTTAACCGCATTTACTTAAAAGAGATTTTCTCATGAATGAATGAATGAATGAAAAATACTTTATTAATCCCAGAGGGAAATTCAGTGCATCACTAAGCACCTCCAACCTCCCCTGGTTCGACTTTTGCCACTCATTTGCAACCCCATGTAAACTATTCTTTATCTGCCACTGTGTAAAATGGTTTAAAAGCATTAGAAAGCTGTTTATTAGGCTTTGTTATAGGGTATTGTAAATAATTGACTGACATATTGTTTGTTGAATATGTAGTTACTTACTTGTAGAATTTATGCTTAGTTGTAGTTTCCTGGGTTATGACCTTTTGAGGCGCTGCTGTGCTTTTTTTTTTTTTTACAGTAAAGCCTTTTCTAGTAAAGATTACTCCTTCACATTAACTACAGATAAAAAACCTGAAAAGGAATCCCAGTATGCTCCATTTTATTTCTTTCAAACAGGGATATCTATTTGGGGTCACTAAAAAAAAGAATAATCACTAAGTGTATAGGCGACTCTGTTTTTCATACATTTAATCGGCACGTATAAAGCCATGCCAAGACAATCAAATAAGAATTAAGGCACATTGTGCCCCTCACATTTGTGGGAGGGCAAATTTGTGAAATGTTTGTATTACAGAAAGAGAGAGTGAAAGAGAGACGCAGTTGAACTTCTATGGAAGCAAAAAAAGAGAAAGTAAACAAGCTTGTGTGAATTTGTAGCCAAGCACCCACTCTATTCAGATCCAGCCAAAAAGAGTTGTCTCAGTAACAACAATAGTGGGTAACATGATCTTTCATTACACACTGTGTAAACAGTGTAACCTATCACTGCTGTCAATCAAGATGATTGATTGCAGCCTGTCAAAGGAGAAGAGTGACATGTCAGGGAAAAGAAAAAGTTTTTTTCTAACAAAGCGCAGAGCATTCAGGCTGCCACAGAAAGTAGTGATTAATGTGTTCTCACTGGGTAATCCCACACCCCTGGCTAATGAAGGAGGAATCTATCATCTGCGCTGTGGTGGCAGATGTCACGAGGACGGCAATCCAAGTGCATGGGAACAATTTACTTTCTTTTCTCTAATTGTTCTTGAAGTGTGTGACAAGTTTGGAGAAAAACACTTGAGTCGACAGCTCCTCTAGGCAAACACAAAAACCTATAATGACAGACACTTCAACATACAATCACACCATTCTCCACTTTAAACCATCACCTTGTGTACTAGAAACACTTAGAGATAAGAAAAGCCATCAGGCTGTTTGCCACAGCTGCCAAATTCATTGATATTCTTGTTGTTATGCTGCTAAAAAAAGTCTACGAGGCTGTAAAAGCAGAAAACTCCTCAAACAAACGTATATTATATAAACTAGTCTTATATGCGTCCATGCTAACAAGAGCAAGTGGAAAGAGTTCGTAAACAACTCATCTGTGCTTTATTAAGCTGGCAACACCTCATAATCAAGAGCAAAGCAAAGAAATTAAGCAGCAATTAGAGAAAAGGCTTGACGCAAAGGGATCATCATTCCAGTCCCTATAGAGTATGTCTTGCAAAACAGCCAGTTGAAGTCAGCAGAAAAACAGCTTTGGATTTACTGTTGTTTGCAGAGCTGCTGTTTCCATTGGCCATTTCACTTAAAGCATTTATTTCAGCCAGAAAAAGCAAAAGCATATTTTAACTTCTCCCCATGTCGTTACGATCGCTAAAAATAGCGTTAGAAAGAGACGCAGACAGAACATCTTTTATGTTTGGGAACATAAACCGCTAATTAGCACAAATGAAGGAAAGCAGCAAAGTCCAAATGTGTCGCAGCTGTCTGTCCTCACATCACTTAATTTAATCTGGTTTCATGCCTGTTCACATTACAGGCCTGATAAAACAGCAACACACTCAAACATCTGCTTGCTTGGGGAGCCTGTTGATTATTCATTCAGCTGGAGGTCAGATGGCACTCAGCTCACAGAGCCTCACAACTAAGCTAATAAATCAATTTCTGGAGCAATTATGACTAATCGCATGTGCCTTCAACTTTAACAGTCTGCTTTACAAGGTGCAATTTTGCGTGAGTTATGCAAGCGAGTTGAGTCATTGCACTAATTGTACTTGTTTTTTGTGGAAAGTGACCTAGTTGTGACCTCTGTACACAATGTGGAGCTGCAGAGATTAGAAGCTTCAAACTGCAGTGAGGATCTAAAACTTTACACAGCTGCTAAAAAAAGGGAAATACTTCATCAGGTGCGCTCCTGACATAGACAGAGTATTTAGAACAGGATGTGCTGAAGAATAAAAGCCAGTGTAGATCAGTGCGGATGATTACAATCCCTTTAAATATCTGTTTAAAGGTTTAAAAACTAAATCTTTTCTTATCTTCTATCTACAACAGTGCATTAGGGCCTTTATACAGTATATACAGTAGATAGCCTATATTATGTTGCAGAGGCAAGAGGTAAAACTTTCTTTAACAAGAAAACCCCAATTTACCTCATCACACCATAGATGCCTCTACTTGTTGTCTGAAGTAGTTGACTTAATCAAATTACACTTCACAATTACACTTAGAACTGAGACTACACTTGTAACTTTATCCTTCGAGAAATATTTTGACTTTGACTTTGACATTGTAAATTTGTTCCAATTTAAAATAACACAACCTGCTGATTTAGATGAGGCGTTTGTTTTTGTGCCTCATGAACAGCATACTACAATAAACACTGATATAGATATGCTCCTTTCTTAAGTAATTTTCCACTTTTCAAAAAAGAGAGGAACTTGAAATAGTAGACCATTTGTAGCCATTTGGCGAAATCTGGCATAATTACATTTATAATATAAACTGTCCCATTAAATAAATAAACCTAAACTTTCACAGGTGGCCACATGGTTTTCACTGCTTACAACAGGATTAATTTCAATCACAGGTGTATATTCCTGGTCCAGAAAGTAGAAATCTCGTCCGGCAGCTGTTCCAATCAGTCACCGAACCAGCTGAATTTATTAAGCACAGTTTATTTGCCTGGTAAACAAGCCTGTTAGTGAAAACACCTGTTCTAAATATACAGGTAGATCCAAAAACATGGCAAGGCTTCTAGTTTCTGGCACCTGTATTGTACACCTCTGCTTTCAATTGAAAAATCATCTTAGTTTTTTCCTGAATGTTATAAATCCCTCTTTATTTCATATGATATATGAAGCCGGAGCCACAACGGAGCGTACTGGGGCGTTGCCCCCTGTAATGAAATGCACCATTTCTACAAGCACAAGTTATTGAATAAAGAAAAGAAAAATTAACATTAGGAATATGTGCTGTACTTTCCACACAACTTTTTCAATACATACATTTAAATGCAAAGACTGCTAAGATTTCCAGCTGCATAAATCGCATTCACTTATTAGCTGATGCGGGCCAACTACAGAGTTTTACGTCACAGAACTGGTTAAAGTTAATCCAAAAATTGATTTTAAGATGCTAGCTTGATGTTTGTTGGCCTTTAAGCTAAGACAAGCTAGTCTCCTGAAAGATTTTTTTTTTAAAAATGAACATTAGAAGGTGGATGAAGAAAATAAACCACAGATGACATCAAGATTTTATGGTCTAGCTCTACTAGACAACACATAGATTTTAGGATCCTCCTGCAGCAACACTCACTGACTCACTGAATTCAAATACAAAGAGGATAAAAAGGTTGATGTATGTAGTTGCATCTTGGCCGTGGCCAACACCTAGTTCTTACCACAACCAAAACAGCTGGACCCACTGTCACAATGATCTCATCAAGGCTGAGTCAGATAAACACTTGTGTATAGATTAAGCATCAAAGGACTGTCACAAAGACTGAGTACCTGGCAGAGGTCCTGAACTGTGGGTCTGTTGTTGGATCAGGGAGAGCAGCGAGAGGTCACTAACCAGCTTCAAACAGCAGCAAAAATGCACCGCAAAGCTGCAGGTGGGGCTTGTGAATTAGAATTTCAAGGTTACAGATTGCGGCCTTGGTATCATATGTTGACAAACTTGGCTGGAAGCAGCTTGACTAAATCGCATAACTACCACCACTTGTAATCTGAAACAGCTCCCACCATGCATTTAAACTGCTTTTTTTTGTCTCATGTGACCACACTTTCTGTATTTGCAAATTAATCCTTGTGTTTAGTTTGCATGTTGGTGTAATGGTTAGCACTGTCATTATGTGGTTGCTGGATACTCAAGTCGGACTTTTCAGTGTGCAGTTTGCATGTTTACCTCATTCAACAGCTTCCTCGTCCAGTCCAAAAACAAGCATGTTAGAGTAACTATGGTTTGTGAGTGGTTGTTTGTCTTTCTATACTGGTTCTGTAATGGTCTGGGATACTCCAGCACTCACCTGCAGCAGCTTGGATAGCTGCCTTGCAATTCTGAATTGGAATAAGCATATATAGAAAACAGATGGATGAATCATTTATGCTTAGCTAGGTCACATGTTTCAGCATCACAAGGAACTCTTTCCACAATGAGTGACCCTTGCACTTGGATGACATCAGGCTATATGAGCCATCGCAGTGATCTTGTAAATGTAATATCATTCTTTACCATCTGGAGTCAATGCAGTCAAGTTGATGGTCTTTCAGAACACATTAGCATTGAAGAGTAAAAAAACACATGCATTCAAAATCACCTCTGACCACATCATGAAAGATGTCTGGTAATACCAGGTATGCAGGACCAAGGAGCTACTCCTAGGTTTTACAGTTTGACATTGAATATCTTTAAACTATCTGTTCAAATATTCATCAAAATAACATATTTTAGACCATTTTCCATCATAATAACCCTGTCAAGTCTCTACACTCCTGAATCTAAACTTCCACCTAAATAATCATTTAATGGATTTTAAATTGTAAATGTAACTCGTCCTAACCCTCTGTAGTCGTGCCATAGGCTGAATATAAAAATGGTCTGTACCAACGTGCTGAAAATCAATCTATGATAAAATAGCAATTTGTACAAAGATGTTTGTCGTTCTGTTTCAAACGGCCAAGATAGCAACAGCTTTAAAGCAGTGGTTACCAATACTGGCCACATATATCATTATTATTTCTGGTTCATTTGTCTACCCAACAGTCCTTTTGCATATATATTAGCAAGTCCAGCATAACTTATTATCCTATTATATCATGTTGCAATATAGATGCATTATTTGTGAACACATTTAAAACATGCATGTTTGTTTTAGTGGTGTTTTATGTTTTATATATCTGAAACAGTTAATGTCTGATAATAAAAAAGTTCTTTCAAAGACACAAACAAGAGGAATTGAGCAACCACAATCAATGTGCACTTATGTAGTGCTTTTCACAGTCATATTGATAGCTCAAAGCACTTTACACTATATGGTATGTTCACCCATTCACACACACTACCTGCTCATATAGCATACACCAGGGGCAACTTGGGGTTCAGTGTCTTGCATCATGCCCAAGCACACTTCAGCACATGTTGACAGGGAAAACCTTGGAATCAACTTACCAAATTTCCAGTCAAAAGACTGCCGCTCTTCCTCCCTGCAGCAGCAAAAGTTCATGTAGGAATAACTTCATACGATGTCACAAACATTACAATAGCTTTCTGCAACATTAATAACATTAGCTTGTTAGCATGATGGCACAGCTAAAGCAACCATTAATGAGCAGGATTTGGCTAAATGCTGCAGTTGTCTTAAAATAATTTCCATTTGACCCATATTTGTTTTGATTTCTTCAGCTTGTGCAGCTCTGACTTGCCCTCCCAGGAAGTACCGAACTGCCCTTCCTTCAAATCCTCTGGGAGGAATTAGAACAAGTTCAAAGGATGTCAGTGAGCAGATATGACCCTTGATTCAAATTTGATAAATTGTTATAACAACGTAAACAGTAAAATTCCCAAGGCAGTACAAATAGAGCTCTTCAGCCTAATGAACAAAGACAGATCTCATTTCTTTAAGAGTTGCTTTTTTAAAATCTATTCATCACTAACGAAGGCGAAATATAAAAATGTAAATGAACCGAATCATAAGTTTCTTTGATGGCTGTTGATGGTGTTGGTGTCATACAAGGTCAGTCCAAGGTAAAAACTGCAAGGCCTCAACCTAATTAAGCAATTATAACCTCTATGTATGTGCTTTGTCGCTCCAATGTGAAAGCCTGTCAAGTAGAAGAACACTGCGCGGACTGGACGTACGCTGTCTACTTTGATGTAGGCTTATGCATATAAAATGAGGTCAGATTCTGGTCATTAAAAAGAACTCCTTTACACGGGATATCACGCTACAAGAGGCAAGCTCTTCAAAGGGATTTAACTTTGGAGATTTGTAAAGGATTATGACAGGAAGGCATGTATAAACAAAGCAATGTGAGAAGAAAAGGAAAATGGGTCAGATAATGCCCTCTGTCACAGTTATTACACATCTCAATTACTCAGCTGGAGGAGAACGATAGAAGTTACAGGGATCATTTGCTGGAGCAGGAAAGCAGGACCAGTCCTGTAGCCGGTCAGCTTGAGTGTCATTTTGTATTTCTCCACAAAAATGTGAACTTCGTTGATATTGTCCAACTTTGCTTGAAGTTTCTTTTCTAAATTCAACAAAGCAAACAATGTTTTATTCCCCTAGGGATCAAAAGTCTGTAGTTATATGAAGCACACTGCAGAGCGATATACAATGAGGTAAACAAGCTGGGAAAATAACAAGTTGTTTAAAAAAGAAAAAGCAAACACACTGTTCAGACAGCCACAAACCACCACAAACTCCTACAACTAACCAAAACAATGGCAGGATTTGCTTTGCTTCAGACATTTTTACTGTTTATGTGTTAATAAATGTTGAAATTCATACAAAAAAGTAAAGCATAACACTGTTTGGATGTGTTGCTAAGCTACTGCATCAGCTCGTTTTCTCTTACAGGTGGCATATATTCATTCATTTTCCATTTGCTCAGTCTAATTCAGGGTCTCAGGTGACGGCATCTATGATTATCATCGACTATCGTTTTACGTCCAGCACTCACCGCATGTTTCCTGTGAAACACATACATTTTAGGTCACTTGTTAATGCCGTTTGTAGCCACATTTCATCTTTTTATTTTCAATTTTAAATAAGTTAAACAGTTGGTTTATGAGTTAAAAAAAACAACAAATGAGTGAGGAATCACCTTGAAGAATGTAGAAAAGTCTGTGATATTACAAGACGGCTCAATCATGCAGTTAAAGTTAAAGTTATACTGGATATCTTATGTGTGATGATTTTAACTTTCACTGAAGGAGAGGGATAAACACTGTTCCCAGCACTGAGCTGAGATTGTCAATAAACTCATTTTATATTCTTAATTGTTCCAAAAATACCTTAATGACTCACATGTATTCATTGTGTAGTGATTTGTTTTGGCAGAACTACCCATGACCTGCCTCTGCCCAACCATTGTCAGCTTCTTGAGCAAAACATAGAAACAATGGCCCATTTTCTGGCCTAATGTGCGGCTATATGACAGATAATAAATATTGCATCGGTGAAGCCTGTGATGCTGTCATTCAGATAATGCCTTTCGTGAGCATCAAACCAACCACAAATGTCTCCTAAGCAAATGATTCCTTTAAGGTATTCTTGTATGGTAAATGATTCATGGTGCCTGCATTGTTAAAAACAGCACTTAAGGGGGAACTGGTTAAAGTAAATATTAGTCATGGTGAAAAAGCTTGTAGCATTATCAAGGGCTGTCTGAAAGCATACTAATGCCCAGACTTGTTAATGAATACAAAGGGCTCAGGAGTGTTTTAGTTTGACTAGATCTGCCCTGGCACCTTTCAAAAACTGAAAGGTTGATTAACATGACAGAGGAAATGATGCTATATTTTTTTTCTTTTCTTTTCTTGAATAAAGAAAAAGGCTGATGCTGTGCTTGTGGGAACAAAAACATCTTAATTTAACGTAAACGCGTTACGGGTAACTGGATTTAGCTCTTATGTTTTGTTGAAATTCACTGTGTCAATGTTAGACCATTGCAGACAGGAAATCAATACAAAACTTGACTGCTGATGAAGCTGTTTCGTGAGGTCAATACTATTTGCTTTCCTTGCAAAGTATAAAAGCAAATGACATATTACTTTAATACAGCATGTAATTGTCAATCATATCAGCAAAAGAGGAATTAGTGGAAAACAATTGGAACAGCGGGCTATGCTGCGGTGTTATTAGCTATTCAACATTGACTTGAATAATACTGATCTCATGCACATGTATTGTTTGGCTCATAACCCATTTCCTGCCATTCAGGATTACAAAGTTTCTCCAAATATCGGTGGCAGTCAAACAGGAGGGAGGTGCGTACACCTTGTGAAAGCAGCTGACTGCTTTCTCTGTTTTCTTCACTGAGCCGAGGTTCCATAAATCCAAAACATTAGTGTGTTGACAAAATGATGGATGGAGCATGGTGAAGGGGTTAGTGATTTTAAAGGCTCTGAAAACTTCTTCTAAAGCACAAACAAATGACTACCTTAGATTGTATCAAGCGGTGAGACATTCCTTTCTGGGAAATGAGAATTCTGGTGAAAGAACACAGAAGCCTTAGTTGAATTGCAAATATACAAATTCCAAACACATAAATATCAAACTCCCTACCTATACGGAGCCCCAAAATGATCAATAAGAAACAACTGAATAAACATGAATAAATATACATTTAGCTAACTAGTTATTAAACCAAAAAATGGAATGAATTCAGAACATATAATAACATATTGTTATATTTCTTATCAATCAGTCTCGCCATGAGGTTCCATTTAATTGGATGTTTGTTTAGTGTTGTGTTCACTTATCTTGAAATTAAAAGGTTGCTAAAAGCTAAATAATAAAAAAGTTAACAGTGAATAGTCAAATTAATATGGGTGGATACCACTTTTAGGCAAAAAAATCTTTATTAGGTTCTTAATTTTACAATTTTTATTTGTTTTTATGCTAAAGCTACATCAGCTAACAGGGTACATTGCAGCATTTCCCAAAAAGCAGGACTTCAGATAAAATGTGTTTGCTAAAAGACAAAACATAAAAACAATGTTCAGCAGGAATGGAAGAGGGTTGATCAGCACTGATGAGTGACAGTATGAAAGAAAACGAAAGTGTTACAGTTCTGTTTGGATGCATTTGTAGGTGAGATGCTGAAAAGATAAAAACACTAACTGTGCGCGCAGTCCATTAAAAAAAACTCCTTATCCAATTCTGATAACTTTTCAACAACTTTAACTATAACTTTAACAAACTTAATTGGATTATATTTTAAACACTGATGACAGCTGCATTGACTAAAAAACTTCTGTTTTTATTTTTTTCCTATTATATTATGTGCTTTTTTCATTCAATAACTGCTCCTGCAAAATGTCCAGAAAATGTCCTCCAAACACATAAAATAGAGATTGTGAAATAGCTACAGAGTGACAAAGGATGAGACGGGACAGCAGGGAAGAGAAGATATAAACCGAGTGTCGTCATGAACACTGCTGACAAATGACCGCAGTGAGGAATTTGTGGGTCCTCACTAGGTGTGCTGTTATGTTTCAAAAAGACTTGGATTTGAGAATTACTCTCATTCCTATTGTTATCATCGACAGCCTTCAGATGGGTGGAGCAAACGGGAAAAAAATCCATGTGTAGTAAAGAGGGAGGCAGATTGATTTACTTTTTTATTAACAGCTAATTGCACAACCCAAGTCACATAAATATTTCCACAGCCTCGATAGTCTCCACACCCCAGTTTTCACATCCACTCTTGGTCATCGATTACATCCTTCCACTATCTAACTGCCTGAAGTGTGCTCACCCCTGTCACCATCAACTCTTGCATTTAATGTAATCTTGCACTATATCTGAAAGTATTGAAAAATCTGTAATATGAATGATAAAACAATGTAAAAGAAACTATACTGAATAAAACTATTCTTATATCATTTATTACTTCCAAATTAAATAGTTTATTTACATATGTTTCTACAATATGTGAATGTTAAATTTTATGAGGATTGATGTTTCAGAAAACATCAGAACAAGTTATGGTAATTATTTAGATCCTAAAGCTTACATTCACTATCTCTTGCTGACTTAGTTTATAGAACTACAACGTATAATAAATAAAATAAAAACTGCTTTGTACAACCAAGGATAATTAGGCTGTAATTTAGGAGTACTATATTCCTTGTCAAACCTCACAATATTTCTTCAGTCTCCACTAGAGGTCTCTGTGGCTCACCCATAGTCTCTATAGCATATACCCCATACAAACACATTCTCTTTTAAATGGTGTAAACAAAAAAGCTGATACAGGACAATTGTCACAATAACAACAGTGTAAACTGACAATTAAAAATGAATTATGCCAGATCAAGCTAAAGCCAGCTAAGAAAATAAATCAGTAAATGTGCCATGTAAAATCTTACAGAACATTTTTGTAACTTTGACAACTTGAATTAACCCGGTGACCCAGAATCTAATATTTCTTGAAAACCCTAAACAAACATGGTCCTAAAAAACAATGAACAACAAGCTATAGCAGAGTTAGGATGCCTGCATGGCGCAGCATTCTTCACACACTGGCAGCATGAGCGATGTGGGTCACTTAGCGAGTGGCCAGGATTCAAAACAAAGAAAAGGCCCAAGCAATGGGGTCCACTGGATAAATTTGTCAATGTCTTGTGCCTTAAGGCACCCAGCCTCGCCTGACCCCAGCCTCCATTCTTAAGATAAATACCTCTGTCACCATTCACCTTCAGTCCCTGGACACAAATTTAACTTGTCATCCATCATCCTTGTGCTGAGGTATAATTTTCCCCCTTTGCAGTAATGAGTTTAAGACCTCTGAACAAGCCAGGATGGGACCCACCACTGAGCATGACAAAGCAGTTTGGAAATCTGATGTTTATTTATTTTTTTTGTTGTTGTTTTCTTTTTTTGTGGCTATCATTTGTATAAAATTGCATGATCTCAACACTCCATATTGGGAAGCATTGCCAACTGCATAAATGATTGACTGTGGCATTCATAGCAACTGTGGGTCCATACAAAGTTCATGTCATGGAAGGTGTAAAGCTCTGGGTATTTGTTTCTCTCAAATGGCCCTGGCTGACAACCTTGTATGATAATGTGCCCACTGTACATCAACTTAATTGACACTTAAATCTGTCAGTAGCCTTACAAATGCTGACCTTCTTTGTGGAACAAATCCTTTTTAATGTGCATTCTTTGTGAGTGATCGTATAGGAGGGGAGGGTGGTGGTTTTAGTGGCGAGTGAAAGAGGGGATATGCAGAAGATAAAGAGAGAAACTACCAACATAAACAGTATATTACATCTAGTACTCATATCTCCCTTGTACATAAAAGTGCATCCTATTTAACTCAAGTTTAAGAACTTATTAGGCTGAATTTTGGCCCCTTTTTTCATATAAATTGGTTGCATGTTGAGTTGCAGCAACTGGCTAAGACCCTAAACTGAAAAGAAAATCTAATTGCATCCAAATCCTTTTTTCACCTGTCTGATTAGGATATTTTTGCCATGTAATGTTATTAGCAGTCTGGTTAAAATGGAGCCACTGTGCACTGGGGGTTGGCTTATTAATTGTTGTTTTCGTGTCACCACTGCTGTGTGCACCCAGTGATTTAATCAGCTAAATTCACTGCCATGGGAACTGAGGCTGGAGCCAGGTTTAACGCTATAGGTGTAATAATAATATATTGGCAATGAACCTGTCATTACAATTCATCTCTGGGAATGATTTACATATATGTGTGGTGAGTAGCGCTGATTAGCTAAATGGGATAGAGTTATTATCTCATTGCTTCATTGCATAAATGCTGCCGTTTCATTAATTCAATCTTCACTTGGTCCTTGTAGCCCCTGTATGACTGCGCATCATTAAAGATTACTTTGAGTGGCTGACAGTTTAGGGCAAAATAGTAAGCCTATTATCACATGGACATTGATAAGGACTGAGTTGTGAAGCTTCTGCTTCCTGCACAAAAGCCTGTAATGACCTGGGGGCAGTGGCGTCCCTTTCCCTCGTAGGTACAACCTTGTTTACCTCAATTCCCCACAGATTCACACCCATGATCTCCTTAGAGACCTGATCTGGTATCTTTATCTTCACCTTAGTCACCTACCTGGCCTTGTTCTCTAATCACACAGCATCTCCCTGCTCTTAAAGTACATGTCATCAGAAGGGACAAGGCCTCTTGTACTTGCTGCAATTAACCTGGGGCCTTGTTACCAACACACTCAGTGTTGTGAGTCAGTCTCCATAGGCAAACACTGCAAACAAGGCCTGGCTACTTTGCATTCATTAGCGATGGCAAAAGTGATGACAAAGACTAAAGACAACAAATACACATCTCATAAAAACTCGCAATGTTCCAATAAGGTGCTAAAAATATGAAGCTCACTGTTAAAAAGGGGGGAAATCTTCTCAAAGTAAGATTTCCTTGTGATCTCGGAATGATCCTGTTGTTATTGTAAATCTCTTTTCCAAGGTGGAAGGACTGCAAATTCAGGCTTCTGCAGCCATGTCTTCTCACAGCCAATCTACTGAATGACAACCGACAGCTACAGTGATGCAGAGAGGGGCAGACAGAGATGGATGGATCGATAGAAGACTGCATATGCAGACGTGCCTATTGATAAACTCCTGCTGACAACAGGCGAACACTTTGGGCTCATCGGTGGAAATGTCAGTCATGCTGGCCATTAGTTTGCATGCATTTCAGGTTTGATGTCCTCAACCTATGACCGTGGGGTACTAAGGCCAGCCCACAAGGCCCGTAACATGCCAAAACACTTTTTTATCACTTGTCAGATTGTGTTCCTCATGGTGTCAGTTCAGGGTTCTCTACTACTGTTTGTGACAAGGAGTGAGGCAGTCTTGATATTTGACAATGATGAGTTATTAAAAACCGAAATGGGTCTGATGTTACTCCTTCATGAATTCCCTGTGCATCAAAATGAGTGTGCAAGTGGCTGCTGTGGTTTTCGGAAAGACACTGCAACTTCTTAGTGTGTTCGATTAACTTGTGATTTTAATGAGCAGAAGGTGTGAGTCTAAGTGTGGAAACTTTGTGTGGGTGTATTTCTGTCTACGTTCACCCTGCGTTGAAAAGCAGTCTCTCCAACCTTATCTTTCATCTAACATCAACTGGGACTTTATAAACCCTCGACAGAAGAATACAGATCCAAGTATAAGATGGATGGATAGAGGGGAAAATTAATAAATTAAATTATTGGTCCATGAAAAGAAAAAAAACAGTAAGCACATGATCAAACATTGGGGGGGATGTTTTCATTTCCTTATCAAATTGCTTAGAAATAAAAATGATTGGATTTCAGAAATATAAAACAGACTAATGCAATAACTATATAT
>JBAMHV010000023.1:8189049-8201960 GCA_037177535.1 Pseudomugil gertrudae
GAGGGCAATTGTCAAATTATCAACATCACAACTACATGACATTAGCGCCATGATGACACAACAGATTTTTATCCTTTATATCATCAGTCTAGACATGGTTTGAACTCCTATGCCTCTTAGTGACAGTAGGGAACATTGTGGCAGCTCATTAATCACAAGGACGGCCTGGAGGAGCTGTACTTAATCCCATGATGGTATCCTCACCATCCACCACCAATGCTGATGCTCATAAAAGACAGAGAGAGGGAGCAAAAAAGAAAATGATTTACACAAATCAATCATTCAGTTCTAGAGCTCATCGGCTGTAATACTGGCAGCCTGTCGTTACAGCTCCATTGTAAAGGTCGCTTGCTGACAACCACACTTGATTAAAGGCTGTGACTCCCTAACCTTTCATGTTAAGAAAGATCGCCGCAGAGTGACACAACCCCCCCTTCCTCTCTCTCTCTTTTTCAGGTCAGTTCAAGGCAAGAGTATTGGCATTCAAATTTGCGGCTGCTACTGTGAACAGATGTCACCTCTGGTGAGTAAGGGTAATGGCACCAGCAGGCTTGCTCTGACTCCTGGGGCTAAACAACATACCACAACAGGGCCTCAGAGGGGCAGGAGGGACAGTCTCAACAAGTGAACGTTTCACAAGCCTGCCCTCCACACTCCTTTTCCCATCTCTGCAATTATCATCAAAGAACATCTGTTTGTTGTTCCTCAGGCGACCCCCTCCTCACAAGTGTCCTAGCCTCACCTTGACCCATACTTTCAATTGTAGTGGATGTTATGACTGAAAATAAACAGTGTGAAGGAGTAAGGCAAGCCCTTTGTGTGAGCAGGGCGTTCTCCCTCAACGCTGCTAAAGGATATCCCCCGACCAACACAGCCGCTTCCTCCTGCTGCTCAGAGCCTCTGACAGGTACATGAACACCGACCAGAACATCTGTGTGGATGAGCTGTGAAGATGAATCGCCACGCTCGATTTGTTTCCAAGTTTTCAAGTTGATCCTGCTGTCATTTTGCCGCTGTCACTGTCTGAATGACCTGTCAAGGAAATGTTCAATAGTTCCTGGCAAGCAACCTGATACACACAGAGGTTGTGCTTCATCTTGTTCTGCAATCTATATCACAAAGCTTTTGATGTCACCCAAGAAGAGACTGAACAAAAAATGCAGCATTAAATTGAAAAAAGCCAAAACATAATGCATTCCATTACGCTTATGCACATTAACATGATTACCTACACCACTCTGTCGCTTGTGTTGATGATTGAAACTGTATGTTGTTCTTTTCAAATCAGTCATTCTGATTATTTTGAGTTATTTCAAACACAGGACATTTGCTACAGGGAAGCATAATTACCTGTGGAGCTCGCTCTGCAAAGTGTTTTGTGTTTTGTCTTCATCAAGCATGTATAAATACATTTGAAGTGCTTGAAACTGCGTTGTAATTTTCACCTAAAAGTATTAGATATCATTAAGTGCTCAAATATCTGTGATGGTTTCATCTTACTCCCAAAGGATAACTGCTGATTTGTGTGTTCTGTCAACTTAATGGCTTTAACAAGAAAAAATAGCAATAAAGACTTTTATTATGGCTGCAATTTTAATTTTAATCCTTGCAGTTTTGCCAAAAATGACACACCTCAATTTCTAATTTAAAAGCTTAAAAACAAATCAGAGAGTTTGTGTATATACCATCCAACTGATACACCCAATGGGACTTTAAGATTTTAAAAGATTCCTTTAATGAATGAAGATAACGCCTGAGTGCATCCTGGGGGAAGCCAGTTTGATCCTCACAAATCATAGACGACCTCTGTGGCAGTGTGAGGCTCTCTTTGAGGTAAACTGGGCAATCGCTGAATGACAATGTGCTCCTCTGTGATTTTCTGTCACTGTGGATCAGTTTATATCTCATTAACATCAGTGAACATGCTTATGTGTTGCTGTGCTAATTTTAGGCTTTAGCATGCTGGATTTTGCCACATATTTCAATGCCAAGCCACACAGCTAAGATGGAATCAAAATGATAGCATTACAGACAACTATTGTGTTTTATGCTGTATATTTTAAAAACTGGATCAACTCCAAACCATCTGTGTTTATCAAGTGACAATAGGTGACTAATGTTAAAAAAAGAAGACAAACAAATACACATATCCTTCAAATTAGCTTTGCTTGCGTTATTACTCTTTGTTTGGAAATCCCTGGACAAATTTGGTGGTTGTTCTTAAACTATTTCAGCCACATGGTGTGAGGTGGGAAAATGTTTCAGGCAGCCCAGACACAGCGTTAACCATGCAGTTTTATCAGTGTCAGTCGCAGAGGTGGCACAAACTGAGAAGTAATCAGTCACTAGTGGGCGGGACCAGCAACATGGATATCAAAAAGTTTCCCTCAACTTTAAAAGAAAAAAAAATAGAGCATCATGCATCATAATTGAGTCAAAACAAATTCTAAAGAAGGTCAATTGCATCCCCAAATATCCTTCACACGAAACACCCGCTCTCACAAAAACAAAAACAAGATGGAGGAATGCTGTAATGATTCATATATAAAATGGTCAGCCTGCTAGTATGTGGTCTGTGCTGTCCCATAAATCTTCCTCTATCTTCTCTGTGGTGATGGCAGAAAGGGATGAGTTGCTCACCAACCCCCCTCCATCTCATTCACATGTCTATCTGCCTGTTATCCATGCCCTTGAGCAAAGATTACTGATGCCCTGCCTTTGATATATGACACATCATGTGCCACAACATTTCATCCAGTGAATTAACCTGCAGAAGAGGGGAAAAAAACCTGGCTGCTGTCAGTGCCCCGAATCACTCACAAGTCCTTCTTTTGTGTGGTGGTACTCACTGATATTGTGGTTGTGAGCAAATCCGCTTCAGCTGCAAAAAGTTATCTGACCTTTGCAGGACTCCACTTTATGCTGTCTAATGTGAGTCAACTAATGAATTATCACAAACACAAGAAGGTACGTGAACCAACATTAGAGCTCATAATTGTAAATTGTTCAGTTTCTTCTGAAAATTCTCAAAGCTTTAAAACAAATCTGTCTTAAATTTTAAAATCTTTAAATTTTAAATCTTAAAGACAATTTTCCACCATGGTGGACAATAAAGTAAATTTTATTTTATTTATTTATTAAAATCATGATGCTATTTCTGAATATTTAGTCTTCAAACTAGAATTGATTTGATTTGACTTATTCTGTCAATTCTCTATTATAATTAAATTTCCCAGCAGTGTTATTACATTTGTGTGGTGTGAGATCAACACTACAGGCAAGAAGCAAAGCCTTGGATAAAATAAACAGTATAGACATCAAGATAGAAGTCGCGCAAACCCGTTTGTCTTTAAGCAATAATTGAGTGCCTTTGCCTCCTTCCATTGGTAAGATGGGTCCATTAACTAGAGCTGAGGGTTATACACCGATCATATCATGCCGTGAACCCATAACCTTACAGAATAATGAAGAGCTGTTCAATTTAAAGCAAGACATTTGCTCCTCAAAGATCTTTCTGTTTGTCTCACACTGTTTGTCTCTCGCCACAGTTATGTGCATGTAAATCATGAGAAATAAGCTTCATCCTACTGCTTTGATTTTAACATTTAGACATACAATGCTAAGATCTTAAAAATATCTCGAGTTGTAGACATGTGATCGAATTAGATTAGTTTTATTTTTCTTATATTTTTTAATCAAAATGGTTATTTATACCCAAAAACATCACAACTTGCCTATTTTTGCCTTGTCAGTATTGTACTTAAAATACCATTGTACTATTGTCTCAACAATAATCCTTAATGGAAATACTAAATACAAAGCTTATTGTGGTCACTACCGTTTTGAAAATGGTGAGTTTCATTTAGTTGCAGTTAGCCATTTGTGTCAGCATGTGTCACTGCACCCTACATACCAGACCTATAACTTATTTAATTGCTGATATTGTGTTACTTTCATGTCTTAAAATAACTAGAATTAAAAATATTTACCTTTGCAAGTTTAATAAACCATTTGTTCATTAAGGATTTTTTTCCTAAAATTTAAAATCATCATCTTTATTAAGTATCAACTAAATTATAAGGATAATTTATTGTGGAGTATTATGGTCTTATTATTGTGTTTAGTGGCATACATTACCAAACTACTAAACTACACCATTTAGTGTTGCATAAATATTGTGCTTTTTTAAACAAGGAGTACAAGTTTTAGCCATTTTATTGATATTTTGGAAAAGCAGTGAACACTTTGACAAAAACAGCATTTAAACAGTATGAAACTTGGGAACAATACGATAAAGGTTACAAATTTTGTTTAAAAAAATAATTTGAAATCAATGATAAATAAAAATTACATGGAAGTCACACATAGATGGAATGACAAAAAGTCTGAGGTTATAGACGTAGACAACTAAATGTGGTTGTGTTTACGATTATCTTTGTAGATAACATCATTGCTTTGGAGACTGAAGTTAATTTATGACCTGCTGTTATTTAACTCTGGAAGAATGTTTATTGTGCCTTTTCCTACTTCAACCAAATACAGACAATATTGTAAGAATTTTTTTTCAATCCAGTTTGAAAGATTTCAGTTACACAATTGGAATAAAATGTCAAAATCTCCCATAAATAATGAGAAAATGGCTGAAACTCAGGTTTCACCATTCAAAAGTTGTTGCTACCATCGCAGCAAGCTGCTACCCTGCAAACTTTTAGTGTGTGTTTTAAAAAGCTAAGTTAGCTAAATTTATGTGCATATGGCCCAATAAATCTGAAAAAGATGGAGATATAAAAAAATTCTGTGCTATGAACTTAAAAAATGCATTGTAAGTTTGGTTTAATCAAAGAGCCTGAATGACCAAAAATCCTGTCACAGACAAAGAAAATGACATTTGTCTGCAAAGAGGTTTATCATAAATAGTGACAGAAAGCTGTTAGTGGAAAAAATATGAGGAAACCTACAGTACATGCAGCCTGGCGTTAAAGTGCTTCTTGACTACTGCAAATCAGTTTGTATCCCTCAGTGTTATTCTTTTTACACACAAGTTACCTGCCTGATACCCCTCAGCTATTCTACTCACACATACCAGCTATAATATATGGCTGCACCAATGAGAACAGCTGTAGCCAATCTCCATCCCCTCTCTCTCCTGCAGCCTCCTGCCTGTCCAGCATAAAATAATAAATCAGGATTAATTGATTTCCTGTCAGTCTCATGGAAAAGAAAATAAATTTTCATGTAGTCTGTTTCCTGCAGCATTATAATTTTGTACATGGCATGTAATTTAAGTTTTTTAATTATGCATGAGAGTGAGAAAGTGTGACAAACTGTTCTACCACCTGGCTCAAGGCCATGACTACGGCCTTCGTATGTGCTGAGACAACAATAGCATTAACTTGAGCACACATAAATAATATATTAATGGATTTAGATGCAACCCATCTTTGTCTACAAAATGGCACAGGAGTTTTTGAGTGTCAAGGTCAAGGGCTGGCTATCCGTCTTTCAGTAGTGGCACTCATTTGGAGCACGTGAATCACCAAACATGCTCTGTGTTGCCAAAAACGTCAAGAGCAGGAACGTCAGGATTGTTATGATTCCACGGCTGTGACAGGGAAACATATAATGTGCTAACAAAGCTGTGAAACTCTGGAAGCAATAAGCTGTTCCCTCAGAGTGAAGCTGCCTGAGACACAGGACGTAATTCAAAATGTGTTTCTGACTAAAGCTTGGGCTTGTAAAAGAGAGGACAAAAACAAGGAAAGAAGCCCAACATTAAAGATTTACATGCAACGACGTTTGTGCTCAGCTTCTTTCATTGTTGGCTGGATTAATGAGCAAGCGTTTCCCTAAGTCAAGCTAAACTGAAGCCAGAGATAGAGCATGGGAGGGAGGGAGCAGCAAACAGGGTCAGCAGTAGGCCAGGGTCTTAAATCAGACCAAAGGCTGGCCTGGTGTCAGTCCAGGACCAGAGGGGGAGGAAACTCTTCACAACAATGAGGAGGGACTGAAAAGAGACCTATTTGTTGTGATTTTTTTCTCTTTTTTTGTGGATTACCAGCTGGACCTAAAAGAGCAGAACAGAAAGAGGCTACAGAATGAAAAACTCAAGCAAACGTCTGACTCATAAGAAACTGCTGGTTACTCACTAACTCACACAAATGGCACGAGTTTAACGAGGTACCACGTTGGAAATGATTACAAGCTTTGTTCATTCAAAGAAGCTTAGAAAAAAGCTGTTTCGGTGATTTATGTGATGGCTGTTGTTTTCTTACCCCCACAACGGCTTCACATCTGCAAACTGTCTGACTCAGACTGTCCTGTGGCTAAAATTACGATGTGATAAATTGCATCATGAAAGATTTAACTGCTCTGACATTAAATAGCGCTCACAGCATAATGCAGAGGTATTTCACCACAGATAAATACAGCATATCTCCTCCTTTGTGTGACATCTGAAAGCATTTTAGCACCAGTTAACATAACTCTCGCCTTTTGTCGTGCACCTCGACACATTCATCACCATGCGTCCATTGTTTCATTCGGTTTTATCCGATTGTTCACAACTACAATCTGCACTCGGTGAAAAATGCATGTTTGTAGCAAGAGTGCACTTTCTACAGGATCAAAAGGATATGGTTGGACAAACAATCTGATAAGCAAGGTTAAGAACACAAGGATAATAAATTGCTTGAGTGTCATGTTCAATTTTCAGGATGGCATTGCTCAGGATTATCCATAACAGGATTTAAATTGTTATCAGGACACTGAACAATCTACTTTACGTCCAGCGAGCATCCTGCCTCTAGTGATTCATAGGGAGGAAGCTACTATCACATTTTCCAGCATCCCACTGCAGCAGCACAACACGGGTGCACTTCATGTATTTGGATGATTAGTTGAATAAATTGCTTCCATCCTGGCTGCTGTTGACACTCATGTGGATGAGCGCTATCACTTTTAATTGTCTTTCCTCCCTCACTCAGCCTGTGTCTGCAACTCCTTCCTGCCTCTCAGGAACACAAGGCCAAAATAAATTAGGCTCAGTCTGAGATTTGGCTGAACAAGCTGTTCTACAGGGCTGCGGACAAGATCGGCTAATGTTTAGTAAATGTGTCACATCTGGGAGTCCACAGGGTCTGTAGATTAGTTTAAAATAAATCAGCTATTACTTATGTATTTTAAATTGACACATTTTTATGTAAGTCATAGTTTTCATAGCACAGTACTTTGCTTTGATGAGGATGATTCCAAGCAAACACGGGTGCTTCACATGTCACTTTGTCCTTATCGAGGAGCCATCGGTGCACTGGGACGCGGTAGCAGACCATACGGGAGTCATACAATGCATTTGGAAAATAAATGGGTTTGACCTCTTGCTAAAAGTATTATGATATTATTTAAGCTGCTTATTGCCAATAGATTTATTTGGAGCTACAGTAGTTAATTAAGCTAGCAGCACAAAAAAATCAAGGCTTTACATTTTTCTGGTTTTGTGCTGTTCTAAAGTACATTTGGTCATCTGCTGATGGATGTCCATGGACAGAAAACACACACCTTGCATATTGCATTTGATGAGTGTGTATGAGCCAAGAAAGGTTTTTTTGTAAACATTGATTTCAACACAAAACAAACACTGACATGGACGTAAAATACAACAAATACCACATGCATAGAAATCTACACAGCTAGTTAGCATAGAGCTAAAGTTCCTTTGTAATTACATAGCAGTGCTTGCTGCTGTAGTAACTGCTGCTGCAAGATGGTGTCATGGCAAATAACGTTTTCAGACATCACAGGCTTACACCACTTGTAGTGTGAAAAGAGCTGCAACCCCCATCCACTAAACCCTGAAAAAAATGTCCCATTCCTCATGCGTTCCAGTGGAAGTCTTTCATTCCCAATTTTTAAATCTGGAAGTAGCATTTGAGGTCCATAGATGTCCCAAAACAACAAGAACATGCATACAAATCTCATTATTGTGGTGCAATTCTTTATTGATAGGCTCAACAGATTTAAGCCCATGTCAGCGCTTACACGTACGCATGAAAACTTGGAAATGACCTGAAGTCTGATCTGTACAAACAGATCACTCTGACTTCCAGCTTTCCTGTTTGGAACAATGAACATCTGAGAGTCCAGGCTTGTAAGAAAACACAGCGTATATGGTGAAATATTAAACCCAGCTTTTTTAAATTAATGAAGTGTATCTCCATTTTATCATCTATTCTCCACAAAAATACAAATAAGTATTTACCCTTAAAATGTTTCTTTCACTGATGGAAATGTTTTTTAATGAGTCAAGGTTGAAGGCTTGAAAACTTTGACAAAAAATATACCATAAATATATTATTTTTAAATGTTCTGGCATCTTTATTGGGTTAAATCTAAAAATCCAAGTCAAACTTCCACAAATTACTGGGTGGTTGATCATTTTTTAGTGGCTGAGAACACAGAGGGTTAAAACTGTTTGCTGACTGTCTATGATAGAAAATCAAGTAACTGCAAGGGAAAGTTATTCAAAACTACAATAATAATGTAGGAGTGTGTAAAGCAACAAACTCATATATCTTATTAAGGTGCAGGTGTTCCAAAACTATGAAACACAAGCTGGGGTTGCAAACAGAGGTAACAGCTGAGCAAAACATTCATATTAGTAATGTGTGGCGCTGAGAGACTTGTCAGTCAATTTGAGAATGACAGCAGCTTCTTCTCTGTTTACATTTCTGTTATAAATTGTGCTTTTAACACCCTTCAGGCATGACTTTTGTATGAATGCACCATTAACAAAGCCAAACAGAAACATTGATAATGTGAGAGTGATATACCTGCAGCCCACCTTTCTGTTAGATGGTTCTTGGTTTATTGATATACAATCCACCCAGTTTTCTTCTAAATCTGAAAACAATCAGTGTGCAGTGCAACACAATGCCGAGACATTAATCACGAAAGGCAGCACTTTATTCCACACAACCACGGGATGGTTGCAACAGCTGCTAAGCATTCTGGTAAAGCAAATGATTTATGGCTGTGTAGCAATAACGACAAGTAAGAGTCATTACTATATTGACAGGCTCCCAGATGGATTATCTTCATTGATTAGTTCATGGCCTGTTGATAAGTATTTGTTTGAAAGGCAAATAAGGGAAGAAAAATGTGTTGGATAGCTCTGCAGCCTGCACAAAGGAAATAATCTACCAGAAATGTTTCTAACCATCTCTGAACAAACCAGACTCGTGTTTGAGGTTATTTTCAGCTTTCATATTCAAACACCAAAGCTGTCAGATTAAAACAGACTAAAGGTAAATAGTTGTGATGATGAGCATCAGCAAAAGAGAAAGTTCACATGTGTACTATTTCACAGCTAATCACAGGCCACTGTGATTCATGATACACCTCGATCCACTTGCCCGTATATCACACAATACCCCCCTCTCTCTCTCTTCCCTCTCACCACCTGGGCTTCCCATTCTGCAACCTTGCCAAGGTCAGTTGAAGGAAATGATACTGCTACACCACAAGATTTATGAGAGATTCACTCCCGTTTGCGTCCCGGTTTACAGAATACATTGACTCCCACCGAGGAGCTGTTTCCTTCCCCAGAGGGTTACCGTGCTGCAGCCTATCTATTGGGTGTCACAGAGAGCATGAGCCCAACAGCTTGTCTCCTGTGACAGGTGCTAATTGAGAACCAAACACGGGGTGCACCCAGTTTAAACCTCTTTAAGCCTCAAGCTTCCTTTTGCTCTAACCAAAATGGATAACCTTGGACACTGACACAGAGAGGTTCAGATATGATATGTTGCACTACAGAACAAAAATCACTGAGTACCTGAAATCATAAATAAAATCTGATTTGTTATTATTTCTGTGATGGACAGGCAACCTGTCCAGGATGTACCCCGCCTCTCGCTAAATGATAGGTCGCAGCTACCTGCGACCCTTCTTTGGAGTAAGTGGTATGGAAAATAGATGGATGGATCGTTATTACCCCTAATGTGTGCAAAATGTTTCAATTCATTAAATACAAAAACATTCTCACCTTAGAAGATTTTTTGTGGGATAATTTGTATTTTGGTTTGTGGCCTGAGCTTTTCACTGTATGCTTTTTAAAGTAATCAATCAATTTGTAGCTTTTTAAGTCTCAAAAATATAACATGAATGTGGGTGTTGTTTATACTGAGATAGCTCAATTTGCTTCAAATATAATCACTGTGCTAATATTGAAGCTAAATAGTACTTTGTATGTGTAGCTTCTGTAACTGTACTCACAAGTGGTCTAATAAGTGTCTTGTCCTTTAATGTATAAGTAAAACAGGAAACTTCCTCATTTTGCCAACTCTAGATCCAGCTGGATGGCCCTGATGGACTGGCGACCTGTCCAGGGTCAGCTGACAGCTGGGATTGGCTCCAGCCCCCCCACGACCCCGCTTTGGGATCAAGCGGTAGAAAATGGATGGATGGATGGATAGATCCAGCTGGATCTGAATCAAAATCATAAGTTTTCTCATAAAGATCTGAGACATAAGAGTGCAGCAGCAAATAATTTACTCAATAACACATTCTGATGTCTATGTTCTGCAATAAAACCAGTGAATAACTAAATTAATGTGCAAATATGTAGAAAAAGACCATGAAAAGCAAGGTTTGCACCAATACTGCACAACAAGGTAAAGGTTTGGGCAATCTCTCCAATTAGATTTAGTCCAAATTTGTGACTGGTACTGTAGTTTGGCTAGCTCTACCACTACTTTGTAAACAATTGGCACTTATTTTAATGTTAACTCCAAACTACAAAACTGCTTTCAGATTTTCTCAGTGAGGTGGCCCCTACTGATGGCTAATTCAGCATCCATCTTCCACCCTAACCTTGTAGATGCCTTTAAGTGACAAATGTGAGTGATTCACGAGCATTCGTGGGGTAAAACAGTTTTGTTTTACAGCTGGACCATCGCAAAAACTCGTGACTTTGAGGAAATTTTCTTAACTTCAAACACCATCTTGTGCTGTGGGATGCACAAATCAGAATAAAGACAATTCACATCTTTGTTTTTACTCCATACCAGGTGGTAAGCATCTATTTAAAAAAACAGACGGGTTTTATGTATATATGCCATCAGCCGGGATAACTGGATGGAGGCCAAAATAAAAACAAAGCAAGACTTTGAAATGTGCATTTTATTGCAGGTAGATATAATTATATGTTAGTAGATCTATGACTGTTAAGTCTTTTTGTAATATATGGATATGAATGGGACATAACTGTAGCTGCTTTAGTAAATATTATAGCTAAACATATAATAAAGTGACATAAACATGAGCGATAATAGTCGGACATTCCATACGTTAGTATAGCACTTCTTGGACATGCACACAAAGCCCAACATTAATGGCTTCCAGTGATTTGTTGACCTTCTAGGTACATGTAAATATCAGACCACTGCAAGCCAGGCCATTTTTTCATGTCCGTAAGTCAATCCTGTGACGAATACGGGTCAGGTGGTTGCGTACCTGTATTAAGTGCTAGCTTCTTTAAATAACAGGCACAATCAGCAGGTGAAAGGCTTTGCGTATAGTTATTTTTAACAATAGAGTTGGACTTTGCCATTGAGTAAACACAGGCATAAGAAATTTTCTGCACCGAGGATGCATGCACATATTGCTGACTGACAATACAAGCAGTCTAGGACGTGCAGCTGACGTCACTGAGTCACCTGACTTATGTTTTCCGTCCAGCAAGTATTCATCCTGGTCAAAATAGTGATTTCATGCTCTGCATTCGGGTGTAGCAGTCTAATAGGCAGGGCCAAAGGAACGGCACGTCGTTTTACAGATTCTCGGTGTCGTGTGGCAAGATAAATGGATTGCAGCTGTGAGATGAGAGGACTGGGAACCAGTGCTATCAGCAGATTATACAGTCAACACTTTATATCAAACTACTTATGTAAGGAATAATGCCCAACGAGGTATGCATAATCAGAAATTAATGGACAACAGGGAGGTGTGGTTGCTTCTGTGAAGTCTATTAATTACTTAAAATGGACACATTGAAGGACATTATGCCGCTTCTACCACGGTCACTTACAACAGAAATAAATATTAAATATATATTATTAGGAACGGATATGGAGCGCTTAGTGATGGGTCATCCATTTGATTTCAGGTATGCTGGGCCAGGGATACATAAAATATCTGCAGGAAATACAGCTCTCAAGGACGTTCGCACAGATACTTGCTGTGTGAGTGTGTTTAGGCTTAATCCATGCTTTATCCTGTGTGTAAATGCTCGGCACCCAATGGTTATCACTGGACGCATGCCGTCCAAACTGGAAAAGTCAACAACCGGAAACATGTGACTGCACGTCCTCCACTCTGGGCTTTCTCCAGCCATTAAAAGTCAATTTACTGAACATTAGCTGAACTTGTCTGCAGCTCTGTAGTCAGTTCTAACTCTGGTGTCATCTCCTAATTTGTTGGTTTTTTTTCTCTTTTTATCTTTACTTCCAATAATGTCCTCCTGCCTTTTTTTTATTATTATTATAGGGCTACAGCATGTTCAAAAGGGCCACAAAAAATGGCTCCAGGAACATGCATAATAAATACCACCAAACGATTCAGAAATATTTACCCGGTCAGAAAATCACATAGTTCTACTTTAACAAACGTATATGATCCATACAGTCTCTCCAGACCTTCTGCTTCACTATATTGCAGGAATGTTACTCAAAATCTTGTTGTACACAATTTCATACATGTCTCCTATCCTCTTATAGATAGTAAGGAGCAGAATATATACTACCTGTACAATACTGCTGACCCATCATATCATAATAAATGGTAAAATAATATTTTAAAAACTGATTATATCTTTTCACATTTTGTTAAAGAGTTAAATAAAGACTTCATACTTCATA
>JBAMHV010000023.1:8202060-8238531 GCA_037177535.1 Pseudomugil gertrudae
AGTAAATGAGAGACAGATTAATCTTAAAAAGCCACAAACTGGTCTCAGCTGCATATTACCTGCTTGTGATTCCTCAGACTTAATTTTCAGCCAGCACCCTAAACCTCCTTAGGTAGATTTCATGCCTCTTCTTTGAAGTGGAAACCAACAAAGGCCAAATAAAGACAAGTGATATGGGTGGTGAAATTGGTTCAAATGTTTGTTGACCTCTTCACCTAACCCCTCTTCAAAATCAGCACCCATTCTTGCACATGTTTAGCATGTGCAAACAGATACAAAAAAACAGCAAACAAATTTGTAATGCCTTTATCTGACCATTTGTCAGTGAGTGAAAGGAGGTAATCTGTGATCAGATTAATTAGAAGTGAGGATATAGGGGTGACTGGCCTTCACATACCCTTGGCATCGTAATAAAGGGAAAGCAAATGGGTGTGAGTGCATCGCCCCTTGTCAGTGACAGGGTGCTGCCCTGCCCCTTGCTCAGAGAGGACCAGGGCTTTAAATTGCTTCCATCTCTGTGACTCTGATTAATGAGAATAGTTCTAATCGGAGTTCCTGAGGCCAACAGCATTAGTCTTAATCTTCCAGGCCCCATCCAGCAGCAACACTGACATTTAATGTAGTGCTAGTGCAATGGTAATGAGAATTCATTCCCCGACAAGGGAGCAAACTCTTCTACCCCCCACACAGGTCTTGGATTTGGGAAGGTTATTGGCCCCTGAGTTTCAGGGGTTATTAGATTTCTTCAGGCCGTAAGTTACCTAAAATATCTTACCTTTAACAGTCCACTTTAAGCCAGAATGATTAAACTGTATTTAAGTACACTGATGATTTAATAAAGGTATAGCAAAGTTGTAGTCTGGAACAAAATGAATGTAGTTTTTGTAAGCTCATGACTTCACAAAGCTAAAATGCTAAATAATTTGTAAACATTTTTTTCTGTGGACAGTAAAAATAATTGTTTCTTTCAGGCAGTATATGTACATTCAAGGTTTATGATTTGTTAAAATGCAAACAATGACAAGAGCCATCAAAACACAATTAACTGATTAGGCATATTGCAGCTCTTAAGTCAGCGTATGTCTGCTGTGTTTATGTGTTTTCATCTTTGTCTACAAGTAGGTGTACGTGACAGAGGGAGCGTGAGCTTGCATTTAATATATATAAATTGGACTTTGTGAAAAACAGGCAGTCATAAAAAATAGTGTAAAACAAGGCAGCCTCAATAAAGCCAGTATCGCTGCTGGGTGTGTTGGAACGGATGCAAACATTGCTCCTGTGCTCAGTTAGCAGTAGGTAAATTGCTCTGGGATTTGTATTGCCAGAATGTTTTAGCAGGTAATTCCTCTCTGTCTTTCATTTTGTTTGTCTGTGTTAAGTTCTCACTCTGGCCCCATCCATTCTCACATCCAGTTCCCGGCTTTGTCCATCTATCAACGGGGCACACTTTGTCAGTGCTGACTTCATCCTGGCTGCCGCAATCAAATCCGAGCAGGGCTCGACCGCCACTGGGGAGCTTTTTCACCTCCCATCTGCATCTAGCCGATCTGCTGACGGGGCCTCTGACGTGCAGTGTTTTCTATTGCACAGGCAAGCAAAAAAACACTAATGCTGCACCTCATTTCTCCAGACCACTCATGGCCTCACATAGCTAGAAGTGTGGGGAGGGAAGGGGGAGGTAGAGAGAGATGGGGAGGAACTAGTTTCAGAAAAGAATTGGCTCTCATGTCTGGCTACAGCTCAATTTGTCTTTTCTTCTCAAATACATCAATAGACATCACAGCTAGAAAATGTATCACTAATTAGGGCTTGATAAGCTGCAAGTCAACTGCGGTTTGAGAAAGAAAAGAAGATACAAGGATAAAGTCAGCTATTGCAAATGGAGGTTTCAGGTCTTGTTACTAAAGATATCTATTGTAATTCATCATCTACTATAAAACCTAGTTAGCCAATAAGTTTAAGAGAGAAACTATTTAGTTATCATCTATTACATATCGGATAATTGTTTTTTTTTTTATGGTAGATAACATTCTTACCTTTAAAGCAGTAAAATTCTAATTAAAATATAAGTAAGAAAAGCTGTTAGGGATGACTTAGCAAGAAAGTCAGAGTCGCAGATTGGAGGAATGCATTGGAGCTATTACTAAATGAATTAATGACATGCGAAGTGTGTTTGAGTAAGAAATATTTGATGACTTGGAGGTCTTTTTGTAATGTTCTGATTTTGAAGGATATTGTCTGAAACGAGGCCATGTTGATGTGATATACAATTGACAATTTTGACCCAATAGCAATTTTCTGTTGACTGAAAGACAAAAAAAACTGTATTTCTTTAACTGATCTATGCTCTCGTAAAGAGATGCTTTGTTTTTTTATGATTTAAATGAAGCTTTCACTATTTCCATTAAAGCTTTAGATGTGGTTGACTCACTTTTGAGGTTAACTTTACTACTGTGCTTCATGATAGATATGACAGCTTTGTCATTTGCCACATTCATGAATCTCCCTCAGAGATGCAGCTTCGGTTGAGTTAAAAGCCAGTTAAAGTTGTTGACTGGCAGCAAACAGTGATGCTGTAGATCTATGCTCAGTCTACAGATGCTTTGTGGGATTTAAGCATCAGTACTACACTGCTGACACCACCCAGGAGCAATATGCATAGCATTATAAAGTTCTACAGCACATGCACACTAATGTGCAAATGATACACAGTAAGATAGCATCAGCAACATTAGGTTTCTTTGACAAGTTATTGTAATAAAGCAGAATTGCTAAGTTAACTTACTTTAGTCACAACAAAACGTAATTGGATATTTCCCCAACACTGGTCACTAGTGGGTTAAACTTAATTACCAAATATAAATTCATTCCCCAAGCCATCCACGAGGACAAAAAAACCCTGATGTGCGTATAATAAATAACCCAAAACCAGAGCAGCTCCATTGCTGTCCAACCTCAGTGACAGTCATTAAGCAGTTTGAACACATGCTTACAAAGACTGTGGGTTAGTTTTAAACCTCGACAGTCTGTTTATATGTTAGCTTGTGAGACTCTATTTATATATCAGTTGGCATTAATAGAATACACTTTCAGACATTACATCAATGTAAAGGTATTAGATGAGTTTGAAAGGCAATTTTTAATCAACTTGTGGTTTAAATAGCATTTAAGAGAGTTAATAAAAAGCAGGACAGAAACAATTCACTAGCAAAATGAACAAATGACTCAACAACAGAATATGTTTAATTCATAATATTGGCTTTTTCAGTTGAGGTGATTAAAAGAAACATGGGTGACGCCATGTTTCTTTCTCGCAGAAATTTCACAAGTGCTATGATTCCCACTCATTTACATCAGGGAGCACTAATTAGACGGCAATGCAGGGTTATTAATAGGCTGGACTTTCCAGAATGATCTTGTTATAAATGGGCCCTGTCAAGGCTTTCCTCAACCTCCAAATGAGTATTCTCACTTCACTGCCCCCATCCCAAGCATCAGCACAAGCACCGAATAACAAACGATTGCTATTAACTGTATTGTCAGTAATGATGCCTGAGAACAAACAAAAGTCCATAAATAACAATTTGCAGAGTAAAAATGAGGCAGATATGAAGGTAAGTTGTAGCAAATGACATCTGAAGGCCTGGAGAAGAAAAACAGTGGCTTCAGGTAGGGGAAGGAAAAAGAGGGATAGCTGATAAAGTCTGATTAATTCCAGTTTGAGTGCCCTGACCTGCCCCGTATTTCCCATGCAGATCTATGAACGTATAGGCAGATTACAGCTTACAACACTCACACACATACAAATAAACACCAAACACACACATGAAAAAAAAACTACAATCAAATACTCAGCTTAGAGGACTTAAACAACAAAGCGGCTTCTGCTCAAGTCGTTTACCAGGACACAAAGGCAATTCCTCATATTAATTAAGCCCTGTCACTGACATGCTCGCTCCCTCTCGCCAGGCACATGTCCACAGCTCTGATATGTTGGCTAAGTGTTTTCCCTGATGCCTCACTCTCAGCTTGCTTTTCACATAAAGCCTCTAGTGGGAGCCGCTGTTTACTAAGTCAGTTCCACTTACGCAAATCCCCCTGCCGTGTAAACAATATCTACAGCACCCAAACAGAACTCTGGCTGGGTGTTTACAGCATGAAAAATGTTTATCCAATTAAGTGACATTTCAATAACATAATCCTAAAACCATGAAGGCTTTTAACAAGATTACATGACCTACTGAGATGCAATAGAGTCACCCGCTCTGTGACATGTGGCTCAATAACATTAAAAGTGGAGGCAGAATAAGACCATAATTACTTGGAATATAACCCCTTCAGTGGCCACTGCCAGTGGACAACAGTGAGGAGGAATGCTTCTCTGCAAACATGAAATATGACATTGCAAATCCAATCATTTGGGGAAAAATAAGTCTAGTTTTGAGTCAAGAAGAGACATAAATTCAACTGCTCAAAATGTGAAAACTACAAAACAATGAATAGATGCTGATTTTATTGTGATAAAGCCAATCCACTGACAATAATTCCAGGGTAAGCAGCTCATGTTACTGTAACAAAATCATAGGACACAAAGTCGAAGCTCAATAGTACGAGAGAAAATAAATATGGCGAAGAAGGTATCAAAATAATGAAAGATTGTTTATGTATTGTGGCATGAAATGTGAGGGTGTATGAGCGAGGCTGCAGCGGGGAGAGGTGATGGTGACGGATGGACAGAACTGACAGTGCGGTATTCATCCTGCACGCTACAGCGCACGTCTTGCTAGTGGCGGTCGACAGAGCAATAAATCACAGGCCCTCCATCCTGTATCTACAGCTTATTACATTCACCATGACAAATAAATAATAATCCCTGTCAGCAGAGCCCTTTGCTCAAGGATTGAGTCTGAAACGTTTGCTCATCACTCCTATTCCTGAGTGAAAACACCAAAGCAGGGGAATCAAAAGGCATGGTTTACCGGGCCTCTGAATAGCACATAGGAGCAAAGAGAAGTCAAAGATGTGAAAACTTTAAAGGGATGTGGTTGTTTATGACAAAAAACTCAAAATGTGGTCGATCAAAAACCTCTAGAGGAGAATTGCTAAATTACACAAAATATTCTATTACAAGTAAAAGTAATCAAAATATATGGCTACAGTCCAAATTAATGCCAGCGTTTCACTAAAGTGAAATAATATTGTGTGATAACAAACATCTGCATAATCATAATGGATGAATGTTTGAGGTTTCCACAAATTATGGATACTTAACATTAATGTTTCTGAGCATCGGCGACACCCACCACACAACCTTTGGCATTAATCCCATGAGGATGTGGCTTTTGGTTGCTTGTTTTACTTTCCCTCTAACGTATTATTGGATATCTAATAACCCTGCTTTGGTTTCTGCTGTTCTTCGTAGACGTGTGGGTTTTTAGTTTCCATGTGTGATCAGTATATAGTTCTTTTTTTAGCCTGTTTCCAGATCTTTGGGCACAGCAATGCACATGTTTTATATTTGCTAATCAAAACCAATAGTTAGCAGCTGTTAACAAGCTAACCTTTTTTATTTTATGTTTATTTTATTAATCTACACTCAAACAATAACTGACACAGAAACAAGGAATCTTGACTTAGATATGTATAATATATTATCTGGATGTGAATAAAAAGTTATACTACATCACTGTACTAAACAACCAGCCAACAGCAACTGATGATTTAGTCCATTTAAATGCTTGGTAAAGGCAGTAAATGACATGGTTAAAGTGACAAAAAGATCCCTGTTTGCCTGAATAACCACTCACTCATAAACTGCTGTTTATGTAAGAACAGGCAAAAGGCTAACAAGGGTCTTAACAAAGCACAGTTACGTGACGAAGACCTGATAATGAGAAAAACTACATTTGAGTAGAAGTATCTTGTTGTTTTCCACTGTGGATTCCATGTATGGTAAGAAAATGTTACAGAAAAACCTAGAAGGCAAAGGACATCAACATGTGACCATACATAACTGTCAGGTTTTAGTCACATCAAATATAATTTTCTATTTGGATGGATTCAGCAGTTATCTAATTGTTTAATCGATAAATGTGCAGAGCTGCTGGCTGTGTTGTTCAGATCAATACAAATTGATTTACATGTGTCTGCAGAGAAACACATCCTCCTCAATGCTTGTCTCCTTCTACGCCTCCTCCTCCTCCTCCTCCTCCCCTCACATTATTTAGAGGACATGTGCTGTACAGCTCATTTCAGGGCTTAGTCCCTCGTGCCCTCGTGTTTCTGTAAATTGTATAAGACCATTTAATCATCCTTAGATGAGGAACCATTTACTTTGCACCGTCCTTCCATAAAAATTAAAAGCTCTCATAAAAGCTGGAATGAGAGTGGGACGCCCTCAACTAAATCAAACACCGCTGTTTGGAAAGCGCTTCCTGGACCCGCTTTATTTTGACGTTTGTGGATGACTTGAGGTGTTAAAATGAAAATAAAATGCAGATGAGAGCGTGCCGTCATAAAGGTTAGTGAACTGTAAATGGAGCTCTCCATCTTCTCTTGTAATAGGTGTAAAACTGTAAACATGCTGAGGGATGCGGGTATGTCCTGCAGCTCCTTTAGAGACTCCATAAACATTAATCACAGAATCACTCAGTCATGATTAAGCATGAGTATTTGATCACACTGATCTCTAAGAGAAAATAAAGAGTTTATTATTGCTGTCTCATAACACTGACTCTATAATTCAGCTGCTACACACTCACACACACACTCACATAGCTCATTTTGATTTAAAAGGAGGGACTTTATTACCAAATTGTTCCTAATTCTAAATATGCATCTTTAAGGACAGGTGAAGGGTGGGAGGGTGGTGTTAATGTGTTTATGATTAAATAAAGTATAAATATGCAGTAGCTATTTTACTGTCCTCCATTATCTAAATTAGTTCTGAAACAACTCCCCCATTAGTAGTCAGACAGAAATTAATGAAGTAATTTACTCATGAAACTTACTTTAGTTTTACAGCAGAGGTTTGAGCTAAATGGCAAAGTTAACATGCTAACATGCTAATAATGATAGCATGCATATGCTGCATTCATCTGTAGAATTGTGTCCATGTGAGACGAGTTCAAATTCCTCCTTTCAGTTAAACAAGTGTAGCCAACACACACTTAACATGCAGACTCTTAGTTTGGGAGGGAATTTACATCTAAATTAAGGGAGGGTTCAAAATGAAAGCTCTTTAATACAGTATGTGAACCTCATCAGCGGCTTAACTATAATTGGGCAACTCACTGAAAAGCTGATTTATGTTCATGAAGTGCTCATCATTATTCCTTTATCAGCTAAGCAGGTAAAGGATCTGCAGTTGAGCTCAATGCCTTGAACCCCCAACATGGAAAGGAGCTCCCAGGTAAAGAACACACTCGGTGTTAATTACACTAATGCCTAGTCATCTTGACTGCCATGTCTATTTTACGTTTGAGACGCCCTCAGAAATTAGTGCGATGCATTTGCATGCTGCGATATGTGTGAGTAACGATAGGGGCACTGACCAGACTGACCCAATGTTGAATGAACACAAGTTAATCAGATGAAAATACTTTATTAATCCCAGAGGGAAATTCAGATGTGTTTATTCTTAAATTATAGATGAGTTTCTGCACTCTGACTGCAACTTTAAACTGCTAAAATAACTATTTATGTGTATGCATGAGTGTGTTTTCCTTTCTACACATCATACATCCTTATCTGGAACTTTTGGACAGGTGGTAACCATCTTCTAGAGCTTCTCTGTTCCTCATACCTTCCCTTATGATTTATCTGAAACTTGTTCTCTGCAAGTGTGATGTCAAAATCCACGTTATCCTTTGTTTATTGTTAAAAATGAAGCCAAACCTGTGCCAAGCATATGTTAAAGACACGATGGCCTCTGACTAAATGAGTTAAAACAGCACTTCACTCAGAAAAAGACAGAACCTAATTAACATGCTTTTGGGAGATGGTAAATCTTTCCAGAGCAAACACTGTACCTGAACTCACGAGAAAGGCCCACATTCCACACAGTTAGGGTATGAACATGTGGACCAGTAAACTACGTGTCAGGCTGAAAGCTTGACAGATATGAGTCAGGTGCTGTTGATCTGTGTCTCAAACCTGTTACATGATCTCCAAGAACTTTTTAATTGTTCTCGATGTCCCGTGAAGATTATGACGTCATTTTGTTCTCGCGGATGTGGTTGAAGAAAGTTCCCGACACATCGAGCTGGAAGAACGCTTTTCTTATGAGTCTCCGAGAGTTATTGTGTGATAGGTAGGACGTTTAAAGTGGGTGGGGTTACTGCAGAAAAGTAAGAAGCAAACAGTTATTGCTTTTGCATATTCATAATAAAAAAAACAGCTGATTAATGTGGTGAGAAAAAACTAAAAATGTTTAATTTTTAAACAGGCTAATTGTTAATTGCACTTAAAAGCGAAACATCCCACCTGCAGTGTTTCCCTCCCTGCTTCTTGTGAAGTATGAACTGACCAGACCAAAAATATCTTTCTTTTTTTTTTTTTTATTAGACAGCAAGCACAAACTTCTCGTGGATGATGTACCAAGCTTTAGATATTTAATTCATCATATGACTGTGAAATCCTAAATGGGACTCTACTGGAAATTTGCTGTAATACCAAAATTTCCAGAGATTTCTGCATCATAGGGTGGAAAAAGGAGACTTGGGTGGGAGAAGCCTGATAAGAGCTGGCTTTCCACTTTTTGTCCTGTTACATTAAGGGGGTCAGAAGTTCACGCCCCTCTTTTCAACTCCTCGGGCTGGGCTTTGAACTCCTGACCCACCAAAAGGGAGGGGAGGGATGGGCTCAATGCACAGTAGCTGCATTTACAAATGCATGCTGACTCCAAGCCAGCAAAGCAGAATCAAGAGGAATCTGATAACATCTTGCTTTAGAAGGAGCTGCTCAGCCAGCCCTTTGTATTTATGGGCAAGTCTCATGGTTACCCCACCAACCATAAATCATGTTAATTGGTTTACTGATAAAATGTCTGTCAAGCCCTATTCAGAATGTGGCGTGGCACCCCCAGTTACTGTTTAATGTTTGTCCAGCAATAGTTAATCTGTTTTAACTGACTTAAGGTGCAGGGGAGTGGAAAAGGGAGTCCTTCTTCATATTACAAGACAGTGGGATGCAAATTTAAACCAGTGCTTAGGTGGAAAGCTAAAAAAAATATGATTGACATTGCAAGACAGGAGATCTGACTATACAATACATTATATTGAATCTTCCTATTAAATATTTTGAAATGATAAACAATTACCAGTATCTTTTCTAGTTTTGTGATGTAAGCCACCCCCCACCGTGTCCTGTGGTGACTCTCTTGATGGCAATCTCTTGTTCGTCAGGCTGGTGATAAATAAAAGAGTCTGGTTTAAGATTTCCCAGTAAATTGTATTGACTTTCTGGCAAGGACATCGTAGCCCACAGGACTAAAATCCTCGTCAACAGATAGACCACACACAGACGTTCATTTACCTGTCAGATTACCATTAGGAGTGACTCTGCTCCCAGCTATATGGCAAGAAACCAAGAACAGAACTTGAAGAAGGAACTATTCCTTTGAAAATGTCGGTGATGGTCAAGTCACCAAATAGAGTCATGGAGAGAGCAAAAGCGCCTAAAAAGCTTTCTTTTGTTTGTTTTCTGTTCAGAAACAAGCAGACTTAACTCGTGACTGAGGACCGCTCTTTGTTTCTATATGAAACTTTTCTAAACATTTTAAAAACAAGTCGAGGAAAACAGAAAAACAGCTGTAGTTATGGTTCATGGCTGAAGATAATTATACACAAGTTTCTTTCTAAGTGGACCCAGTGCCTCCATATGAAGCCGAGGCAATGCGATGCAATTTACTTTTATTTGGCTGTCGCTGATCTTTGCATGATTAATGGTTTGAAAAGAACCAGAAAAAAGGTCAAACAGAGTTAGGGATGGAGCAGCTATACGGGGTAATTAAGACAAACATGATTAATAACCCCAAGCTGCCACTGTGTTCTGTAAACAAGATGCAGCCAGATGGGATGCATATTTTGAATATCATACATTAGTTTTATAGAGCATAAGGGCACACAGCCATTGAATGCATCCTTAAGTAAACTTTAAAACCAGTAATAGTGGTGTATGAAAGTACATGAATCAGAAACATAATATCTTGTTGAAGCTGTGCAATTTATCTAAAAATAGAATTACATCAATTACAAAAATGAATAAGAAAAGTGATTGCACTTAATTGCTCTTTAACTTTATTTTTCCCAGAGCGTGAGCTGTAGATAACATGAGAGCAGTATAATAGTTCCATCATGGAGACTTTCATAACAAGCTGTGATTATACACATGATTGAGAGAGGAAAGGTCTTTCACTCAATCATGTTATTATGCCCACTTCCCTCTCCCTTTGCCTAACAGTGTGACTGACAGTGTAGAGGGAGCATGCCTTCCATCCAGAGAAAGCATGAAGACAGGTGTCTAAATGGCCAGCAAGCAAATCTAATTCTCACTAATAAGCTCTGTTATTCCTCTAAAATCCAAGTCTAGTCTGCAGCTTTCATTCTGTATGAAAAACAATTATGCAGGTTTGAAGCTGAGTGCACACTAACTCATCTGTCTCTTCTGTTAAATGTAAAGACGGAGCAGAGGGAGGGTGAAGAGGGGGATTGGAGGCTGCTGAAAAAAAAAGTAGGAATCGGATGCAGTGATGTGGTGTTAAATATAAAAATTCCAAAATGGCAGGAACACATCTACAGATATGTCAGACGCTCAATTATTAGTTTGAGTGACACAAAGCAACAGGTTATATTAGGCAAAATGGGAAAAGATTCAACTGAGAGTATCAGAGGCAGATTTAAATAAAAGACAATGTGGCATATTTACTTCACAGGAAGAGAAATGGGGGTCAGCAGGTATCAAATTAATCATTGTAGTCAAAGATTCCTTTATAAACTCCAGCCAAGGAATCACAAGCTGAAAAGAAGTATGAACAATCTGCTTTTCAAACATAAAGTTAAACAAGTCTGATAAAAATAAACACAAAATGTCTTTATGAGGGTAGATTTGTTGGAAATGTAGCTGTTTTGATATAAACTCAAATCCTATTGTTTTCTAAACTCACAAAAAAGGGCCTTTAGAGATTCTGCAGAGCAGCCAGTCCAGGACCAGGAATGTCCAAAGTCAATCCTCATAGGCTGCTGTCCGGCAGGTTTTCAACGTATCCCAGCTTCAACACACCTGGCTTACATTAAATGGATGAACAGCCTATCTGCACAGTGAATGAGTATTAGAGCAGGGATACATGGGGAACCTTCAGATTGTAGCCTTTGAGGAGAGGAGCTTTACACCTCAGGTTATTTGAGTCAAATTCAGCGTGGGACTGCATTATCTGGTTTCATACACTATACTTTTTGTTGATTTTTCAGTGGTAAACAAGGCTCCAATTACCAATGAGTCATAAAGTGTAATAACTCAGCTAAATGTTTAGCTTTCCCAATTGTGGCGAGCAGATATGCACTGGAGGTAGCTGCAAAAATAGCATGCCAACTTTACAAATGTCTTTTGTACACATTTGAAACTTTTTGTCATTTTATGTCAATACAACAATCCAAATGATTATGATTAATCTAACTTACACAGCAAGGTGAAATGATACGCATAGCACGAAATGACACGCAAAACAATAAAAACACTAATAACATGAGCAACATGACTTGGCAGGCATCAACTGCACCTTGTAATGAGTGTCGCCTTGCTAAATCATTGTTCACATTTCCTAATTGTTAATAAATATGGAGAATGACATTTTTATTTTTAAAAACACAGCATGAGATAATACATCTAAAAAAAAGAGAAAAAAAATCACTACCTCAAGCACAACATGACAACACCTGTGTCCAACTTGCAGCAGTCTGACTGGCACTAATCTATGCTGTCCTCTATTGTTTGAATTCTTGCTTTTGTTATTCTTATTCTCTGATGTAATCCCTTCAGAGAAACGCTTCTGCTAAATGATTGTAGAATAGAATAGAACAATCTGGCAATAAATCATGCTGTTTGTTGTCATTTGAAGTTTTCAAACATGTGTGAAACTGATGAGTATTTCATTTTGTGTAAATGATTATGTATTTAATGTTTAATTTTCTTGGAAAAACCAAATGATTCTCATTATATTTCCATAAGTTTAGACAAAAAACCCAGCTAATTCTGTTTAATTTTAACAGCTTTACTACCAGCAAAAAACTTGTCATAAAAATAATGTGTTGAAACAATGTCGATGTAACCAAACGCAGCATAAATGCCTTGGAGACATTTCCCTTTAAAAATAAATTCATCCAGGTTTGCACAAGAATAAAACGTCTCACAAATCTTTGCATCAGCTTTCCTCCCGTTGACATCCTGTCACTATTGCCGAGTTGTTATAGATTTTCATTGAGTCTTTATCAGAGTGGAACCTTCAGGGACGCGTGCACTCGCTGAGAGAATGCACATTAACACCTTCATAAATAACAATAATGAAAGGACGGGGTTAATTAAAGTACTAATAAGCAGAAGATTGCTCCCTTACTTCAAAGGGGAATCACTCCAAAGAGGTGGAGGGGGAGGTAGAGAAGAGGGAGGCAGATATGTGAGCTTCAAAGAAACTGGGATGGACAAGACACCACACTCTCATGTATTGAAATAATAGCTGACAAAGGTCCTCAGCATTTGTGTCAGTGTAATGCTCAGTGGCACCAAAAACAGTGCCTTTACCAGAGCCTCCAGCTTAATTCGTGGTGATGGGCCTGGGACTCTCTGCGAGCTGGGGAGGCCCGCTGATGCGGGCGGCAGTCGGCCCTAATGCACCGGCTTGATGGGAGATGAGTGGAGGGGGAGTGGTCGCGGCCAGTAGGCACTTGCTGAAGTAAGACCACAGTGACAGTAAGCAGCTGTGAGAACTTTCATTTTCACTCAACAGGACTCAGCGTAAACTAAGAGCGTTTGAGAGGTTTGACAGGGGGGTGTCACTGTGCTATGATTAAATGGCAACTATGTGCCAATCTCTGCAAGTGGCTGCAGGTGGACAGTAGAGTTCAAGCAGTCAGCAGGAAGGTGATGTCATTTATGAGACTCTTTGATCCATTATTTATGTGCCTGGTTTGGTTCCAGCTGGGACCATTTTTAATACCATTTGACATTGTCAGACATTTCTTTGATGTCTTTATTTTGCTTGTTTTGCTCAACAGTTGGTTCAAATTTCCAATATATCATTCAGTTTAGGTGACTTCTAACCTAAAGTGTCAGATGATTTGTTATCCTCTGCAAAGTATTAATTGAAAACCATTTCAAAAGACCTTTAAAAAATACAAGCTTAATGCTAGCTTAAGCAAATCAGCAGAGCTGACCTAGTTGATGAACCTCTGGAAAAACCAAACTGAGTCATGAGCAGTGGTGGCTATTCCTGGTCCAGAAATCCTGTCTGGCAGCTGTTCCGACCAGTCACCAAACCAGTTGAATCTAATGAGCACAGTTCATCTTCCAGGTAAACAAGCCTATCAGTGAAAACACCTTTCTTAAATGTTCAGGTAGATCCAGAAACACGGCAAGATTTTTAAGTTATGACACCTGGATTTGTCACCTCTGGTTATGAGCAAAAAGGACAAGTTAGAAAAGTCTTTTGTGTCAGTCCTTACTCAGTTTTTGGACATCCAGTGATCCATTAAAACATCCTTGAAAACATCTTATCAGCTTTCATTGTTGAACCAAAAAATATCTACAACAGCACAAGTTTGTAGATCAATTAAGTATAAAACTTACATCATTATTTAAGTGTTTCAGCTCCCAGATTAGGTGAATCACTCCCTTCTTTGATATAAAGGGACAAGTTGATAGAAGCTCCTCTGTTCATAGCCAATTAGTCAGGCTGGTTATGTGTATTACGTTGCAACTTTTAATGCCTCGCCTTGTTGCCAAAATTAGCTCCTTTCATCACACGTGTTTAATCGTTACCAGGCCTACTTTTCAGTTCCCTAATGGTTTCAGTGTTGGTCAGAGTTGATGCAGCATTGTCTATGTATGACTGATGTTGCATCTTAGCATTAAAATTTCACAGCTCGATAGTGAATTATCGTCCAACTTTGTTTAGCTCTTACTTATGCTGTTTTGTCATGATGCTGTAACAAAACTGCAGTTGGCTGCACTTCAGAGTGTGCAGTCCTAGCCATCAAGAACAAGAGCAGTAAAAGAGCCACAACTCCCTTTGCGTGGGATGGCTTCACTTTCAGGGTCAGTAGACTTTCTAAAGTAACAAGGCAAGCATATGCCACAGTGGTTCCCCTTATGTCCCAAGAAAGAGCCAATTAATTCATCAATCTGTATACCTCTGTCACTGCCTTGTGCATTTTAGCCCCTTGCCAACAGAGCTCCATCCATTACCACCCAGATTGTTCAGGCACAACCCCCCCCTACTTCACCTTTCACAGCTATCCTGCCAAACAGCAAGCCAGAATGGCTGCTGGGTAATTACACTTGCTTGACAATGCATATGATCGTTTTCCTAGCACTATATTACTTCATTAGTACGTCCCTATATGCAGTATTTTTTAAATGTCACTGTTTTTTCCACTCAACTCAGTCCAATCTCAACTCGTCTGTATATCATAACAATCATTAATAACTGTCAGTGGGCATCTTCAGTTCAGCCCATGGGCTGCCTCATTAGCATGGCCCAGCATTTGTTCAGTGGTAAGGCTGATTATTTTCAACAACAGGCCAGGCCAATTACTTTAGTGAAATGGTATCACATAAATCAAAACTTAACAAGGTGGCAAATTTGAAGCTATCAGATTCCAAGAGACACTGTAACTAATATGTCACTGTCACAAGTGCTCTCTGCAGGTATGCCTCTGCCATACCAAATATATCATCCCACAGGATCTTAGAGGCTTTCTAGAGGAAATTACCATGTTCCGAAAAGTAGGCTCACAAGTGGGATGAAAATGTAAACGGGAGATTTCAAGCAGGCAAGCTTTGGCTAGCTAAAAGGGTGAAATGGATGGTAAGAAATTGATCCTGCTGTAACATCTTTTTAGGTCATCCTGAATGATACAGGACGTAAGCTTTCTCCCAGAGCTCAAAGCACTCCTTGTACTCTTTACATGATGATATTCATCCATCACGTCATGACAGCTACATCAAACCAACAACAAACTTGCAAACCAAGCATTCTGAAATATGCTGACACCACGTGCAGACACATAAATGCGGAAATACTTTAGCTCTGCTCTGAGTAGCTTTTTTGTCTTTTTAAACTACATTTTCAATCTACTGGGAATTCCTAAAATGCATTGTGTGTGATAATGTAGAGCTCTGTCTGTTAGCAATGGACAAGAGTGATTGCAGAAGCTGTGCAAATGGGTTAGTGTTTGTTTGCCCCGGTTTCTTTTTTCACCATTCACAAAAACTGTAGTACAGTGACCACTTTTCACTTGCTGTTAGAGAGGGATTACCTCTCACTAAAACATTCAGCTCATCTTGATGTCATTTGTTCCATTTGTTTTCAACTGTCTGCAGCATTCCCTGTACACATTTTTCATTTTTAAGTGAGGATTGAGGACAGATGGATGAGAACTCAAAGTTTCTGATCTTTAGCAGAAGTTATGGCGGGTTATCTTTGGCTGTATATCTCTGCTCTGGCAGCGCTCCCTTGGTGATGAAGGATTAACCACCGCAGCTGTCTCTTCCCCAGGATGATGCAGTGCACTGCTCCCCTACACGACAGCATCACTTAATCTTAATGTCCGCTTCTACAGAGCGGCCGCACAGGACAAAGCCAATCAGCTTCACATGCCATGGGGATGGACCTACAGCTTGGCCCTGGAGTTTCTCACCCTTGCAGGCCTATTCATCAACTTCAGCCACACCAATCCCAGAGTTCTCCCCTCGCAAACCACAGCTGAGCCGGCCAGTGATGTATGGGAGAAAGCAAAGAGGGGCAGGGGGTTCTGGTGTGCGCAAAAGAGCACTTATCAGATTGCACATTATGCACTGCTTTGTGTTCCTGAAGAGAAAAAAAGAGGGTAGAGAAGTAATGAATGTACTCCTTCCTTTAGCCTGGACCACCTATTTGCTGTGTTTAAAGAGATATCTGTTCAATAGCGCTCTAGCATTAAGGATGAGGTAGATCTAGAATAATGATCAGCTGTTCATTTAGATAAATTGCACTCAGGAATCCATTAGTAAAGATCTGAATTCAGCTGGAAGCAAAGACGGTGGGAATACTCCAACATCTTACAAGTTACATTTCCTGGATCAGCAATGTATTCACATAAAGCTATACAGAAAAAGGTATCTCCTTAAAACTCCTAACACATTGCATTTATTTTTTAATATAAAATCCCACATGAAATTCCCAATGCCAAACACGTGCTACTCATTGACTTGAAAGCAAGAATGTGCTCCCTTTCTGGCCATGTGATGTTTAACATATAACTCTGTTAACTGTGGAAAGGATGGGGGGATGAAAAGTGAAGCAGATGTAAAACACTCAGAGGCAATCATTTAGAGATGTGCTGCATTCATGCAATATCAAAGAATGGAAGATTGGATCCTTCTAATCCTTTAAAGTTGCGGGAGTTTGATCTAAAGATAATAATAATAAAAATATATATCTGCCATATCATGACCCAAACTCATAATGTAAAATTATGCTCAACAATAGCATGATGATAGCCTTTCCATAGCTTTATGAGTACTTTGCCAAACCAGCCTTCAGCCCCCATTGAGAACCTGATAATAAAGAGATGACACTTTTATGATACCATAATTAACAGTGCTCCAGGATGAAATTAAATCAATATGCCCATTTAATATCATTTTCTCTAGTTATGCAAATCAAACATTCAAAGCCCTTGGAAAGTGATATGAATTGCTTTCACATTTCAGTTCACACATATTATCATATCAGACCTCTTGGGTTTGATGACATGGAGGATGGGGGGAGCTTAACGATGTGAAGACTGAGCTGGAAAGAAGACAAGCACTCTGACTGCTGATTAGCTCAAAGTGACAACAGGATGATAATGTGAGTGCTTAGATTAAAACAGTTCTACTTATTTCCAAGATAAAACAATGAATCTTGCCATTAGTGTGGAAGAGGAAATCTGGAAAATGTTAAACCTCCGAACAAAGTCCCCCGCTACAAAGCAACAGAATACAATCAGTGCCAATGATAAGACGAATTCTAACTTTTAATTCCTGAGAATACACTCTTACACCTTTTTTTAGCATCCCATATCTGCAGTGGGAGGCGAGGTGAAAGAATACGGCCTTTCCCTTTATGGGTATGAGACAAAAGGAAGGCTGTGATGGCTCTGCGCAGACAACGCGAGCAGCGGAAGGGGAGCCTAATGGCCGTGATTAATGACAATGGGCCAGAGGAGAGCTGGGACACAGGCGCTACATATATCATCCCTTCTCATCAGTCTATGCACCTCTGTGGCCTCCTCTCTGCAAACCAGCACACTACAGCAAGAAAAAAACACCTCATCTGCTCCCAGTCAGCATACCACCGAGAAGCCTCTTGTATGATTTTTTATGGCCTCGTAGATGATAACTAAGCTGGGAAATGACATGTAGAATAAGATATAATGAGAAAAAGCAAGATGACTGTGTGTGTGATCACTCATGTTTTCCATGAACTGAATACTTCCTGTGCTTAAGTCACATTTCCAAGGTCTAATCTTCCATATGGAGAGAGATGAGTTATTGGCTATTTATGAATAGCAGTGATGATGAATGGTGCTGCATTTATCTGCATAAGTAACTCCAAGGGCTGGCACAGAGGTTCAGGCAGCTATAATAAACATAGTTTGCACTCTGGGGCAGCTCTTTATTTATGAGGCTCTGCGAATAGATATTATGTGGCCATCATCAGTTCCTCTCACTCCCTTGAGGAGAGAACAGGAAATGGATCCAGTATATCCAATAGTTTCAGGAGTTAAACTGCTCTGACCAGACTCACTGCCATCACTATAATCAGCTCTACTCAGGGTTTAGTTATGACCAATTAATGAACTACATTCTTATGGGAATTATAACACACGCAGGGACTTGTGGTTTTAATTAGGAGGCACCTTGTTGGATCCAAGTTAATGCTTTTAACTTACTGAAAACATGGCAAATTAATCCCCAATTATAAATACAGGCAGATTTAGTCATTATGAAACTGCTTTCCACATAAAGGGATAAAAATATCACATATGTTCATAGTTTAATCTATTGCTGTGTTAAAAAGGGAATTTTCAAACCCTCTTACTTTCTAAAGCCAATAAGAACTGCTTTGTCCCACTTCCACTTCTCTTTCTTTATAACAGAAAAGCAAATAATCTTTAACCTAAATTTTCTTGTCCACTTTACTCGTAACATAAAATAGAAACACGTGGCGAACTGAATTTACCTGAACACGAGATTTATTTCCGCTGTAAATTATTTTTTATCAAGTTCAACAACAGAACCCACAACAGATCCCGGTAAATTAGATTTTAGGCTGCTACACACCTACTCTGTAAATCTCATCTGATAAATTTATAAAGTATAGATCAGCAACAAAGCTGCTGTTAATTTATACACATGGTTGTTACATTGCAAATTTTCTGTATTACATTTCAATTTTAATGTTGCAGATTAAAGGATTCAGGATGCTAAAGAAAATAAAGACCTTTATGTGCGAGTGCACACGATTTTTCAATGTCACTTATATTAGAAATAAAAGTTTTCTTGTCAAGAACAACACAGTCTGTATAAGTTTAAAGTTGGCCTTACATGATCATTTCAACTTATGTAATTCTTAACCCTTTAATGCCTGAATTAAGAAAAACGGAGCAGAAACATCCCATTTTTATAATCTGAAAACTTTATTTGATCATTCTAGAAAAATCTAGAAAAAAAACAACTTTTTTTCTGTACATTTACTATTTATTACCATGAAGTTGGTCAAAATTAGTATAGTGTAATCTTCTGCCTTCTGGTTGACACCATAGTGCAGGAGACCAGTATCCTTTGATGAACAACAGAGTTTTGAGACATCACATATGTGGCATCAGACCATAAGGGGTTAATTTGGCACATATACAGTAGCTAGCATGGACTATAATTACAGCACAATTAGATTATTTAAAGTTTATACAAACACATAACTCCAAAAAGTGTCATTGAAAACAAGGGGTATATTTTCTATAAGGGTCGTGCATTATCCTAGAAACATGAAGATTGAAAATAAAGTGCCTGCTGATTGGTAAAATTCCTTTAGGCATGAAGAAAAGGGGGATTTACATTTAGCCATGCATGTTTAAGCCGGAAAGCTGTAGGGCATGCACAAAAACAAATTCAGGGAAAGTTGAAAATATTTAAACAAAATGATTAGTATCTGAAGGACCACGGAGGTCAAAGTAGATTTGACCACCATATCAGCAAGTGGTATCAGCCTAATTTATTTTTCTTTACATTTTGGTGCGGTGGAAATGCAAACCTTCTGTAATCCTCTGAGAATACAGGAATTATTAAACCCTGGTAAATAAATTCCAGGTTGTAGAAGTTCTCCGAGATGTTCATGAAAACCCGCCTTTTAAAAAATAATGTAATATATCCACTCGTCATTATGCAGCTATTTCTCCGCAACATATTTCCTAGTTACGGACATGGGAAATTTGGTAAAATCCCACTTGAGGCAGAAAAAAATAAAGATAAATCTAAAGATAAAGATGCCTACACTTCCCCATTTTTACCCAAGGGCAAGCCCCTAATGGCTTTTCTTTGTATGCAGTATGTGATGTGCATGAGTGGTCAGAAAGCATCTGAGCTGTTATAGGTAGAACAGGTTGCTGCTTTTATTTGCCTGTATGCAACCATATCAACGCAAAGTATTGTTTGTTCTTTATAGGCTCGTATTGAGGTTTAGTTCACTTGAGCACTGCTACTCAAGAGGTTACAGGTCCTTAGAGCAGGCCCAGGTTTAATTCCTGACCTTAAAACTTTGCTGCATGTCATTTCCCCTGCTCTCTGTCTCTATTGTCTAGCCACTAGTGCCAGCAACAAAAAGAAACAAAATAACGTGGTAAAATTAATAGATATGCCTTAAACGGCCTACCCTTTTACCCATGAATTTCCAATATTGCATTTTAATGCTAATATCTGCTGCTAACATCAGTATGTAGATAATTGGACATCTCTAATCGTAAACAAATCCAAACATTTTTGCAAAGGTGTTGTCGGCTAATTAAAACTCTTCTATGTCCACGTACCGAAAATGTCTGTGTGTGCCATGCTCAGTATAGTAGTAGTGGATTACTCTTTACTTGCACTACAAATATTTCCACCATTAAATGATCTCTGTGGATGACATACTCATCAGAGAATTAGACCATACAAAGAAAATTTGGGAGCTATGGCGTGAATGTGGCCGGACTGCTTGTAAAAAAAGGTTGTTGGCTTTGAAACTAGATAACAGAATTTGTTCTTCATAAAAATAGTGAAAATGTGCACATATCAATATTTTGGGAAGTTAGGGTTATGTTTAACGTGATAATTAATTGCCTAAAGTACTGAAGATAAGCTGCAAACCAGGGGAAACGTGCAGCGGTCTTTTGTTTCAATGTAAAGTGCTTTGAGCTGTCCTGTACATGAAAGGCGCTATATAAATAAACTTGCCTTGCCTTTTAATTAAAAATACTTTTTCCACTATTTTCTTTTCTGACAGCAAGCAAATAATGTTTTAGTGAATATAACCAAAAATATCCCACTAAATTGGGTTTTTATTTTAGAAATAAAGCATGTATCAGTCATTACAGTGAACATCTGTGTTTCCAACCCTTTTGCTTCTGACAGTAGGGAGAATTTAGAGCTTCCTAAACTTCCATCCAAAGTCTTTTGCTTATTGAATGCAGAAACAAGGGAGCTTTTGAGAAAACAAGGCATCTTTGTCTTTCCAAGTGTTTTCGCCCCATTTTCCATGGATGCTGTGTATAATTAATATCTCAGCAGAGCCGGGGGTTGTCATTTTTCAAATGGTTTCCCTGGAAATGTTCTACACCTCTTAATGGCCCTGCTAATGCTGTAGCTGTCATGTCTTGGACAGCTGCACTTTTACAAGACAAACTCAGCTGTGCCACAGGCATCTCTGTGGACTTAGTCACTCACTGGCTTACAGGCTGCTGCTGCCAGCTGGTGATAGTACACATAACAATTGATTAATCTTTACCTTGTGCATGAGTGGCGAGTCACCTTTCAATACTGTCGCTGGTGTGCTGCATAATTTTTATCATTTTCTGCAGGAAAACTGGTCAGCCTAGCAACAAAAATACAACTGAAACAAAAGCTGCACAGCATAATTTATGCATTTTATGTGTATTTATTAAGAACATTTGTATTTACACATAGAAATGTTTTCACTTTTTTGTAGATTTGTAATAGATCACAAGCTTGTTAAAAAAGTCACTTAAAGCCGTGTCCACAGCCTCTAGTGATCACAAGATGTATCAGTGTCACAAGATAATAAAGTTAGTAAAAAAATAATAAAAGGAGAAGGGAGGGGTAATTACTTTCTCTTCTTTAATGTTTAAAGAGTTCAAGTCATGTGCAATTTTTCAAGAAGTAGGGAAGATTTAAAGGGATATTTCAGATTTTCTTTTTGTTTTCCTATTTAAAAGGAGCCTGATCCACCACAATGAACATTTAACATGTTACAAGTGTTTCTTTTCTATAAAGTTTAAGTTAAGTTAGGTTAAGGTTTAAGTTAAGTTTAAGAACTTATATCAGGGCAGTGGTTTCAGTAGAAAGTCTTTGCTGTGTGGCTGCATTAATAGAAGCTAAAAAGATAAGTTAAAATAAGCCAGATGTTGCTGTTTATAATTTATGATAAAAGAAAACATTTAAACTTAGTTTTGAGTTAAGTTTTGTTTGTAAGGGTTTTAACTCGTGGCCTAAACAACAAGTTGAGCCAAAAAAAAGAAAACCAGACCAAATAGATACTAATTACAAGCTGAAAACCACTCGCTTACAATGTGAAGAAAAGATTTTAACATCAATTTAAATTCACAATGTCCCTTGTGAACCCATTGGCTTCAAAACTGCCTTGTTCCAATTATCATGTTTGGCCTTTTCACATGTAAACTTATAAAAAGCATTTTGCTCATTTTGCATTCCTCCATCACTGTTCAGAAAAACAAAGATCTACTGAAGTCAAGATACGCCAACCCTGATAAGTAAATTCACCATGATGTGTGATATAATCACTGGCTAAGCACAAGTGCTGCTGTTTTCTTCATTTCAAACACTATCTCTCTTTTCCACTCCTGAAAGCAGATATTGTTTACTATGAGATGGTTATCATAATTCATGGAAGTTCAACTCAAGTTCAGGACAAACACTTCATATGCTTGTTACTTCTTAATAAAATGACACAAGGGAGATAAAGCCACTGTTTGGACATGAGGATCATGCGTGTGTGTATGATCAGTGGTCTGATCGTAAAAATAAAGAATCCATTGTTAACACCCAGGCCTCACTTGAGGTTAGAGGAGCATGTAATAGTGTTGATTATAAAGCGAGAAGTGAGAGGTCACAGGACATAAGACACCAAAACACAAAAACAAGTTGAAGTAAAGGACATGAACTGCTAAACCCCTGCAACATTCCTCTTGACGTTAAAAGCTGGTATCCAAAGTTAGTTTACATCTTTATCTTTGTTTGAGACGCAGCATGATGGTGGCCCCCTCAGCCACCATTTTCCAGAAGCTTACACTCTTGGTTGTTTGATGAAGGCTTATCCCTCAGCTGACATACTATCATTGGACAGGCCTCTGGCTGCGAAAAAAAGAACAAGCTGCGCGAAGGATTAGCCTCCACACTCGTGCTAATGCAGTCAAACTGTCAGAGAGATCAAAGACACTCACTCCAGATTAAGACCAATTAAAGCAGGTGGCCCTGCACAAATTAATAGCTGAAGCAGTCACCTGTTAAAAGCAGGAAAAACAGCAAGCAGCTTTGTTCTCCCTGATGAAGTGAGAAAATGTCTAGCTTTCCTGTTGTCAGTCAGTTATGCGTTATGGCAGGCAGTCAGCAAACAAAATCATTTGTTTCATGGGGTTGTGAAAAACTGCACGTGTTTATTACACTGCAGTTACACCCACATGAACTCCAACCAGCAGAAGAGAGCAGCTATGTGCTGATGCAAGCATGTCAGTTGTGATGGTTGCCTTTAATGGAGCAATTTAAAATAAATGGCTCTTTACTTGAAGGCCACCTTTTCATTATGAGGCTTTGGCTTTTACAGAGCTGCACATACTGTGTGGAGTTTAGATAAGCTGCTAAATTCATTCATCTGGACCATACAGAAAGGCCATCTAGGTTTGGGTCGGTTTGTAAAAACACAAAGGGGTCTATTCCAAAACAATTGCCATTAACTTTCACTGTGTTGCAGCAAAACTGCATTGAATCATGTGAAAAATTCCTTCACACCGAAAATGCCCCAAATGAAATCTCTAGACCCCTCCTGTGTGGCATATTCATGTGTCCTAATCATCAAATGTCTTATTCCTAATTTTAAAGCATTTCCTGCCAACGCTGAAACGAGACATGGACATTGCAGCAGAGAAGGAGTTAACAGTCTTGGTTATAACAAAAATGTGAACATCTGAGACTGTAGCATCTGAAACACAGCTGGTCAGATAGGCTGCGGGTCATTTAAGGGCCAACAGAGGATCTGCTGATCAAGGCCTCTGCTCTCGACAGGGGGATGAATGATGACTGCAGAGTAAATGCCAAAACTATAAATTTCATCCTACACTGAGCCAAAGCTCCTCTAGAGTTTATTTACATTTTGACATAGCATCTACTCTCAAACGTCAATGTCAAAGGATCTCAAGGCAGGATGAATTAGAGATTCCAGTGCACGCTCTCTAAAGCACACATAGTCGGGAAAGTTCATTTTGCTCTGACATGTCCGTTGTGTGTGCCGCTGAGGAGAAGTCTGAAAGAATCTTTCATTAACTTGTCTTTTCTTGTTACTCTCTCTAAACCTCGCTTTTGACTTGATCCAGTAGAGCTGAGTAGAACCGGGTGCAGTGTCAAAACTGTTCTTCAAATGCAGCTTTTGTTTCCCATCAATTACAAACACTAATGAGAGTTCTGCCTTAAAAAAAGGGGGGGAAATAAAGAAAAAAAAATCAAAAGAATCTGAAGCCAGACATATTTTATATGTTGGGAAATAAATAAATAAGCTCAGAACCCCGTGGTTAACTTTCCAATGGGCTTTGCAGAGAGCCGTGTTTGATGTGGATGCCTAGAGTTGACTGTGTTTGGACAGTCATGGGGTGGAGCTGCCAGGCTTTTAACTGCTCCAGAGAACACAACCCACCACAGAGCAGCACACAGGAGTCCCTCTGTCCTGAGGCTGGACACAAACTATCAACTGAGAGAATGAGAGAGAGAACCACAGTGGGATTTATTCCTGCACAGGCCTGGAGGCTAAGGCAGCAGAGCAGCTAAAAGGGCAAAGCACCTAGAAGACATTTGCAGCCAATTCTGTAAAAAGCAAGTCAACTATGTAATGCTAAAAGGGGTTAATATTCCACATTTTATCAAAAAATGTCCTTTCCATACACTTCTCAGCAGCAGATGAAAAGATAGAACCAAAAAAAGTAGATTTTGTCAACTTAAAACAGATTTAAACTCACCTCTTTCAAGGCAAGAAAACACATTGTAAAACATATATTCAGAGGAGGTGGAAAGAAGTCGTTGCTCCTGTTTTGTGGTGTGGGAGGCATGCAACGTCTAATTTGAGAGAACGAACATGCTTAAGTTATTACTGCAGGAAGGCAATCTGTCAAAGGCAGGCTGTTTTGGCATGTTGCATACCACTGCTGAGATCATAGAGTCAGATTCTGCTTGCAATTACTCCCGAAGGACCTTGGATGCAGGCAGGCGGCCATTAATCCTGCTCCTGGCCCTGCACACTCTGACATGTCAAAATTCCTACTTTCCTCTGTGCCACGGCTCTGGGAAAAAGGTGCCAGAGCAGCCAAACCACACCAGTGGAGTAATTGTCGCCGTCATTAATGTAATTAGGTTTCCTTAACTTAGTGGTGTGTGTTATGACTTACTTTATCCTGTAACGTATGAACACTTAAGGGGGAAAGGAGACTACTAAATTTACCCGATAAAGAGTTAGTGCATTATTGTAGCTGAAGATGAAAAATTAATCATGGCTGTAAGTAAACAAGTGGTTTATAATGAATTTACATCATTTTGCTTTGGCAAAAGTAGCCGCATCAAAGAGTAAAAATTCCCTCTCTTGCACATAGAATTGATCATAAAGCCAGACAATGGCGTAATTGAGAGTAAACAGCAAAAACTTCCATTCAAAAAACTAACAAACCATCTCTAAAGGAGTTACTGGTCATTTTTTATTGTACATTTACTTCTCCTAAATGCAACTTTTGGTGTTGTCAGGGTTTTGGAAAGCAATCCAACTTGGAAATAAATATTTTTCAAAAACTTGATCATTTAGGAATACAATGGTCCTGGATTTTAGAACATTTAGCAGTTTAATAGCATTGCATGTGGCTAGGTAGCTAATTCAGATAAACAGCCTCCTTCTCAACCTCCACCTATGTGCAGTTGTTTCATTCAACATGAAGTATACTATCACAAATAAATAAGTTTAACTGTTTGCAGTCAAAGCAAAGTGATCACATAATCTTGTGAAGAGAACTGACGCACGTCACTTGAATATTACAGTGCTGATAGTTAACACTGATCATAAATTAAAGTTCCTACAGGTTGTGTCGTAAACTGATTGTATGAACTGACACAATCCAGCGCAGTGAGCATGCATAGATGCAGTTTTATGCAACATTTTATGCTTTCATATGTGCAAACTTCACTTTTGTAAACCATAATAATTTTAACAATCCCACAATGTAGAATTATTCACAGTGGTAACAAGTAAACAAGATGTGAAGAATTATATATATATATATATATATATATATATATATATATATATATATATATATACAGGAGGTTTATCAGAATAAAACAATTGGACATTAATTACAGATCACAGTAACAAAGAAACATTTTATTTTAGTGTTGACTTTTAAATGACTGATTCGGTGTATAAAGCTTCCCTTTTTATAGATGTATAAAAGAAATGCAGATTAATGTATTGTTACACCCTTAATACTCTTGTTGGATAACCTATAATATAATTTATGCTCATAACACAGCAATGTATAATGTTATTAAAACATGGAATAAAATAATAAAGTCAAATGTAAACATTTTTAAATTGTGCTTCAGTAATGTACTTAAGCAAACTTAGGTTTAACCTATGTGAATACAATATTATTAAAACATTGGAGTAATATAGTATAAAATGATAAACAGTTTAATGATGTAGCAAAGATTTTTTACAGTGTATTTGTACATTTACATGTAGCCCTGGAGCTGCATAAATGTATAAATGCATAATTACTGCTAAGTGTATTCAGACTTTATCATATGGACATCAGTGTGCAAACAATAACCTCCCTTGCTTCTCTCCAGGCTCTTTGTTCCTGTGACAAAACCAGCTTGTTTGCAATACAAAGAATGTGGTTTCATCTGAGTGAAAGCAGCACAGACACCTTGAAAAGAAGTCGGCTTCAAAGGAAGAGATTCATCATCACGTCGCCCCTCCCAACCACACTACACCTACACATTGCTGTGATCAGGTCATTTAGCTGTTTAATGCAGTGTGACATTTTATCCCTACCTTAAGCATCTTAAAGCAGTGTGTGATGCATGAAGTAATTTTCACTATCAGTAGATGCCCAAGTTTCCTTAACCCTCCGATAGGTTTAAAAGAAGAAAGGAAGTAAATGTACAGATCACAGCAAAATGTCGACACTGCCAGAAGAAATGACAGTGAATGGCTTAAAGTCAGACAATCTAACAAAGACAGCTATAACTCAAACAAATGTCCTGTATTCATCTTGAAATGTTCAAATTTGTCAAGAAGGTAGATGTAATTTTACAAAGAGAAATAGATAAAAAGATAATAAAAAAGAAATAAAAGAAAATATTTTTAAAAGGAAATTCACAAATCCAGCAGAGAAATGTCAAACTCTGTTTGAAAATCCATGAACTACGATAGTAACCATTTTGTTATACCTCCAAATATCTTCATAGCGTCACGGTATGCCTGAGCATCTGTGCCCAATCTGAATAACTAGCATGACTCCCGTGCAGATGGTCACAGGATGCGACCACCTCACATCGCCTGTTCCCATCCATCCACCACTAAATAGCTCCTTTGACACCCCATGCCTGCTGCATGTCCGAGACACCTCACATGATTGCCACCATTTTTGAAAATAACACAAGGAGGAGATGAGCTGAAAGCGTTTTTTTCTTCCCAAGTGGCAAAACAGCACATGTACAACAGATCAGACTAGCACTTTTGACCTCCTTTTAGCAGGCCAGGAGTCACGAGTTGATCCTCTTGATATCACTCTTTGAAATCTTAATGTTCAACTGCCCTTTTTCATGGCCTCTATGCTCAACAGCTAAATCAGATTTATAACTACTGTCAAAGGCAGGGATGACAGACAAATTAATCTTCCCTTCACAAGTTTACATCCTGGGCATCTGGTCTGCTGATCTTACCCTAACAAGCACAGAGGTCTTGGTGAGCTGTCTTTTAATGTTGATGTGTTCATGGCTGGAGATGAATGGCTCTGTCACGGGAATCTATTTATACAACATTTATATGGCAGTGCCACCAGATCCAGGACACTATACTTCCCCGAGACGAGATGCAACAGCATCTGTCACAGGAAGTCAACAAATGACACGTTCTTCAGGTTTGACTCTGGTCAATGTTCATTTTGCCATTACTGTCCATTTAAAGGGAGAGAAAAAAATAGAAAGAAAGTTGTAAATATGTTCTTTTCTTCAATAAACAAAACTGACTGAAAGCACCTGCAATGATTTTTTTCAGTAAGTTACATACATAATGCTAAATTAAAATACATTACAGAAATTTACCAACTAAACAGGTTCACGTTAAACAGTTTGATCAGTTTTGATCTGTAATTCACAGCCGAGTTTCACGTTACCTGTCAAGTATCCGCTTCATACAAAAACCACGATCTCCGTCAGGGTTATGAAGAATAAGTGGTGGTGCTCCGTCTGTCTTCTGTGGGACTTTTCTGTTTTTTTTAAGGAACAATATTAAAAAAAGAAAATGCAGAAAATATGTTTATTATGTCTTCATCACAATTTTACTGGTTTGACTATGTTACTATGTGAACCTATTGCTCTCTAATAATAGTTTTTAGATGAGGTATGTTTTTGTGTCCATGTCATTAGATCATTTTGAATGAACCCTGCACACTGACTGTGGGATATTTGACCAACAGCATTGATACAGGAAGAATTAAACTGATGAGAATTCACTTTGCTGGCAGATCTCATTCCACACATTTTTAAGAAAAACAATGTAAAGATGTTTAAGCTGTGACAGAGAGACAAAGGTCTTGTGAGATCGTTGCTAACGTGATTGCTATGGACTTTCCTAAGTGCATGGCACGTTCCAATCTTGTTTAGCTGTCAACGGGCTGCATTCCACTTCAAATTACAATTTGCCAGTGGTATTAGTTTATAAGCTTTGTCCATATCTATCGTCATGTATATTTCAGGGATAAACAACAGATATTTCATACTTTTTTCTACTAGCTGCAATGACATTAAAGCACTTTCATATTTTGACTTAGTTTTTATGTCACTTGAAATTACTATTACTTACAGGAATAGTTTAAAAAGATGCGTGCATACAGATCAAATCAGTACAGGAATACAGGGCCTTTAGACCACATCCCTTATTATACTTTAACTCATGCACAGGCAAATACTGAAAATCTTTTTTGTCCAGTCAACATGCAACAACATGCTACTGCCTTCTGTAAATAGTTTTTACTTTTTAATTTCACTTCATTAAAATTTGTCATTTACTTCATTTTCACATTATTTCTAAATGATTTGACAATACAGGATACAACTTGGTCCCTGACCAACAGACCCTAATTTCAGCATGTCATGCCTTCTTTCAAACTATTAATGTAATGAGTGAATAACAATATATCTCTAAAAGTGAGTCATTTTGGAATATACTTCCCAAAAAAGAAAAAAAAAAAACAAAAATCTTAATCTTCTATAGTTGGTTATGCAAGCGCTCTCCAAAACGGCCTGAAAATTAAATAAATATAAACGTAGTTTTTCACTGAACCAAAAACATTATTTGAAAGGTCTTCATCTGGGGAAAAACACTCATTTTGAAAAACTGTCTTTATAAAACCTTGACCTCTGTGCATGTTTGATGAGGTAGAATTTGACAACAAAAGGGGCTAAAGACAAAAGCACTCCTAACCTGAGCCATCATGGTATTATTCATTGTTATTTAAAAAATGGTGGAGTTGTCAAATATTACTAACATCTAAATCTGCAGTTGTGTTCAGTCCCTTTTGTCCCTTCAGTATGTTGTTTATTCAGTATTCATAACTTTATATTTGATGCTAAATGCCCCTGTTCCTCTTGTAAACTCCTAACAGCACCATGCAACTGAGAACACATAAGCAACATAGTCAAACAGGCTTGACATGCAGGGTTAAAGAAGACACCTGTTAAGTAAATCAAATAGATCATTACAAGCTTACTAGTAATTACATAACAGCTACATAATAAATGTTGGTAAAATGTAAATATGATTTGATGATGATTAATTTAATTGATGTGGCAAGCTGGTAGTTCTGATTTTGGAGTTGGGAATAGAGTCATAAAAGCAAATGCTTCTTTCATAATTCACATGTTATACGACCAAATTGTCAATTACTCAGAAAATGAACAATTGTGTTGATTAAAAAAGTAAATATGTTGGTTTATTTAAGATATTATAGGCAAATGTTCCACAAATAGCAGCTTCCATGTGATGACTGGCACTAAGAACAGCGAATAAGAGGAGAAACATAAAAACCTCCCACATGAGTTTGGAGAGGAAGACTTTTCCATAAAATATTATGAAGCATAATATGGCTCACTGTTTATGAAAACATGTCATAAACATTTGCATTATGGACAGTATTATGAAATAATTCTAGTTGTAATGTTTTTTTAGACACCTCCTTGATGTACTTGGAGCACTTAACCTCCAGATAAGCTGGAAGACGTGTTAAAACAAAGAACAAGTCCAAGCTATTTTGGCTGTCACCTCTGCGATCCAACCTCTAATGTTAATGTTATGGTGATCTGACATGCACGCACGCACAAGATGACATCATTAAAAGTGCAAACTTTTATAGTTTACCATGTAGTTGTAATGTAATCAATTCAAGTGAACAGATATGATCAGTTTGCCGTCATAGTGAAAATTTACTCACAGATGCACAGGAACAGAGATATCGCATGCTGCTAGAAATACATAGTACATCCACAGAATCTGCATATCTTACAATATTCTATGAATAGGTAAGATGGTGTTGTTCAGTGTCCTACTTTTGTCTTATCAATACTTATGCTGGATATATATTGTTAATAAGAGAATAAAAACTAAGTAGAGGGACAAGACGGGACAGAGCAGACTCGACTTTGTTGAGATTATTAAACATCTGCAACAAAATGTTGCATGTTTTCTGTAAGTTTGTTGTCAAAGGTGCAGTCAGCTTTGCAGGCATCTGCTGGGGCAGCAGCATCAGTTGGAGATTGTAGGACACTTCACAAACTAATCAAGAAGCCTGGTTCTGTGCAGGGGACCAACCCTGGAGCAGCTGAATCTGATTGTCTAGGATAGAATGCGGCACAAGATGCTGAAGATAAAATCGATAATCCCTAACATCCTCTGTGCAACACGGTAAAAAGAACAGTGTGTTCAGCTTAAGGCTTCATCAAGTCCGATGGAAGACAGAGAGGTACCATCATCCCTGCAATCAGCCACCACCCTCAGGAAGAAGGTAATATCATATTAATCTAATTAAGTAATAATTATTGTTTTTTTATTTTAAAAATGGAGTTTTCCTCTTGGATTAATGCTGTATTTTTCTTCTTTAAAAATTACTTTTAGTCAGTCAAATGAAACAACTCAAGGGCCCGTGATCACATTTCCTTCTAACCAATCTGCTTGTGTAGAAAATACATACACACACTAAATGATGTTACTAGAGAGCAAAACTATCATACTGTACCAGAGTTAATTTATTGAAATCACGATGAATCGATGTTAAAAAAATATTCCTTCACTTGGATGCTGTGGCTGTGGCTGAGTCCCTGTGTTTTAGTTTTAAAAAATCTTCAGACGTTGTTTCTGCATAAGTTCTCTACTGTTCTAAAGACTTTCCAGCTAAATATTTGCAGTGATTTGAGGTATTTTAAATTTGTTTGCCAACAAGATTTAACATTTTTAAATACTTTTTTTCTTAATAGAAAAAGATAGATAAAGACTTGATGTAATGTTCCTGCATAAGTTGAATTTTAGGTGCCAATACAGCTTAAACACAACAGTTACACCATGCTGCAAGAACATTTCCAAACCAGAACCTTGTGAAAGCATTTCAGTAAAGAAAATGAGTGAATGGATATTTCTCTTGTTAACCGAAATGGTTAATGCTGATGTAAATATGAACAAAACAGCTTTGTTTTGTTTGGAACTTATATTACTAATAAGAATCCATGTGTCATGTTAACAGAGGCAATGGGTCTTTTTTTTATTAATCGCAAAATATATTAAACATTAGTACGTAAACATCCTGATACCAAACTAGGATGGACTGTTTCAGCCTAAAATATAATACAAACTCCAAAAACACATAAAAATCAGATAAAAAATAAATTAAACATCACAAAAATGCATGTTACAACATTTTAATGAAAAATAATATTGTTTTTTAGTCCAAACTCAAACTAAATCAACACAAAGGGATACAACTTCCAAGCCATTCTGGTAGAGAAAAAACAAGTATGGCCAAGTTCCAGTAAAGCACTGGTCAGCGAAGGAATCTAAACACAGCTGACAAAAGACAAATCAAGCTGACAAGATGTTCTGCAGCACCATCTGGTCTGACAAACAAAGACCAGAAATGTCAGGCAATAAACTGCATGTAAAACCTTCACAGAGCTGAGGATGAACATGTAGTGATGGTGTAGTGTTATTAGAAGAACAGCTGGGAGACAGGACCACCAGGACAGCAGAACTGAAGCCTGTCATTGTTAGCCCACCTTCCTTAGTACCTACCACACCTCTTCACCCCATCACATGAATCCCAGTCACCACCCTCCCGTGCCTCTGCAACAAAAGACGCTTTGAGGTCATGCTCTTCTTCTTTGTGTCCGGTGCAGCGCCTGAACAAAACCACTTGAGCCCAGGACGACTTAAGAGGAGCTTATAATGAAAGGATGTCCATCATAAAAGAAAACACTCACTATTGTTGGAGAACTATTAAAGTGATGTTCAAACAGCTTCTGAGTGTAATATTCGGAGGAATTCTGACGGGGCTGAAATTCAAATGATTTGACTCTCTTCATCAAACTGCGTAACGGACTTCATTGATGATAATACGCCTGAGCTTTAAGCTGAACCTTTTTATATTCATCGCCCCAAGAATCCTCTGTGGGGGTTTAAAACTTCAAACAGTTCCTCATGAAAAAGTCAGAAGGTGTCAGACATGTGTTCCCCCTCCTCGCCCCCTACCCTGCTGACTTGCCAACACCAAAGGCCAGAATTGATTTTGTGTGAAGGAGGACCAGCTCCACCCCCACCAGGGATCACCTGGCTTACCCAAGTCTGTGCCTTTTATACACTCCTAACAATTAGGGGAAAATGGTTAAATTTTAGGGTGTTTTTAAGCAGAATTCAGCCAACCATGCATCACAACAACACTGTGTTTTGTAGAATGTGATTTCCTGTCCAAACATCTGAAGAAAGTTAAATTGTTATGGTTAATTTCTTTTTACTGTAATTCCACATGGATGATCCTTGTGTATGAGCTAATAAAGTGAGGTTTATGGATGATCCAGGGCAGATTATCTGAGGTAAGAGCTGTGTCCTGTAACTTAAAAGGCTATAAAATTGATCTAGTTGCAAATAACAAAAAGCAGTATGAAAATCATACAAGAGCCAACAGAGATAAAGGCCTGAGATGGCTTTCTTGTACAGTGATCCATTTACAATCCCCTTTAAATTAAACATTCCTTCCTGTTTGTCTGCGTGCACTTCTTTTGGCCAGCAATGGCAGCATGGTGGAGCTAAAAATGTGATCTCATCTACGGATCTTTTTGTGTTTGCGTGGGTTCTCTCTGGGTACTCCGGCTTCCTCCCACAGTCCGAAGACATGCACCTTGGGGATAGGCTGATTGGAGACTCTAAATTGCCCATAGGAGTGAATGTGTGTGTGCATGGTTGTTTGTCTCTGTGTGTGGCCCTGCGATGGACTGGCGACCTGTCCAGGGTGTACCCTGCCTCTCGCCCATTGTGAACTGGGATTGGCTCCAGCCGCCCCGCGACCCCATTCAGGGAAAAGCGGTAGAAAATGGATGGATGGATGGATGGATGGATGGATGGACTTTTGGTAATAACCCCTAATATAATTGAAACCCGTAATTGTATCAGGATCTAAATCTACTTCAACTTGAAAACGGATCTAGTTAGTAGGAAGATCTATCTCAAATATGCCTTTTCCACAGAAGATATTTTATTCCAGGGGTGTAAATAATACAACTCTTTAATTGTAGCAATGATGGCTGTTTGTTGAAGTTCTGCAGTTAGCCACGTGAGTGATCTAACATCTGTAACAGCAATCCGTTTGTGTAGGAACATCAAACCTAATGCAGAAGCATGTTATTTGCACCTAATTGTGTCTTTTCCTCTTGACATGTCTAACTGATTTTAGCACTTCTAACACAAAAGCTGTTTCCATATTCTACTGTCTACAGGTAGTGAGTTGTGGTCAAGAAGTAGTTTTTTTTTATTAATAAGCTTGAAAAGACTACTACTGCTACTTCCTGGGATAGGTTTCAGCTTCCCTGCAACTCTGGATTGAATTAAACAGTGTAGAAAATTAATAACTGAATTAAAGCAGCAAAAACACCAACATTGATGGTAGGCTTACAATGTTTTGGTCGTTTATAAACAATTTACAGACTAAACTTGCTATAATAATCCTATATCCAACTAACCATCCATCCATCTTCCATACCACTTCAGGGTCGCGGGTAGCTGGAGTCTATCCCAGCTATTATCAAGCGAGAGTCAGAGTACACCCTGAACAGGTCGCCAGTTCATCCCATGGCCACCACAGAGACAAAAAAACAAGCACCCAGACACACACACACATTCACTCCTAAGGACAATTTAGAATGACCAATCAATCTAACATGCATGTCTTTGGACGGTGGGAGGAAGTGGGACCTGGAGTGACCTTCTCGCTGTTAAGCTGTGGCGCCAACCACTGTCCCACCATGCAGCCTTAATACTCCTATATGTCAAACCATTATGCAGGGGTGTCAAACTCCAGTCCTCGAGGGCTGGTATCAAGCAGGTTTTTGTTGTCTCCATGCTCCAACACAGCTGACTGAAATTACTTAATAGGTTGACAATAACCTGATGGATCTGTTTGATTTGCATCAGGTGTGTTAGTGCAGGAAAACAGCAAAACCTGCTGGATATCGACCCTCGAGGACTGGAGTTTGACACGTGCCATAATGGAACAATGCAGGTAACCTGTCAGCGCTGTGACAAGAATTATCCAAACCCAACCACTTTTATTTTAGTTAAATCGTTGTATTTTAGAAAAAGGGTTTTCAGACATTTAAACCTATAAAAAAATCTAGTCTTTATGGGTAACTGGATGGGTGGATGGAATTCAAAATGACTTCCATGCTGTGAAGAAAACACTATGGACAGATAAAAGTCAAACTTTTTAAAGTCCTATACTGAACAGTTTTATTTAGATCATGTTTATACTGTTCAACAAAATGCTAAACTTTTTTTTGGCGTATTTGAAACAAAAACAGAGAAATTCAAACTATCACTGTGCAGAGGAAACACCAATAGGGCCAGAAACAAAGTAAAGCCAGGCTTTTAATGGGTAGTGACAACCCAGGTGCCATACTAAGCTGGAAAACACAATAACAAATTCAATCAATCCTAATTCAGCACTTCTCATATAAAAGCAGTTCAAAGCCCTTTACATAATAAAAATAAATGTATAATAAATATATATATATATATAAAACCTTAGTATACACAAGAATAAAACAAAGTTAAAGAAACACACACCTGATCACACATACTTTTTCTCTCTCTTTGTCTCTCTCTCTCAAACACACACACATCATCATCATCATCATCATCATGCAGAAAGTCAGCAAAAGTGTTGCGTGCTAACCACTAGAGACATAAGACTTGTGTGTATATAATATAATAAATGTTTTTCACAAACAGGTTTTGCTTCATTAGACAACATTTGCAAGGATGCAGCAGCATAAACATGACACATTGTTGTTATTGTGCATTTTGTAAGTTATGCTAAATCTAAGATTGCAAATGCAAGATGATGTGAAAAACATCATAGTTGCCAACAGATCTCCAGTCCAAGTATACACTGATAAGACTTGCTAAATTTTTTTCCTCTGGAGTAAATCTTCACTCTTTATCCATGCAGAATTCTGTTCTCGTCTAAAAAGGAAAGACTAAATTGTTACCCAACTATTGTGTTTTACTGTCTCAGTGTTGTAAATAGTAAATAGAACCTCAGAGTCGCTTTAGATATTCTTAAAGTTCAGACCTGAGATAGCATGTTAAGGTTAATAACCTAAATAATATATTTGATTAATTTTTTAGCTGTAATGCGACTCAGAAATTTCCACAATAACGGATTGCGCTTGCTTAGCGCTGGGAGTTCCCGTGTTGGACACCAGAGAACTCTACGGTGGACACAGATCAGCAATGGCATGTAGTTTGACAAGCAGATAAAATCAGAAAACCAGAAGAAAATAAGTTTAAAAAATGTATTATTTTTAAGCCACACGTGGGGTTGAAAGCCCTCACACCACTTTGGCCAATCCAGCAACCGTACAAGAGAGCTCGACTGCAGGCGCATGCTCACTCATGGGTTTTCTGCATTAGGTGGCCATCATCTCCCCGCAGATTTACTGGAAACTCTGTATGCCCAGTAATGACGTATAAAACATTCATGGCCAAGTTTCTGCATTCTGTTAAATATAGAGCATAGTTTTTGCAATTTCCTGATTCAAGGTTGATTGACATCTTACAGTAAAACATTTTAATAGTGACGCTGTGAGAAGTTAGTTACCTGTTATTCCTTCAGGATAAATTCTATGTGCTTTGCTTAGGTTGTAAAGATA
>JBAMHV010000023.1:8247865-8263321 GCA_037177535.1 Pseudomugil gertrudae
TATATGATGTTGTAGGTTACCATTAACAGCTTTCAGCCAATACTGCTTGTAAACGCTTATTTGCATCAACTGAGTGACTCATAGATGTGTCCTTGTGTGAAATACAAGCAGGAGAATTCAAGCTTTCTGGTTAAAAGTAATGAATCACTGCAAAGAAAAAAAATCCGCAGCCATTTAAGGATAAAGCCTAGAATTTGGTGTCTGCTGCTGTGAGCCATCCATCACGTCCACAATAAAGGAGTTTTTGCCTGACGGTCGAAATTTATGGTCGCCCTTCTCTGCCCTAATAACTCAGAGCGCTGTGTCAGAGCCTGACAGCCGTTGCCGAAAACAGCACCCCTGTTATCAATCAAAAAACACTTGCATATGTTTAACTTTCGCCTGATCAGCAAGACATTTATAGGCTATTGAGTAATAAGATAAGTGGGTCTATTTCGATGGGAAGAAATGTGAAAGCTTTAATGATTAATGGCGGCCGCAAGTGTTTTTAAGCGCTCTTGGAATATAACAGTAAGATATTTTGGCCTGAATGTGGCGGAAATGTGCATTTATAATATGCATTTCCAAGAAATAAAAGTTAAATGTCATAAGTTATTAAATCTATGTCTCTTACAGAACTAAAGATCCACATAAAAACGCCAGAGAGTTTATTTCTAATTAAATCTGTGTTTGGCTGCTTTAAAAGCCCAGGTTGGCTAAACTGTAATGGAAAAGTGACGGGAGAGAAACATCTCTTCTTATAGATTTGTTTGACCTGAATTTGACCAGAAGAGGCCAGAAGAAAAAAGAAAGATAAACCACAGACAGCTGACAGATTGCCTGTCATCTGTCAGTTCCCAGTCGTGCACGCTGTGTGATTGAGAGGAGAAAGTTGCAGAATACGTGAAAAACGTGGATGGATGGATGGATGGATGCGTGTTGGAGAGGGGGGAACGTGACCCCAATACAGCACTTAGTTTTGTTTTTTCTTCTTTATTTTAAAGTTCTTGGTGGTGCAAAGATATTATGAGAAAACGTTTTGGATACAGTGAATGCTTGTTTCTAGACCCAACATTCAAGATGTAGGATAATGTTTCTGTACAAACCTAATAAATGAGAATTATCCTACATGCGCCTCCTGTTTGGGAACATCTTAAGTCGTTAGTGGCTCTGCTTCACCTACCACAAAATCCGGAACGCAGCGTAAGCGCATGCGTAAAGGTGCCAATTACGCATAAAATGTCAACATTATAAGCGTCTTAGTGTGTGTGAAGTATGGAACATGCACCCGCGTGAGGAGGAAACGTCACATTACTTGTACCACTCCATCACGTCGGGATCTGTTTTTGATTGGGAGGGAGCAGGGGTAGTGGTCTGCAGACTGATGTCGCTTTAGAGGAGGCGGAGTGATCCTTCTCCTGCCCACGACCCAAGTAAACGGAGTTCGCTCTCGGACCTACAGCCACACTGTGAGAGAGACGCCGGGGAAGAAGCAACGCACATGTGAAGCGCACGGATTCCGCTTTAAGGATATTACATCGTTTCTTATTTTGTTCTCCTGGAAGAAAAGGCGGCTCTGATCGTTAGACGTTTTCATTGTTGGCTCTTTTTTTTTTTTGGTACCTCACACATGTCTGTTTCAACCATTTTTACGAGAATTGGGTCATGATCACATCGCCCACTGTCTCTGTCCTGAGAAATAGCACGAATCCAGCGTGGGAGAGCGGCTCCTCCTCTGGGGAGAAAGGAGCAGCGAAGATCAGCCAACTATCCGTGCACAGCACCGTCTCTCCCACAGACCCGTCTCGTCAAGCAAGTCGTCTTCCTATAAAGGTTTTAAAAATGCTCACGGCACGGGCAGGACACATTTTACACCCGGAGTACCTCCAACCTTTACCGTCCACTCCTGTCAGTCCCATCGAGGTAAGTATTTGACAATCTGATCTTTAGTCATTTGCTTGATCTCAAACTACAAGGAGTGTTTTGCGCTGAAATCGCAAATAGAACTGGAAAATATTTACCTACAGGTCCTCATATGGCAGGATAGCTCCCAGGAAGCCTCCCAAATATCTCACATATACCTTTTTAATTATAGTTTTTTATTCGCTTCATATCGATCAATTGTGAGGACGGTATGTAAAACAAATTTACTAGCAGGTTCATTTCCAAATTCTGAAGGTCATCTTGTGCGTCTGCAAATTCTACAAGCTTTAGTAATATCTTATTGTGTAAATCTTGCACTTCTGTGCTCATTGTGCCGAGTTGTTTTCAGTTTCATCCCATTATAAGTTTATGCGCACTGCGTAAAACACGCGGAACGCTTTGCCTACCACAGGATATGTAGCAACATGAGTGTTTTAATATGTCTGATGGTAATTGTAGTGTTTTGTTATTTTGCAGCTGGATGCCAAGAAGAGTCCGCTGGCTCTTTTGGCTCAAACATGCTCGCAGATCGGCAAACCGGACCCCCCATCCTCCTCCAAACTGTCCTCTGTTGCCTCAAATGGATCTAATGACAAGGACACCAAATCTGGCCCGCTGAAAATGAGCGACATCGGAGCCGACGACAAATCTAGTTTCAAACCTTACTCGAAATCGTCAGAGAAGAAGGACTCAAGCAGCAGCCTCAGTGGAGATAAAACCAGTTTTCGAGTGCCTAGCGCCACCTGCCAGCCGTTCACCCCCAGGACAGGCAGTCCCAGCTCCTGCACTTCAGTTTCTCCTCTGCCGTCTGAATGCAAAGCGGGGGACAAGGATGAAAAGCGGGAGTCTGATAGCAATAAAAGCAGCACAGAAGGCAGTGGTAGCCAAAAAATGAATGGAATTACCTCTGAAGGCAACCAACACCAGGAAAACACATCCAAGACTGGTACGTCAGACTCCACATCTGTAACTTCTTCCTCCTCCGTTATCGGCTCTGGACTGGTGGCCCCAGTCTCCCCATATAAGCCCGGTCATACAGTTTTCCCCTTGCCATCTGCTGGTATTTCCTATCCTGGAAGTCTAGCGGGTGCCTACGCGGGTTACCCACAACCGTTTCTCCCACCTGGAATGACCCTTGACCCCACCAAATCCAGCAGCCATCTTTTAAGCGCACAGTTTGCCAGCTCACTGGGATGCAGTAAAGCAGGAACGAGCCCTTTGGCTGGAGCATCCCCGCCATCTCTAATGTCTGCAAGTTTGTGTAGAGACCCGTACTGTCTGAGCTACCACTGCACAAGCCATTTGTCTGGCGCTGCCAGCGCCAACTGCGCACACGACTCAGCCGCTGCAGCTGCTGCCGCCAGTGCGCTGAAGTCTGGATACCCGCTCATGTACCCGACGCACCCGTTACACGGCGTGCACTCCTCTGCCCCGTCTTTCAGCGGACACCCCTTGTATCCTTACGGGTTTATGTTGCCCAATGACCCCCTGCCGCACGTGTGCAACTGGGTGTCAGCTAATGGACCTTGTGATAAGCGCTTTTCCTCCTCGGAGGAGCTCCTTAGTCACTTGCGGACTCACACGGCCTTCGCCGGCACGGAGAAGTTAATATCAGGCTATCCTGGGTCGACCTCTCTTGCAAACGCAGCTGCAGCCGCTGCCATGGCTTGCCACATGCATATCCCACCTAATGGCAGCCCCGGCAGTCCCAGCGCGCTGGCCCTCAGGGGCCCCCATCATCCCCTTGGACTCAGCAGTCGCTACCACCCTTATTCAAAGAGCCCCCTACCCACTCCAGGGGCTCCTGTGCCGGTTCCCGCGGCCACCGGGCCTTATTACTCTCCTTACGCATTGTATGGACAAAGACTGACAACAGCCTCGGCCTTAGGATACCAATAGAAACAAAGAATTCTACATTTATAAAAGGAGATTTAGGCCCGATGAGTTTTATATTGTATTTCATGCAGGGACTGGATCCAAGTGGGGATCTGTGTATTTATTTGCGATAGCTTCAAGCGTGACTAAAATAAAAAATGATTATAACATAACTTTCACATGCCTCAATGTGCATTATTTTACACAGGTTTTGGTGGCAGATGTGTATCATGATTTTTTATTGGGGCACAGTTATGAATTAGTTTTTCTTATTTTGAATCAAAGGCTGTAAAACTAAAGCGTATCTTATTAAATAGTGCTGCTGCTGAACAGCATGATGGATGTGAAAAAAATCCATCGATCAGCTTCTTCAGAACTGGTATTGATGTATTTTATAGGGAGTAAAATGAGCCTCCTCTTTCCAGGTATTTTTTAAAGTCTTTTTATTTCACAGTGGACTTTGCATTACTTTTTAAAAATATATAAAACTATTAATCAATTGGTATAATTAACCTTTTTAAATAATTATTATATTGTAAATTATTGTAGACTGAGATTGTGAAATGCATTTTAAATTAAATGTTTTTATTCATTTTGTAGCTTATTTGCTCTCCTAATAGTTTTCTGTTCTGGTTTTACGATGAGGCTGATGGGTTTTGTACAAGGCCCTAACGATGTACAAACCTTTGTATGCTTTTTACAGAGATACCCTGAATGGGTATGGCATCTGTGAGCATGACCAGCTTTCTTTTATTAATGTTGGCAGGAATCTTTAAAAAAAAATACATCTGACCCACTTTAAACACCCAACTGCTGTAGGTATTATGTTCAGGGTATAAATACATTGGTCTATCAAAACACACCACCACATCTGCTCAATTCTGAAGATTATTGATTCATTTGAAGACAAAGAACTGATATCACTGAGGAGCTCTGAAGAAAAGATCAATGACACAGATGTGGGGCGATTCCACAGCTTTTGTGATTGCTCTAATGAAGCAATGAACCACGAAGCATGAATAAGATGGAGCTTAACTGTTTAATCAGTCCCTTAAAACAAATCAGCTAAATCAAGCCAAGAGTGTCATTATCAGTCCTCAGTAAATCAGGCTGTTCTCCAGCAATAAAATCACCATAACGGTCAGATGTCATATTCATCAAAAGCGCTCATCTTTCATGTAGATGAGGCATAAACATAGCTCGGTGATAGATGGCAATAAAGCAGCTAACCCACTATTCAGCACTGCAGCCAGTCAGCCATGAAGCCAGCGTGGGTCATATGTGATGCATCTCTTTTCACTGGCAAACAGCAAATTAATATGATGTGAACAAATGGGACTGAGACTGTAAGAGTTATTTACCAAAGTTTAATTGATATATAAAATCCCAGATTATATTTACAAGCAGATAAACCAGCCAACATATTAGTCAGTCGTTTCATTTCAAGCTGAGGATTATTTTGTGTGTAGGCTGCAGCAGAGCCTCAGCCTTTCCTACATCACATACTACTAAAACTATTAACTTTAATTCTGTGTAATGTTTTGAATTGTCATGAATGCCAATAGATTAAAACAAAGGCTTAACATTTAGCTATAAAAACGATAAAAATCACAATATCAGTCATGTGTGTTTGTATGTAGATTCATCCTAAAGAGTAAGAAACCATTTATCATATATTTATGTATTGCTTATAAATAAGAGGAATGGAAAACTTATTTTGTATGCATAACCTATCAGTATAAAATTAGATTATTAAAAAAGAAAGTTAAGCTTAAATGTATTTTGAAGAGACATGGTGTTAAAATGACTTCAGATAAAAGGTGAACATTACTAGAGATACATTTCTATAGTGGTAAAATAATTCATATTCAAGTACAATCGTTTATTTGTATCCACAACAAAAGTTCAGTGTTATACCAAAAATGAGCTTGTTGCTGTGACTTCTACAGTAATAAAAAAAAACAGTTAGATTTGAATATAGATACAAAAATTTAAATCTTTAACAGTAAACACTAAAAATAGTCCACTTAAGAGTCTTGATCATAATTCACTAGTTTATATAACTTCATATATATATCTCCATAATTAGAAAATTCAAGTTGAATTTTACATGTAAATGTAAGCATGTAAAATAATCTGCAGTCAAAGTTAGTGTATTTTCCATCATGCAGACTGTATTAAAAGGATGCATGGGTTTAACCTGATTATGGAGGTCTCGAGGTCATTGGGGGAAAATCTTATGGCCACAGTAGTGGGTATTCATGTCTGTTTATTACATTAACTGTCCCAGAGTGCTTTACATATATCTGCCATACCAAGATAAAGTCTACCCATTTCTCCTCGTGATAAGATGATCTCTTTCCCATATGTTTGAAAGTGAAATGTTCTGAGATGAGACACTATCCGGTTCTGGGAGTCTAAACTGAACCACAGGGACAGCCCTGCCTGCTTTGCTTTGAAGTGCAGCGTGAGCCGGACTCATGGCCTTCCACCTGAAGAAGAACAGATCAGCACAGTTCTGCCTGTCGCGGACGCATGCTTGTGTTAAAGATGGTCATTTCTGCACAGCTGCATGCCATGTGTTGCACCGTCCACGGCCTGTTATGGTTGAAGGCCGTGCACATCATCACCGCCATGCTGAACTGATGTTGTTCCTCAAAACAACTGCAGCCGAGTATGAAAATTATGTTTTCCACATGCATGAAATACATCCATCAACCAGCTTTCAAACACTTGTCACAAATGTTGCAGTCACATAATGAATTTAACACCCTTTTGTCAGTAATATTAATGATCCAATCAAGGGATTTCCCATAGATACACAAACATTTGCTGGTTTGAACAAACCTTGTAGTGTGCTTATGTTCTCTGGAAAAGCAAGCAGATCTCTGTAGACACAAAGGGGAAAACTGATGACCTTATGCATGTTCAGTCAGCTGAGAAGTGTGTCCTCCATCATCCAGACAGACATGGTGGTTTATTTTTGCAGGAGAAAGGCTTTTGCTTCTCCAAACAGCCACAGTATTTATCATCGCTCCATCATTTCCTTCCTTTGACAAGCAAAGTAAACGACAGGAATACTGAGTTAAAACTGGGTTTTTACTGAGCTGTTGACCTTTGGAGCTTGTCTTCTGCTATTAGTGAGGCATCATAAAATAGAGGAAATGAGCTTGCTATGCGGACATAATCTCAGCGTGGAGAACTCGGTGTGTGTGTAATCTATATATTTACAATTAAATGTGCCTGTTTGACTCATAAGCCAGCCAATGGGAAGCAGGGAAAGGGGGAATTTTCCTTTGAAGAAAGTCTGTCAACACACAAAGCAAAGGAAAGAGCAACAGTGAGTTAAACAGTGGGCCCTTGTCTTTCAGCACTCAACATGCCCTATAATTTACACACCACTGACAGGGCCATTTTGAAGTCTGTCATAGACGGCAAACTTTTGTCTCCAAACGTCTTGCTCACAGTAAGCCAACTTCTGCTACGGTTCGGGTTGATTAATGACTTATGGCCTTATTGTGTGGAGGCGGCTAATTAACGACAGACTGACTAAAAAGAACCGCTACAAAAACCCGCCTCTGATAACCCCAACGTTTTCTCTTTCCTCATCTTGGCATGTGGAAGCGCTTACTGACAAATTTGCAAGAAGCAGATCAACGCTGAGTAAGATGAATGGCCCTGTGAACGGTAAACAGCCTTTAATTTAACCATGCTTAAATGTATGACACACTGGCACTGTGCTTCCTCGCTGTTCGTGCTCTGTAACTGGGAAATGCAGCCAAAGTTTCCCTGCTGTTGGGTTAAAATTAGGCTTGGCATATTCATGGATGGAGTTTCTGGGTGCTTGTGCTGGCGAACATGTGTTCGTTGCCTCTTTCGGTTTTCAGCGGCCCCTTCAGACAGACATTCTGAGACAAAGGTAATCAGTTTCTCAGCAAACTAGACTGAAAACACACTGAACAGGAAAATGTAAGCGATCCACTGCAGCTCCTTTAGAAGCCAACAGAAGACAAAGCATTTGTTTAACAATACCCCAAACCCATAAAAGCTGTTGTAAGTATAAATGACTTAAAAAATTGTGACAATCCTCTCCCCTTTCTGTTATTAGGTTTGTTAACATACTGTATATTGCAGTGTTTGCAGTCATGTCGACAGGCCAACTTAATCAAATCACTATTGAACTTGTGTGGTTTGCCCAGCATGACAGTTTTAGTGCCAGAATTATTGCCCTGACCTATGGGAGGAAATTAGCTGTGGACAGGACTTGGAGAGTGTACTTCCTGGTGGAAAAAAATAAAATACATTTACCAAAGAGAGCAACGTTGATTGAAAATGGGAGTAAAAATGTTCCTTCAATAATGTCATATATGAAAAATGCCAAGTGGACCCAAAATGGCGCAAAATGCATAATGCCAGCTGGCGCACCATTACAGGTGATGGACATTTCACTTACCTAAGTCAAATATAACAGACTGCTGTTCATTAATATACAAGAGGGCTTGCAGAATCAAGCCTGCCATCTGGTTAAATCGGCAGAGTAATCTACAGCGCGTAATTAGAGCTGAGGAGCAGAGTTTCTCTTTAATCTTTTCCAGCTTTTAAAAAAAACATCTGCAGCATGTAGCACGTCATTTTTCTCTAAGACAAATGGGTTGTTTTCCTATGATCCAAAATTAGATCCGCAGAAAGCAATCAATCTTGCAAAAGGGCCTGGGAAAAGGACTACTATTTGGATTTAGGCTTTCCCTGTTCTTCTCTTCAGCATCTCACCTCCCGCTATCCTTGCTTGAGCTGTTTTACAGCACACCAGTGCTCGTCTCATCATGCTCTCTGCCATCACATGACATAAACTGGGCCCTGAACTAATGATGAATTTGAATAAATGCCTAATACACTGATCCTCTGCTTGGCTTTTTTTTTCCGCTCCACAACAGATGGTGACCTGTGTGAGTCTGTGACACACGACCCCATAATCCACACTGAGGTAAAAACTGGACAAAATACTTCATGTCATCCTGTCCACAAAATTAGGAAGATGACACAACTGTCAGGTGCCAGCCTGCTGTGGCAGCGTCCCCCCCATTACAGGAGCACTGATGCTTTCACTGCACAACAAAAGGGAAATGGGTGCATGTTTTTTTTATAGGAGACCTGTCTGTCAGCTGGCTCTCAAGTCATAACAAATCACCAGCACTCAGCTGAGGCTGAACATTCAGGGCGTCAGGAGGAAGACGGATGACCTGCAGGCTTTTGAAGTGCTCTGGCAGTTCAGATGGCTCAGTGGCGCTGACAGAGAAATATACACAACAGAGCAACCAATAATGAGAACATTAAACATTCCAGCCACCTGACAGGCTGACAAAAACAGCCTGGCCCCACATCAATCATCCAGTGAGTCATAACCTTGACAATTAGTCCCCTCTGATACTACCCGTTACCTCTGGGCCTGCACTGCAGTGTGACTCCACTTAAAGAGGAGAAAACCAATAGCATCAATTTAATTCCTTAATACTGATTGATAAAGACATAGCAGCGACAGAAACCACAACATATCGCTCCAGCAAATGATGGATTCAGAATCGGTTGGCTAGCTTTATGTAAAGTAATGACTCTCTAAGGGTGGATGTGAAAAGTGGGAAAATGCACACACTTTGAAATAATGTTTCTGGTTGCCTGTGAAGATGACTCGGTTAAGAACACAAAAATGTATCCTGCATGTGTTTGTGGCTCTGGCTGCACATATATGTGTTTTAATGACGCCCTACAGGCATTTGGAGGCTATATAAAAACTTGTAGCAGAGCCAATGCATTTCAATAGAACTCAAGGTGTATATCAGCAACGCGAGTGGTTCCTAAACAACAACAGATCCAACACTGGTGCACACATGCCAAATGTCAAGTCTCCTATTAGAATACTCTATAAGTTTTGCTCATTAAAAGACTGAATATCATTAGTATTCCATAAAAAGAAAACCTCAGCTCTTTGTTCTTTTGAGCGTGTTTCCCTTTAGCCATCTACACAATATGCTTTAGTCCATACTTTGAATTCAAAACAGCTGGAAAAAGCAAAAGGAGACCATGTTGTCACCAGTCTACTCACTCTATGTAGTTAGCATATGACAAATGAGCAGGGTGAAATGACATTTCCCTTTTCCCTTCACACCTGTAGAGAAAAAGCAAACCATGTGACAGAGGAATTGATGGCAGAACCTCAAACATACTGTATCGCCTTCTCATTTAGTGAAACGGGAAAGAGCCGGGCCGATGACTGTTTATAAAAACTACCTGAGATGGAGCTGCAGAGCTGCAAGCCCTGAGGATGATAAATGACTTTGCTAACCCTGCGGGACTGCAGACCCAAATGAGGACGAAGCTAATTGCCGTGCGAAACACTTTGGCATGAATGGAAAGAAAATGCAGGCGTGCCACGGCCAAAAAAGGGCCCAGTTGTTGCTCTGAACTCCTAGCCGGCTTTCACTTATAAGAGTTCACTTGGTGTCCATAAATCATGGACTGCTTACAGCTGAAACTGCCCTTAGTCATCAACATGCAATAGACTGAGTGACAGATTCCATCCTGACTACATTAGCTCCAGTTCAAACAAGGCTCTTTTTTCTAAATCTCCTACCATCTTGAACTTACAGGAAATTAAAACCAGCTGGCTGAGCTGTATGTATAACATACAGCTGAGCTTGTACGAGAGAAAGATACAAGTCTAAAAGTTGGTAGTGGTGGTGGTGTGGTGGAGGGGGAGGGAGGGGGGCATATACATTGCTAAAGGAAATGACAGGGGTCAATCCAAGGTATCCCGGGCTTTTGATTTCCTTCAAGTACAGCTTCAGATACGGCTTTGTCCTGAGGCTGTGATCTGCAGCACATTACTCATTTTTTAGCTGACAGGAGAATTGAGATGTGGTTTCAGTCTGTTACACCCACACAGGTGAGCACAAGTTCAAACTTTACAGACCTTTTTAGTTATGTTCATTATTTTGCTAACTGCTGCATACAACGCTAAAAAAAAGTAACACTTCAAACTAACTTCATAGCAGCATAACCACAGTGACGGTGCATTTTTAACCATTCTTTTCATATTGAATACAAACCTTGAATAAAAAAATGTTATCAAACACTACAAACCTTTAAAGATAGTCTATAGTGTGTGTTTTTATTCATGAGATCACGTTTATTCCTCAAAACAGTGAGGCGGTTAAAGAAATACTACTTCAACATAAGTAATAATTGGGGTGTCTGAAGACTCCTTGGGGGATGCGGTGCTGCAGATTTCAAGTGTTTTCCTGCATCAACACACGGAGCAGGTAAATATTGAAAGTTGTCAAAATTGTTGCCCTCAAGGACGGGAGCTGGACAACCCTGAAAGAGAGGATATATTAGAGACTGTTCTTAGCTAGACTGAAAGCATTTGATGCATTATTGAGTGTTTTGGCTGCAATATCATGTCTGTGGAACTGACTTAAAATGAATTTATGTTCCCTTCTTTGTGGTTGGAAAGAAACATGTTGTCAAGATCATGAGTATGGTTCATCAATTCATTTCAGAACTGCAACAGAAATCAAACCAGTCACATAGAGGAATGATATGCCTGGCTGAGGATGAGGTATTTGAGGTTGTTTTGACTGGATTGGAAGACAGCAACTGTTTCCTACAATGATTTAAAATGTTAAATGATGGAATTAAATGTTGTTCTCATGAACTTGGATCACTATCTTTCCATCCATCGATCCATTTTCTGCTGCTTATCCAGGGTCGGGTTGTGGGAGCAGTGTAGCAATGTGGAGGAACAGTGGTTTTTTTCGGATGGCCGAGCATCTCACCCTATCTCCAAGAGAGACACCGGCTGCCCTGTGGAGGAAACTCATTTTGGCCGCCTGTATTCATGATCTCATTCTTTTGGTCAGTGTCCACATTAATGCAGATGCTGCACCAATTCGTTTGCTGATCTCACGCTCCATTCCTCCCTCGCTTGTGAACAAGACCCCGAGATACTTGAACTCCTCCACTTGGGGCAAGACTTCATCCCCCACCCTTAGAGGACACATCCCCCTTTTCCGACTGAGAACCATGGTCTCAGACTTGGAGGTGCTGCTTCCCATCCCAGCCGCTTTAAACTCAGCTGCAAATTGCAGGATTAAGAGCTGGAGATCATGACCAGATAAAGGCAACAGAACCACATCATCTGCAAAGAGCAGAGACCAAATCTGAGGACACTAAACTGGATTCTATCAACACCTCGGCTGCATCCAGAAAATATGTCCATAAGTTATTAACAGAATCATTCCGTTGATAAGGGGTAGCATTGGTGAAGTCCAAACCTTCCTCAAAACAAACCCGACTTAAGAGAATGATCGGATCCGATTCAGATCACCATGTTTGGAACAAAAATTTTTTTTTTTAATTAAAGCAAGGATTTTAAGCTATGGTCTTATAGTGTGACTGTCCTGCAGGTGTTAAATGCTTCCCTGCTCCAATGTACTTGATTAAAATTAAATTGATGCAACAAGTTCTTGTTGAGTTCTGGATAATGAACTATCTGAGGCTGGTGAGTTAAAAATCTAAAACCAACAGAACAGCAGCCCTCAAAGTCCTGAGTTTAAGGTTTTTTGCTACCCTGATGGTTCGGTAAATAATCTTGAGTTTGTCAATCTACCAAATATTTCCATTGAATGTTTTAAGAAGCACAAAGTTCTTCCTTTGTTGACATCTATTCAACCCAACCTGATGAATCAGGGTCCAACAGTATCACAGTGGGTTTCCTGTCTAAGTGCTCAAATGTCTAATGCGGATGTTGATCCTCGCTATCTGCACCATAATAATAAAAATAGTCATTACCCTCATTTTTATGCACCATTTCCACAAGTCTGAGCCAAGTGTATGTTTGCTTCATATCACAAGTTGCTAACACAAACAATACAATATGATCTATAATCCACATACTGTTTATTGTATAATAAACCCCCTTAAACTGGCTGTATAATGATCAAATTATTTTTCACAAGGTAAAAACTTTAACCCTCCAGTTCAGCACCAAATCAGTAATCAGCTTGTCTCATATAACAGCACATATTTATCATTTGCCTTGTAATTACTTTGATCAAACACCAAACCACGAGGGGTTCTTTCAAGAAATATCTAATTGCTGTAATTTATAAAAGGTTAGAGCTTATAGCTCTCAACATTTGCTTGGTTAATGTTTGCTCACATCCCTAAGTGCCAGCATGATTAGGTCTTTAAAGTGTTCCATTTGTAATCTATAACGTAAAGGCCATGAAGCACATTTTCCTCAGATGGTTAGGCAAACATCAAAGAAACGCCACAAAGAGCCTCACATGGGCATGTAAGGCTGTATGAGGTGAATGAATAGCTGCAATATTCTGTAGAGCATTTCATAGTGCAGAAATGAGTCTTTTTTATAATATTGATTTATTTACAGCACATTTATCTAAGCAATCTTGCCTTTAAAAAGATTCCTCATGTAACCTGTTGTGTACATTTTTTTCTTGCTCCATCACGCAGACATATGAAAATCCTCATCTGCTTTTGATGCCATTATTTGAGTTTTTATTGAAAGTGAAAAGCAGGTTGTGACTCATGTCTCCATAAACTGGGTGCATAATCTGTTTTTTTTTATGTTTTCCAGTTGAAAACACCTGTCTTGTTTTTCCAGCAAATATATTAAGCAGTGAGAGCCAGAACAGATGTTGTGAGGCCAGCAGGGGGTCCCAGGCCTGCAGAGCACACAATATTTATTGCACTAGATCAGAATGCAATGTCATCAGCTGTCTTTCCTCTTTATAAATCATGCATTGCATAAAGGTAGAGGCCAGATTACCAGCAGACTTATCAAGTCCTAATTCCAAAAAGAACCTTTTGGAGAGTACTCGAAAAGCAGTTAAACACTTTCTCCGGGAACCGTAAAACACTAGAATATTTTATTTGTGTTTGCTCTGCAATCATTCACAGAGATCAAAGCTTGTGCTTAGGGCCTCGGTGTCAGTGTGAGATATCAATGATATCTCCCATTCACACTGCATCTTTTCCTCACATCTCACAAGCACTCAGTCACATCCTACAACAAAGAGAGATGCCCCAAGTTATAATCCATCAAACCCAGCCTTTTATGGCCCATCAAAAGACAATGAAGTGCCAGAGTGAAAGGAGTGTTTGCAACATGAAGCGCGGGCCAATACTCCAGACATGGATTGAACCTGTTGGAAATGATAAAACTACAGTGTTAGAGTGTTTAGGTAATTTGTGAGGATTTGACATTGTGATGATTCTTTTTGAAGGGAAATAAGATCAAATACAATCACAAGAGAAGCCTCCACTCTGATTGTTCATAGATATTAATTTACTTTTCTCATAGTTACAGAGAACACTTTATTATCAAACATTGTCACATGTCTTTAACACCTTGGTTGTAAGGTATGAGCTGCACATCCAGATATAAAACAGACCTTCAAGGCTTTTTCCTCCCATCTATCAAAGAGGTTCAAGAATTAAACAAGCTACTGGCAGCACAGTACATCACTGTGTACAGTGAAGGACTTGCAATATAAACCATCAACAGCTCATTGTATTTTATCTCCCATGGATTATTCCTCTTCAGTCAACCATCAACCATTGTGGGAATGGTGTATGTGCAGTTGTGGTGCAGCATGCAGTGTTGCTGAATGAAATGGGACACCAGCATGATTATACTGTATCCTGTCTGTTACTGATTTATTGTGACAGCAGTAACTCCCTGCAGAACCATGTCGTCAGGTGCTAGGACTGGTGTTGTGTAAGATACTTGATAGGTTTCAGCCTGTCAGTAAAGACCTTGTGAGAGAGTCTCCAGATGCTGCTGAGAACCCTCAAATATTCATTACTAAATATACAAACGCATGTTCACTAATGCTGAACGGAAACAGAGCACTTGTGTTTGGCTTGCAAAGTAACAGCTGTGGGGTTTTTCTTCTTTTTCAACAAAGAGTGCTTAAATGCACCGTTATCCATGCAATTCTTTGAAAAATATTATTAAAAGTAAGAAAAACTAACCAAACAAAAAGGTTGGACAGGCTTGATACAGAATTTCTTTGCTTGCTTGGGATATTGTAATCCAGTCCTAATCCTAATATTAAATGCAGTTTTATTATATGCACTATTATAGTAGCGGCCTCTTGGATTAATCACACAAAATGCAGCGAAATTCAACTGGTGCTCATTTAATTCTCTTCTTCTTTGGCACCGTAAAAACTTTAAAATGCACATAATACAAATTGCCATATTTATACAAACAATACATTTAAATCCTGTTTACATTTTTAATTTAATACAAGCTATTTTAGTAAACTTGAATCATATTTTATCTCCTTCTTCCAAGGGCGCTAAATTTTAGCTCTAGTTGGCTGCTAGCTTTCCGCCTTCCACACATTCATCTGTCCTTACACCACGTTACATACAAATGATACAAAAACCCCAGAAGCGAACCACAATTTAAAAATTCTACACAAGTTTTAACACAGAATCCATCCATCCATCCATCCATTTTCCACCGCTTATCCGAGGTCGGGTCATGGGGGCAGCAGCCTAAGGAGGGAAGCCGAGACTTCCCTCTCCCCAGCCACATTCACCAGCTCATCTGGGGGGATCCCGAGGCGTTCCCAGGCCAGCCGCGAGATG
>JBAMHV010000023.1:8263421-8276718 GCA_037177535.1 Pseudomugil gertrudae
TCTTTCGGTCACAACCCACAGCTCGTGACCATAGGTGAGGGTGGGGACATAGAGCGACCGGTAAATTGAGAGCTTCGAATTCCGGCTCAGCTCCCTCTTCACCACAACAGACCGGCGCAGCGTCCGCATCACTGCAGACGCAGCACCGATAGAAAGCAAAGATAGGTTGTAGAACCTATCTTTTTTATATCTAATGTTTGTAAATGTGGTTCTTACCTGTAGTCTACAACACGGGGTATAAAAATTATTAAGCCACCTGATTGATAAACAGTTTGCTGTAATTTTGAGAAACTTTGCTTTTATTTCTTCAGCTTTCTGTACATAAATCATTCCACATGTCAGAGTTGTAGACGTCGGCTCAGTGCAGCCTGTTGCTGCTGATTGTTCAGACAAGGTTTGAGGAGTCTGTATAAATAAAATTGAACTTTTTAATACATGGACATTCAAATCATTATAACAATATTCTATTAAAGCTCAGAGATTTTGGTAAGGGTTCTTTGATAGGTAAAACTTTTTAAAGAAAAAAATACTTCTTTATCACTTTAGCATAAGAGAATGAAAGCACTTACAACAGTGACCTTGCTTGTGTACATGTGTTGAATAATCATAATGAATTGTTTCAGTTCAGGCATTTTTTGCATAATCAGTTTGTCTTGGATAAATTAACTTTTCATCCAAAGAAAATTTGTGTACCGAAAACATTACATCTCACTATCTATAATAGGTTTGAGTTAACTTTTATACACTTGTGGGAATAGGTTTTCTATTCCTCAGTTCTAAACAATTATAATTATCAAGCATGTGCTTAAACCTGTTGACAAAATTAAATTAGCAATATTGACAAATCTGACTCAGCTCAGGAAGAGGAGAAGAGGGGAGGAGGGGTGGAGATTGGGATGAAAAATAAGTGAGGAAAGAGTTCTACAACAGAACCACTTCACCTCACCCAAGTGAAGCAGAATACCTACCATATCTTTAGTTATTTAATATAATGAAAGTTAAAAATGAACGCTGGAACTTTCCAGAACGTAGCATGTTCTTAGTCAGGCTTTGTTGCCTCCTTTGTTATATACAGGCCACTTTCTGGTTACTGTTAATTATACAGAACCAAACTTCTCTGCTTTTTGCTCTGTTGTGATCATCTTGTGATTTGTGCCACAATAAGACAAAGACCCACAAATGCAGTGCACGAGATGGGAAATTTCTCTTGTTTTGATAGTCCAGTTGTTAGGGTTGTCATCTTGGTTGTGGGGATCCATGAATTTTGGGGATTTTGTAACATAGAGGGCTGCATTTTATTACCGAGTTATAACATGTCACAATATTTTTCAGCCGAATTGGACATTGGAATACCGCTCACAGGGCAATTTGCACGTGTGGCCCACATGTACATTTTCCAGGTGATAAAAAGAGTGTTCATACATCAAACATTTATTTAATATGTATGGTATAAAGGGTAAAACCTAAAAAGGTGCCCTTTTATAATTGTGGGCTATAAAATACTGGGAAAAAAAGAAAAAAGATGCTGACAGCAGTGGGGTCAGGTGATGGAGCTGTAGGGTGACTTGGGGTCACGGACTTCCCATTTATGTCTCCAGAGTCACGCAGATGCACTACTGACCTGAGCCACTTCAGGAGCCTGTACAGAGGGGGACTGCATCTGAGCCTCATGTGCAATATACCGGAACATCTTAATCATTGCTTATCACTCCATTGTCTCACATCTCATGACGTTATGCACAGACAGCTTTAAAAGCTGTTTTAAAAACATCAATAAGTCTTTCTCCAAAGGTTATCTTGTTTAAAGAGCAACACATAATTTACCGAAGTAAAAATGTCATTTAAATTGCTTTAATTATGAACTATGCAGTAAATTATTGATGATCACATGTTTGACTGTGATTCAGTTTAGGAATAATTGAAAATATACTTAATACTTTTAAACATCTCTGTATAATTGCAATAATATCTTTACTAATGTGAGGCACAACATGTAATTGTATAATATGCATTTGTCTTGAGGGGGGAAGGAGTAAAAATATATAAATATATAAGGTTTATAGCAGTATCAACTGAACACAGCAGTTTCTGCATGAAGGGAGGCATTATTTAGAATAAATGGATTATCAGGGAAACCAGCATAAATGACTCAATAAAACTGTTAAGCAGCCAGGCAGCAATGGCCAACATGATTAATCGCAGGCTTTCCACAACTGGATTTACTTTGCCTTTTATTTCTCCTTTAATGACTCGCTGCGAACACCGCTCTTAATATATCGCCCATGTTTCTAGATTACCAGTGACTAATGACGATTCAAAATGGCTGTTATCTACATTAATGTGTTTTTATTCAAAAAGTCAATACTGCCCATGTGTGTGAGGAATATCTCAGCAAGGGCAACCCGCAGTGATCAGTTAAGCCTCCCAATTTAAAGGACTTTGGAAAGCATTAAAGAAATGCTGGCATTTATAAGTGCACAGTGCATCTTGATTTATTCGTTCAAATAAGATTCTGTTTCCACTTATAAGGAAATTTACAATCCTTCCACCAACAACTGAATTATTAAACAGACTATGTTGTCACCTATTTTCTCCACAGAGGATCAATGTCCTACATGTGGTGGATAAATGAGACTATACTTCACATATTGCTGTTTTCAAAGCCCATGGAGATGCAGTCTTCTAAGGGCTGTTGTGATAAAGCAGGGGATATAGCTCAATTAAATGAAAGAGTCCAGTGCAGTAATGACCTCGGTGATTCCTATATTTAAAAAAAAAGAATCAATCCCAAATCAGCTTAAGTGCGGAAACGGGATCCTGAGCTATCTTAAATCTTAGCATTGTGTAATAAGCACTAAACTGAGTTTAAACTGAACCACTTCATTGATGCACAGAATAAGACAGATGAAGTTCATTACAAAGCTGAAAACACATATGAGGACAAAGCACTGAGTTCAATGAAAGAATGTAAAACACAGGCACATAGTGGTGCTTCATCACACGGGACTGCTGTAGCACCAGACTGTTGTTCTTTCAAGCTATGATTTAGCACAGCTGAGCATGGCTAGATGGCACCCGAGAGAGGACTTGATTTTCATGTTTGCCAATCCTTCTTTATACCTGCCAGCAGTGGCCATAAATACACTTTTATGTCTCCCGGAGAAATGCTTAAAGAAGCAGTTTGTCCAGTACCTGCATAGACTTACATAGCAATATCCTTGACTGACGACAGCAGCAAAGTTCAGAAGATGCCCTGAAGAGTTTTACAATCTCATTTGTTTGGGAGTTTCACATTTAGTATATTCCCACGTGGCTGCATTCATGTAGGGGTTAAGGAGTCCTTCTCTTGATGCCACGATTTACTGATGAGGGGAGAACACCGCGAGTTGTCACAATTATCTCAATCCGGTGATTCCACTGCATATTTCTAAAATATTCTTACGTTAAGAAGCTAAAATCTGTATTTCATATAGCAGCGCAACAAAACTGCAAGAAGTTAGAACAGTTTATGGGTGGAAGTGGAATAAAATTTTACATGCAGACAAAATTTTGATAATTACTTTGATGTAATGATGCATTTTCAAACTTTTACTGTTGCATATTAAAAACATCAAATATGACTAACTCCAAGCAACTAAAAAGAAAAAAATAAACTAAAACTAAACAAAAAAAATGTAGAAATAAAAAAAAAACATTTTGTATTGGAGTTTGTTTCTCCACCTATAAAAATGTATATAATCAATTAGAGCAACGTGGTAATAACTCAAAAGCAAGTCTTAATTAAACACACAAAGTTGCAAATATTTTTAATGATCCAGCTGTTACATGCATGGTTTTGTATTTCCTAAAGTTAAAATCTGGCAGGTATTCTCGCCTGCAAGTCTTATTAAACAGGACAGTGACTCACTTAAATAAAAAAAAATCACCTAGACAGTCTACTGTGACAGCTGCTTAGGAGAAGCATTTTCTAATGACAGAGGAGGATTTTCTGTCAGGGTTGTCACCATCTCACCACCTGTTAATCTCTCTCTGCGCTATACTAGCACCACCAAACTGGGAGGTCTGTGTACAAAAATGCAATGGCCCTCTGTCAAAGCAAAAGCCCACCATATGTGGGGAAGTTTTAGTCTTTTTAGTTTCTCTGAAGTGATATACGGTAGTAATATGGCAGAGAGAATCCACGCCACCCAGCAGCTTCTAAACATCATAAATAACTCCACCATCATGGCGGAGTTAGTCTGCAAAACGCTGCTCTTTTAGTAAAACAGTTTATTATAATTTGTTGTAATTGTTTCATAAATATTTGTGACATATTGCAAATAAACTGATAAAAGATTAGCAGATTTAAGGTTTTAACTCATCTGAATGTGGATATTTGTGAGAGGTAATGCATTGCAGCAGAACAATCCACTGCTTTGTGTTGATATTTACATCATTATAAACATACACTATATAACACAATATGAATAGCTGTAATATAAGAACAGGATATTGAGATATTAAGAAGATTTCAAAGAGGCTCCAATTTAAGAAACAAAATAAAAATAAGGTCCTTTGTTTTAGGTCAATTATTTTTCTCCCTTTAATAATATCAGATGGCATTGTACTAAATATAGTTGGATTAGGAAAGATGGATTACTCACTTGTAACTTGTAAAGAAAAGGGGTATAAAGACAAAAGATGAGGACACAAGAAAGATAAAATCACCTGACAACACAAAATTATGTAAAAGTATTTGGAAACATAAATAAATAAAACACTGAGACAGGGAGGGTGAATACAAATACCACAGCATAGCGTGTATGTAAACATACCTGCTTGGTCATGCTGTAGGTGACCACGGTGGTGGATCCTCAACAACTCCTGGTTGAAGAATAGGATGACATTCAACTGCAAAGTATGAGCAGGCTACAGCATCAGGGGGTGTTGTGGTTGCGTATGGACCCTCTACATGCTACAGATGCACTGCAGTGCAAAAATAATAACGTAACAATTGTAAATACATGTTTTTTCCTCCTTTTTTTAATTATTCATTTTGGGTTGTGATCTACATTTTTAGTTGTGTTCCTCAGTTTTGTATAAGCACAATCCTCACACATTCTACCTCATTGTAACCATTTCTAACCCGGCTTTTCAATTATGCACAACATGGCTGCACAGTGAGGTAGTGGTGTGGCCTCACAGCAGGAAGGTTGCTGGTTTGAGCTTCAGCCTGCTCAAAAAACCAAAACAAGTATTATTATCACCAGTTTCAGGTCAAATCAGTTTCATTTTTAAAAGCCAGAATCACAAGTCACAAATTCTCCTCAAGGGGCTTTACAATCTGAACATCGTATTACACGCTCTGTCATTAGACCCATGTAACATCGTGTGACCTGTACAAAAATATCACCAGTTTATATAATAAAGGCAGTGAGTAACCTCTAGTTTCTGATACTTCAAAATCTGTGACATGCTTGAGCTTCTCTGACATGTGTAGAGGAGTACAAAGTAAAGAGTACACACAAAGAAAAACCATTTATCATTTATATAAAAATAACACAACATAACTAGTTTAATGGTGAACCGCTTTTTTCTCATGCTGATTTTTTCCCATGAGAAAAATAAAAGTATTGACAAGTAGATCTACCCTTACGCCTGTTGTGTGATCTCAAGTAGAAACTTACAACGCTGTAAGCAAAATGATCACGACTGAAGCAGACTGAAATACTGGCCCACATGGTTACACAGATAAGTAGACTGTGATGCAGCATTTAGAGTCACATTACGATATTTTCAGTCAATAACAAGATGATTGGTTGGCAGTGGCATGTCTAGTTAACGGGATATTGTTGTGCTTGACATTTATCATAGCTTCAGGGTCATGAACTCGAAGCTAAACCATCAACTGAATCATTAAATTTGAGCGGCTGCAGCTTTTGCCATCTTGGAGGCACTGACATAAGTGTTTTCATGCTGAAATGAGTGACTAACTTCCGCTAAGCTAAACACGTCTTTGTTCAAACTGGGCCATTATGCGCCAAGAGGGACATGTACTCTGGTTTTGGTGAAACAATGGCCACTTAATTTGCTGCATTTGACATTAATACCAACAATTGTTCTAGATTGACATCTTCCAGTAAATCAAGTCATGTCGTTCATCTAGATAGGGTTAAAATGAACACGTTCCTTTATCTAGTAGGAAAATATGAGAAATCGCAGTGCAGCTAAAATCAGCACAAAGACAGAACCGCTAACAAGGTGAAAGAATGGCTTCAATGGCCTTTTGAGACTGTAATTTACCTCTGCTTGGCCACATCCGTATCATATTAGTGCCTCTGAAAACATTTCAATTACATATGGATATTGCACAAGAAATTGGCCCGGTTCATTTATAACTGAATTCAGTGCAGACTCTGCTGTATAAGCGACTAAATATGAAGCACAATTTCTGCTTTGAAATTCAAAACAATAATATCCTCAATAAAACACTGTACTGCATCTTTTCTTGAGAAAAAAAATCAATGGCTAGAAGACAAAAAACATACAACCATCACTTATGTCTCTTATCGGTGTGATTTGAAGCACTTGGAAGATGTTAAATAACTGTAAATCCTTATCTTTGACATTGTGGGTGGTTTATGGCAGTTTCAACAGCAGCTCAGAGACAGAATGTCCATACCTTCCACTGGAAACACAATTTATAGCTTTAATACTCTTTGTCTAAAAGAGTAGAGAAACGTATAATTGAAAGGAGAAGATAGCAGCTAGCTAGAAGGAAAGCTCAGGAGAGGGCATACAGGAAAAGAGAATCATCACTGCCATAGACTTATCACAGCGACAGTTTTATAGCTAAAAAAACCAAGCCTGTTTTTTGAGGGAGCTCTTTTTCATGAAACAAGCAAGATTTAATTTTCTGATTCATCTGCAAAGGGTCTAGATTGTGTTTAGTACTCTGGTGCTTAAAATTTGGCCTACATGAACATGGAGGTCACCAAAAGGCCTCGCAGAGTTGAAGTCATGAGTTTGCACTCACACTGTAACAGGCCTGCTCATATTTCTGCCTTCAGTGACAACAAGCCTATTGTTCTGTCTGATAAGGCTTCAGTGTGCACAGTAATGGGAATTAGGCAGGGCATAAGTCATGAAGAAATTGGGTGACAGCAGATCAATAGATAGTGTTGTGGCCTCAGGGACCATTAGTAAAGAGGACCCCTTTGTTTGTACAATGCTGCAGAGAGTAGATGTTTCATTCTGAATTAAATGCCTGAACTAAGAATACAAAAAGCTCATGAGAGAAAGCTAAAAGAAGCTCGTGGCAAAAGTTCACAAGAGTGATGTTAGAGAGTTTATAAATGTACATGAGAACATAAGATAGATAGATAGATAGATAGACAGACAGACAGACAGACAGACGGACAGACGGACAGACGGACAGACGGATAGACGGATAGATGGATAGATAGATAGATAGATTGATTCCTCCATGGGTAAGTAAGCTACTCTGAAGGTTTCTCTGAAGGTGTCTCCATGTTGGCCAGACACTGCAAACTCTACCCATATTATGCGAGCATGCTCAAACTGACATGGGAAAAGCTCATTGTAGTATTACCAAGTTGATAACCAGCATAATAGTAATACTTATCATGAATGCCAATGTCTGGGTGAGTCAACCCAAGTAATGCAGAGGTATCCCAAGTATGTTAATCTTGTAATAATGCCCTCAAGTCACTTCCTCAGTTCGAAATCTTGTCATCACGTTTTAAGCTAATAGATGTATCTTTGTTTGCACACACCTGAATGACTGCATTTTGCATGTCCCTCCCTCCTTCCACTAACCATACTACAATCAATTTAACCACTGGTTTTTAAACAAGCTACTATTACTACTTTAAATCTATCTATCATGCCATTTTTACTTTCAACTTGTTTACAGGATAAAGCGTATAACTGCGAACATGTGTGGCATACAGTACTGTGAACTCTGGGAAAAATGTACAACATAATTAAAAACACCCTGCAGCGTTATTCTGCAGCAAGAGGATGAAAATGCATTTGCCCTAATCTTTACAGTGTTCAAAATGATTAGCCAGAACATGTGACAACTCAGATAAAGTGGATTCTCTTATTAAGTTCTTAAGGCAAATGCATATTGTGGCCATCACTCCAGGACATTCCCACTTAAACACACAGATAATCTGTTGTTGCAATGCATTATTCCTGCCTCATAACCAGACCCCAGCTGACTGAGCAATGCGCCGATGATAACGGAAGATATTAATTAGTATATCACAATCGCAGCACATGCACTTTCGCTGTTAATAAATTCCAAGCCATCGGGTTGTGATTTAATTATAAATTATGTAAATGGTTGCCATAAATCATTTAGGCTTATGCATTTTATTAGCTAAATGCAGGGGGAGGAGGGGGGGGGGGTCAGAATGTAGACATATCACAATGATGAGGATTTATATACTATGTGATGACAGCACAAGTACAAGAATATTTAGTAAAGAGATCACAGCTTCATGTGGCCCCTTGGTAATGGCCCCAAACAGCTCAGATTAATGAATAATTAACTAAAAAATGTCATTTAGCACTTATTACAGGGATGTGTTTTTATATGGGTTTTAAGTTTGGAGTGTCCATTTAAACTATATTTAGTTAAACTAATTTTAGAGCAATATAACTTTTCATCAAGTGAAGCATTATATGTATTTAAGGTTGTGCAGAATAAAAACACTTATATATTCAAGTGTTTTTATAAGTTACATATATTTATTTTTGATTAATTATTTTTGCCATAACAAAGCAAATACATAAGAAGTTTCTGGGATTTTTGTTTACCACTAAACTAACACTGTTGCCTAATCATGTGAATTCATGTAAACAGATGGCTCTAATTACTGTTCAACATATTAAATACATTTAGTGAGTTGCAGCTTCTTTTTTTTTTGGCATTCCCAGTTTCTCAGTTTGAACAAGCAACCAACCAAGAACGGGTGAAACTGATTATTCCATAAAACCACCCTGGTACAGCTAATTTTAAAATATAACAACATTTAATTTATTGGATCAAACTTTATTACATTATGCAGCAGGGTTACAGCAAGTTTATTTTCTTCATATACTATGTGTTGTGTAATTTGGGTCATTCACGCCACCTTAACTTTATGCAGAATTGTAACTTTCTGTATGTATATGTGTATGTATGTATGTAGCGTTAATACCTAAACCTAACCACACATTTTTAGAAACTGTTCCTCAAATAAACTGTAAAGACTACCACAGAAGGGCAAACTGGGTATTTATGCTTGTGTGGCGTCTGTGCCAGGTCAGTTATTCCATAACCGCTGTAGGCTCTACGTAGGTCTGTAGAGACTCAATGCACAGCTCTGCAAACCTGACATGCATCCAGGATACACAAACACAGGTACACGGAAGTACTCCCTCATGAATGGAGTGTAATTACATGTTGCCAGACGTTTGGGTCTTGTCATTGAATGCATAGACATATATACATGTATAAGTCTACGGCTGAATGAATGCTATTAGCCCCCAATTTTGTTCTAAAACAGGGGGCACATGCAAGAACTGAAGCAAACTATCAAAAAATAAAATAAAATAAAGTAAAACCTCACTGCTCTGTGGCCTTATCAGCCGATACCAGCCCTACTGCCATCAATAAACCCTACACTTCATCTGTGTAAGCTACGAGAAGCCCGATCTGATGCAGACATAGGGTATAACCTGACACTAATAAAAAAAAGGTTTTCTGCAGGTACATTTTAAGCCTCATACTGTTGATCCTAAAACCTGAAAAACTTAATGTGATTATAGCTTAGATAGCAGGCTGTGAAACTTTGGAGAATATGCAAAGCACCTACACCCATTTTAAATAAAGTAAAATGCATGTAGGTGCCATCTGGACACAAACTGCGTTGTCTGAGGTTTTGGTCTGATTTGCAGAGCCGCTATTTTTTTCTAGTGTCACAAAGAAATGAGCAAATATTATATATAGATTATAAATACATTTTAATGGTCAGACCAAAACTACCCTTTTAAAAAGCATGTAAATATTTTATTATTTTAATCACTCCCTTGTGTAATTTTATGTCACCAATTTACCACACTTGTTTTTTTTTTCAATATAAATTAAGTTAATCAGTCTCATAGCAGCTAACAATTATGTTGATACAAAACACCCTTTTAAATGGTTAAAACAATAATAATCAATAAATAAAGCTAAATTTTACAAAAAAGACAAAATGTCAGGCCACATATAGCCCATGAAATTAAATGAAAGGTTAATCGGGTCAGGCTAATTCCTCTGTATCTAATCTTTTATCCTCACAATTGTTCTATTAAAGCTTAAACAAGCCCATGCAACAACAAAATAGATGCGTTTTCTTTAAACATGAAATGCATATCACAGTATACATGGCCAAATCATTCTTTTTTTTATCACTTTTCCTCTTGTCAAGTTAATGTAGTGCCAGGAACAAGAAGTGTATTTGGTCTGAGGAGGCCTGTCAAATCAGACTGTCAGGTTGCACTTTTTGATGGAGCTGTATTGCTCGCTCATCTGTCAGTCAGGAAGAAGGACTGCTGCCAAAGTCAAACTTGAGAGTTGAGACAAGTGGACTTACATGTCATTTCATTGTGTAGGAGTAAGAAAAATCTGAGGAGCAGAGTTTGTGGGGCATGTTTGCAAAGTAGTAAAGTGTAACAGCGAGTAACGAGGAGGACAGTTAATACAGCATGTCACTCGAATCTTTAAGTGCTCTGAAATGCTATGTAGAGAAAGATAATTGACTCATAAAGCTTCCCAGAAATAGGTGATAAAGGCAGAATATTGCCTCATCACACTTATAAAAAAGACCTACGCATCTCAGCGTGCATCATTCATCACAGCATGGAACATCATAAAACACATCATCTTATGCACAGTGGACTTGAGTTTGGCCAGCTAATAAAAATCAATCACTGAAACTGTGGTGAACATTGTTGCAGCAGAGCAGAAATTTCCCCAAAAACCTGTGGCATGTGTTTGTTGCAGTGTTTACTCGCACAGGTAGAAGGGAAGTTGCAACCCAGTAGGAAAAAAAACATGTTCTTCTGCTGTCTGGACTCTCTTACCAGTCGGTAACCATCAGGAAAGCACAAAGCAAATTATTCACATATATTGTTAAGACAATCACAACTGGCATTCAAATTCTGAGAAAAGAAAGGTTTAGATCGGCTGATTGTTTTCCAGCAAGAAAAGATTTTTCAAAGTGAGAGAAAAGTCCAGATTCTAACTGAATTTGCGTTAACTTTATGACGGTCAGAGTAGGAACATGGAACGGCTCTTCATTCCCTTCCCATTAAACGTAATGAGTGGCGCATGTCAGAAATTATGAGAACAGGATCTCACTGTGGCTGTTAAATTGTTTTTGATGACAGATTACTGAACAGATGCACAACTGTAGCCACCATAGACCAACTCTCCTTAGTTTCTATGTCTTTATTGTTGTTGACACGCAATCCACTTCTGACCCCTTGTTGATTGCCTTGAGACCTGTCTCAACTTTGGACAGTTGCAAGCACCCTTATAAATGCAGTTCCTGTGTTTGGAGGTTATATAGCAGAGCCAAAGCAGACATAAGAATACAATATATCATTTGTCTTATTGTTGTCTTATGGTCACAAAAAATGGCACCGACTCAGAAGAGCCAACAATCTTCATCTAGCTCTAGCCTGGGTAATTCCCCCAAGGAAAGCTTTTGAGCTAGAGGCTAGGAGAAAGACACTAACATAACAGCTAGAATCTGATGGCCTTGCTGTCACTGTCACAGGTTGTTAGGTCAAAGCAAATTAATATCAGGGTGGGGCATGTTTTGTGTGTACTACATCATTTAAAACTCTCCCACTTGTTCAAATCCAGGTGGACAGCCACCTTTATTAATCTTTGCTCGTGACGTCAAGCCATGATTTTGATCACTAATGTACAGTAAGCTCCACAGAAAGTCAAACTACTTTTTACTAAAACACAATTAAGAAGAGTGACTAAACTAGTAAACTAAAAAGTCTTCATTAGAAGGTCAATCAGGTGTGCAGTGTTATGGTTTGTGGATTAAGCAGCCCACTGAAGAGACAGCTGTCAGATAAGTGTGAGTATCCAGGGTTTAAAGTAGACAACCGATAAACTTAGACACTATAAAAACAGGGGAAACACCACAATCTGGCAAAGAGATGCTGAAACTATGAAGTATAAATAGACCAAGGTCAGGTAACAAGAAGCAGCTGGAGCGGGTTAAAGCAGGTGAGCAAATGAAACTAACACTGTAAAACACAAGAAGGGTGAACTAACTCAGGAAAGGGAAATAAAATATGACAAGACTGACAACTTCATCCAAAACTTACAGATCATGACATGCAGTCCATGTCTGGATGCAGAGAGCATTTAGAAAACCCAGACTCTTCTAAATGATTAGCTTCAATACACTGTCTGTGAAGCGGAGCTTCATTTCTTTAACAACGCTGCCACCTTGTGTATGAACATTGCTATTACATACCAGTAGTTCCAAACTTTGACAAATCAGATCTGATTTCATTTTTACAGGATGGCAAAGACCAAGTTATTTATTACTTTCATCCCAGATTAGGTACAATTTAGTGTCAGTCTGCATGAACATACTGCAGAGGATTGATGGAAAAAGGGATTATTTTATTTAGAAAGTGTATGAGAATTGAAAGATCCTTCACTTAATTTGCCAGTTCTTTATCCTCCTCTGTTCTGCATATTTTATATGTTTTCATGCAACAACACAGCTGATTTAACCAATGGGTCAGCTATATTTGTCAAATGTTGCAGAAGTATGGTAACGAGTCATTCATTTAAATCAGGTTTGTTTAAAAAAGGAAACATAAAAATGTGCAAACCATCATGGCTTAAGGATCAGGATTAGAGAATGGAAGACTGTGTGCAAACATTATTTAGTTTTTCCGATGATGTTCCAGGGGCTTGTCTTATTTGTCAGTAAAAAATAAAGGGGGAAATTTTTGATTATTTTAATATCTGTTGATTCTACTGCGACTTCAGATAAACACATTATAAAAGCTCGGAGCTCGTTAAATGATCACAATTAAATTAATTAGGTCTTAATTAGTTTTCCTGAAACAACTGAACCAAAACAGCAAAATGTATAAAATTCTAACTGAAGTAATTCAACAACTTCACAAAACTTCCACCAACTTCCTAATAAGCACATGAGTATTTTGATGTAGCCTACTGGTTTAATAGCAATAAAAAAAGTAGCTCTTTTTTGTAACATAT
>JBAMHV010000023.1:8280932-8333601 GCA_037177535.1 Pseudomugil gertrudae
TACAGTTGGCCCACTTGACCTGCATGGTCTGGTTTGCATACCAAAAAGACAAACATCTTACTATATATTTAGGCACACCAGCGTGACACAATTTTTTAAATAGTTTTCTATGGTTAACACGATCAAAAGCCTTAGAAGCGTCTAAGAAGCACAAGAAAACGGTAGAGTTTTTGCTCTTATAGTTATTTAAAAATTCTTTAAGGACTTTATTATCAAAGTTTATTTATTGAAGACAAAGCAATGGAAAATGGAAGGAGCAAAAGATGCCTCAGGGTTCTCACTCTTCTGTCTTTACTTTTGCATTATCTTAGTATTATGGGATGGAATTTCTGCTTCCTTTTGACAAAGAAACTTGCCTCATGAGGGTCGCCAATAATTTAAAAAAATGTAAATATAACCTACATTCATTTATTTAAAAAAACTGGGATTTTTACCAGAGCTGTGGGAATTAAACCATTAAAGCAGAAATATATCTGTAAAATGTACATCTTCTTTTTTTTTTTAGTCCACTAACACATTAACAGCAACGTTAGTGCATGTAATAATAACATCTGAATTTAGCTAAAGTGAGTACCTCAAAGGGAGTTCGCATAGCTGGAATATCAGGTCTGTAGAAGTGCGAGCCAAGCCTCTGCAGACCTACACTGACCCTGCATACGTAAAAAACAGCATTTAAAGGGTGAAAAACTTGGAAAAAAAACAACCTAATTTAATGTACTTGTCATGTTTTATCAGTTTTAAAACTGTATAACTTAAGAAACATTATTGTTTTTAATTTTTTTTAAACAGAAACATAACAAAGAAACATACTAAATTTAGATCATCTCTTCTTTTATGCCTGCCCAACACTGCACATATAAAAAGCTGATTTAAAGCCTGCATCTGATGCCAGGAAATCAGCTTTTCCAGTAGAAATTAATCTGCTGTAAGGATGGAGAGCGTTATCGTAAAAGCATCTGTAGCATGTACACAATATCTTGTGATATATCATTTAGTTTTCTCTAACCAGCTCAATAAGAATAGTTTTTTTTTATCTACACAACACTTAAAAGAAAATCTGACTCCTGCAAAGAGTCGTCTGCCATGCACACAAACCACAGGACCAGAAACATATTAACTGTCACTATAATCAAATGTTGTGATATTTTCCTTCCCATATTCTGACCTTAGTTTATTACATTTCCAGGCGTATACACAGGCTACAACACGCTGAACATGGCGCTGTCCTTACCAGAGGACGGAGTTGTCATCGCTTGTGACATCAGTAAAGACTACACCGACATTGGAAAACCTTTCTGGAAGGAGGTACAGATCACATCAGTTCATATGATTACCTGAAATGTTAAATGTGGGGCTCCTGTATGGAATATAACGTGTATTATTTCCATATTACAATGTGTTTTTATCAAAGTGCATAAAATAAAATGATAATAAAAATGGTGGATTATCTGAGAAGAAAAATGAAGCTTGTCGTTAGTTTATAGAAATCAAAAGTTTGAAGACATTTATTCAACTCTAAAATGTTTGCTGGCAAATTTTCAGTTTAGGACACAAACTAAATGATTTTTGAATAAATAATTCAAATATTGTCAAAAACAAATTGATTATTTTTGGTCAAGGTCAATAAAAGCAGATTATCTTTGTTATCAAGTGTTGAGAAAACTGATAAATCAAAGGAGGAGGCTGGATGTGAACGCAAAGATTAACAAAGTTTATTTAGCAGAAAAGTTCAAACTGACAAAGTATACGTAACACAAAGGAGAAACCGGTCAGAAGTCCGATCAGCCAGAAATGATCTGACGGAGAGATAAGAACTTCTTTTTGACCTTAGTGAGATGAGGGTTTTTATCTGGCGTTACCTTGAGCATTTCTGCTTCTATCCAGAGACTGCCTGGCACCTTTCATCCAGCCTGGGCTCGTCCAGAAAAGAAAAACACACTGTCTGTATCTGACTGCTTATTTGCTCCAGTAACGCATCCATTCTTAGTAATATATGTATGTTTTTCTCTTCACAGGCTGGAGTTGAGCACAAAATAGATCTACGCCTTCAGCCAGCATTAAATACTCTAGGTACAGTCACACTTTTCTTAACTAATTAATGTCAATTTGACTCGAACTAAATACTTTTATTGTTCACGTGTTAAAAAAGTAATCAAGAAGACTTTTGGATGGAAGTAAAGTACCATAAATCATGTGATTTACGATGTCATTTCTATAAGCCAGTCATTGCTTTAGCTGAGAAAATGGGTTTGTCTCAAAAACTACTCAAAGTAAAACCTGTTGCAAATGTAGTCTGATAGAGAATAAAGGTTACAGAGTTGATGGATGGATGTTTACTTTGTGCTGATCATTCATTTATCCCCACATAATTTTGTTTCTTTCAGATGATCTCCTCTCTTCTGACCAGGCTGGAACTTTTGACTTTGTCTTCATTGATGCAGACAAAGTTAACTATGAGAACTATTATGAAAAGGCTCTGCAGCTGCTAAGACAAGGAGGCATCATTGCCATCGACAATGTAGGTGCTTCAACCAAGATGAATATTTGAGTAATTCAGCAGCAAGTTGTTTTAATTCATCTTTTTCTGGTACTGCAGGTGCTGTGGGGTGGAAAGGTAGTCAATCCAGCTCCTGGTGATGCAGACACTGTGGCCATTGACAAACTGAACAAGAAGTTGCACAGAGATGCTCGCATTACACTGAGCATGCTCACAGTGGGAGACGGGCTCACGCTGGCTGTCAAACTATAGAACATATGTCTGAAAAGTCCATCAGGAGCAACAATGGTTGCCAGAATGTGTTTATTTTTCTGGGTTCATGTAAATCAAGGTGTGGTTTCCAACCTGAAACTAGTGATTTAAAAAAATTAATCAATATTACAGTTACAAGACAAAAAGGCAGCATTTTATGATTTAGTTATGTGATTTATATTGACTTATCTTCATACGTTTTATACATTAAAATGTGCTGCACAACTAAGTATTGTAATAAAATTACTTGAGAAAATTGAATTGACTTTCAGGACTTTATTGTAAAGGTACACACAGAGCAACACCAACTGCTCCCTGATCAATCTCACAGTCCTCAAACGGCTAGAGAGATGGATGATTCATCCAGCCTTTCATTTGATTCATGAGTAAAATAAAAATGGATTAAGCGTAGTTTTGCAAAGAAGAAGCAGATAGTTATGGTAGCAGAGGTCTAAAACTCATCACAGCACAATAAAGGCTGACTAGGAAAAACAAGTCCATAGACTGACTTCAGTTACAGCATAGTTTGTTGGACTGGCCTCAACAAGCAGTACACTACCAACACAGCCATAGTATGTGCAAATAAAACAGGATTAAAAGCTTAAATAAAAAGGTATATTCTACTGTGCAAAATAACAGCTCAGTACGACGCTCTACATTATCACATCAGCAGAATAGTGAAGGTGTTGCTTGCTGCTCCCAGGTCAAACTACAAAAAAATAAAAGAGCCAACATTCAACATCAAACAAGAGGTATTTCTATTATGGAGGAGAAATTGGCAACATGAAGGGTGCCGGATAAGTGTGGCTAAAACATTGTTACTATTTATTGTAACCGGAATAGCAGGAAGCTGGTGGAAATATTTCTGTAGTGCCTGTTTATAGGGATCCCACTTTGTTTCTCCCCGTTGCTGATGACGCATAAATGCTGAAGGCCAGATTCTGTTGAAACTCTTCATCTTTTTGTTGAAATGGCAGAAATGGTGCTCACGCCTCCAGTTCCAGGCCTAGACCTAGCTTGTGACCACCAGCATTGATGTTCTTCCCATCCACTAGTGCAGACAGGATGAGTTTCATACCTGTAAAACATTTACGATACATGAAAAAGAATTTTTGTGATGTTTTGAGGCATTTTGTAGAGTATGAGGAAGATGTTTTTTACCAGGCCGCAGAGTCTGAGTGTATCCAATTCCTACCAAGCTAGCGTTATTGACTTTAGCCTGAGAAAAGGGTTCAAATCAGTCAGTTTAAGTTGCATTCCTTAAAATGCACAAATATATTTTACAGCCAACATTAACCTTTTTTTAAATGAGCACTTACTGATATGGAGGCACTGGAGTCTAACTGGTATTTTGCAGCAATTCCAAAGCGAGTGCCATTACTGCCTGCCGTCCAGGCAAGATTCACGGCAGTCTCCAGTTTATCATTTACCTTCTGATAAATGGATCCACCAAACTCTGAACCATCATTTCTGGATGCAAAAAGCAAGAAATGAAGAATTCTTAAAAATCAATAGTATTAAAAACAGCTCAACAATCCCATCTGACACCAACAGACTCCTTTGGAAAGTTATTTCTGAGGGAGAAATATTCTCTTCCTGCTTAATTCAGGTATTTAATGACAGACGTACACATTGGTGTGGAGCTGGAAGTCGCCGGTCTTGTAACCAATAGCAAAGTTGCTCTGGGACATCTTAGACTTGGCTGTGTCAAAGGTCATCTGGTAGCCTGCCAACCACCCCTCGTACCCGGCCACCACAGCCCCATGTATAGTTGGACCAGCAAAATCTAAATCTACATCCACCCCAGCATTAACATATTCCCGTTTGTAAGCTGTCTTGATTTTGCCACTCTTCTTGCTGTGTAAAAAGAGGAGTAAAAAAAATGACAATGAAGGAAAATGGAGAATTAAGCAATGTTATGTAATCAGTTATAATGAATATCTTATTATATATGAATAACTTGCCCAGTGTTGGGTGAAAATGTGGTGTCAAAATTAAGTTTCAGCCCTTTGGTGATCTAAAAAAAAATAAAATAAATAATTGCATCAATTTTTTTTTATGGTTTTTAATTAGTAAAATTTGACCGTTTTTATTTTACCTGATCCTCAACACAAACTTCGGTCCCAAGCGTGTTTTCTGTGGTCCACTTCTCTGTGAACGTCAGTCCATACTCAGCCCACTTGTACTTGGTTTCCAGCGTACCAGTGACCTTGCTGGTGTCTACATTGGAGGAGCCAGAAGTTTTAAATTCCTGAGGGGGACATAAGAGGATATTAAAACTATATTAAAATAATATAACCTGGAAAAGATTCATTAACTTTAAGAGCTGAAGTGCATTTATTATTATGAGAACAGTCACATTAGATACATATCAAGCTGATTAGGTATTAAACCTAAATACAAATGGTAATGTTTATTTGTAAAGTATTTTCATAGCTGTGACTGGACAGATGCCCCACAAACAAAACAATACAATAACTATGATGCAAGTCGGCCAGACTTTTGGGAATTCAGCGATGAGATTGATTCAGTTAGTTACTTCCAATCCAAACAGACTGAATTTCATTGTGAGCACAGGTCATGTCCATATTTATATATATTTTTGGCTGATTTTTCTTCATGTTTGCATTTTGCCAGTGGGTTCACCACTAAATGTAACACAAGACTGTTTGCACAGAAGATGCTCAGATAGGGGAGCTCAATTAGGATATCATGAATGCACGTTGAAACAAGAGGGTTTGTTGTATCTCAGCACAGTGACGAGAGAAGATGGAGAAGACAGCATACCAGAACACATGGTGGGGGCTGTAGGAGGACTATATAGTGTAAAAGCACTTTGAGTGGTCAATAAGACTGGAAAAGCGTTATATAAGTATGAGTCCGTTTACCATTCTGCAGGCCATTTTTCTGCATGTTTATGCTCAAACTGTCAAAAACAGCCTCCATGAGGGTGGTGCAACAGCCCAACACTAACTAGTGGAGCCTGTGTTTACAACATAACACTATAAAGTTCAACTGGAACACCAGGACTGAAAGATTCTCCATTGGTGTCCTGTGCTCTTCACGGGTGAGAGCAGGTTCACATTGAACATATGACAGGTGTGAGAGAATCCATGTACAACGCTCTGCTACCTGCAACGTCCTCCACCGAGACCTGTTTGACAGTAGGTCTGTGATGGTCTGAGGAGGCATATTCATGGAGGGCTACACGGACTTCCATGTGCAATCCAAAAGGTACCTTGACTGCAGGGATTAAATAGCTGAACTCATTGTCAGACCACATGCGGAACCTGGGTTACTTTCAACACAAGACAATGCTCTACTTCATGTGACTGGAGTGTGTATGAGCTGGTCTGCAGGTTCACCATCGAGCACCTCTCGGACATTGTGTCTCATTCAATCCACTGGTGCCACATCGCACCACAGAGCGCTACAATCCAGATCTGGGAGGATATCCCTCAGGAGAGCATCTGTTGTCTCTCAGGAACATGCCTAAATGATGTCCGGAGTGCATACAGGCACATGGAAGCCCCACACACTACTGAACCTACTGTATGATTCTGAATACAGACCTGATGGGTAAATGATTTTGACTTTCATTGATCCTTCTTATCTTATTTTGTGTGCAATGCATCCCATTATATAAGTGAAGATATCCTATTGGAATATTTCATTCATCAACAACTAAGTAGCGTTGTTTTGAGCAGTCTGTGCATACAGCAAGGCATTAAATATTTACCAAACAATACTATGCATCACACTCCCATACAATAAACACAAGTCGTTACTCACCACTCCACTTGAGGACTTGGTCTTCACATCCAGCTTAACCAGCCCAAACCCTGCAAGGACAGTAATAGTGACTTCTCGTGCTGAGATATGCATATGAAGCAGTATGCTCATCTTTTACTGCCAATAAATGCATATTAAAAAGAAATTAATATATATTTAAAGACAGTTACCGTATCCTTTATTGAAGATGTCCTTCGCTGACTTTCCCAGGTCTACATATGGTGGAGGAACTGCCATTATGCCTGCAATTAAATATATTATACAAAACAATAGAAATAGATTGTTTAATAAAGGAGGAGAAAAATACATGAACAGAAAAGAAAGCTAGGTGGTCTGGATCACTCCCAAAAACAGACAGATTTAAAACAAAAAACATTTTCTTTTTTAATTAATATTGCTTCATCTTCCTCATGGGGATCCTCAACACCGGGGTCTTTCCCTGCCGGGGGTACTGCACTGCAGCCCTATAGCTGTGGTGTGGACCCCGGCTTGCTTGTGGGGATATCATAGTTATAACCAATTTGGATGGTCGTGGGATGGCTCCTGGTGTCAATGGATCCCCATGATGTTGTTTCCTCACAATAGTGTCAAGCCGATTGTTTAAATCCATAACTACATTTTGGTTAGGAGGCAATAACTAAGGATGAACATGTCTGTGTGTGTGTGTGTGTGTGTGGTGGGAGAGGAGCCATATTTGAGAGAAGGATATTATTATGTGATATGTGTTCTTGATTTAATAACTTGATTTTTTTTTATTATTGAAACTGTTAAACTGTTTTTAATCACGTAAAGCATTTTGTGTTGCAGATACGTGAAAAGTGCTCTAGAAATAAAGTTTGATTTGATCAAATATTGACTGAAGTTCGTGGTTATTGTTAGGTAAATTATTTGTGAACTGCTTAAGGTTTTAGGTCACAACTAATTACATCGCCAGTGTTGCCTGACATCTACTGACAGACCCGGAGTCAGGGAGTCAAGGTTAAACTGGGGAGTAAAATACTTCACTGATCACTTCAGACAACCGCAAAGCGCAGTTTAACAAGTCTGAGTCTTAAATGCTGGCGACAAAAACGTAACAAGGACGCACCAGGAATTAGTACCATTACATTTTAGATTTTTAGCAAAAAAAAGTCATATTAAAACCCAACAGAAATTACAGAATTCTATTTATCATTATAATAATATAAGAGACTATTAATGCGAACTTAGTGGCGCGTGCACTGCGTTACGGAGTTTGAAGGCACTTGGAAAGTGTAGTAGGGGGCGTTTTCATGCTAGCAAACCAGGATGTCTGAAAGCTACCGCTAAAATACACTAAAAAATACACCGCAGGAGTACCGAAAGTAAATAAACTCCCCATTACTTACCGAGAAATGCTGTTGTTCTGTTTGTAACAGATCACTTTTGGGATTAGAAAAGGTGAAAGAAAAGGTGAAGGAAACCGGTGTAGGACGATATGGAGGAGACACTGCAATAAACGCCTTGCTGACCTCGGCGCCGAAGGACCCTAAAATATAGACATGAATATTGTGCCTGACTGAAATTGGAGGGGCATGTGATACATTTTTTTAAACCGGTGAAAATTTATTTAAATATGTACTTTATCATTTTAAAACAACAGATTTAATATTTGTCGTTTGAAAACAGTCTTATTTTCTTGTCAAACTCAAGCCAACAGCACAATGGCAAGTGGAAGACCTCTACATCACCATGGTAACCAATACGCCAATGCAGATCTCTTGTTCATGTAACCCATAATATTAGCTTAAGAGATTTAGGTGGAAATAGATAAACAGGGCAAATGATCAATTTTTATTTTTTCTAGTTGACCGTTTTGCCCAGAACATTTTTCTTTTCTATCTTTATTTAATCCCGGAAATTATTTAAGAAAATGTACAATTAAAATCAATAAATAAAAACTGATTTTACATATTCTATGGTAATAAATACCTAAATGTGTTTTAAAATGTCAACTTGCCTATAAGACATATTAAGCATGTACAAACAGAAAACATTACAACAAAAAACTACTAAATTTTTCTTGCTCAAGGCAAAAATATGTACACTGTATATTAGACAAAATCTTTTTTTCTTGCATTTTGTGGAAAACTGAAAATCTATAGTACAATACCATTTATAAGATTTATTCTCCCTTATAGTTTTTCTAAAACATTGCTAGTTTTTTAGTCAGCAGGCGAATCATTCAAGTTTCCAGCTCTTTATTGTTGAATGTCTTTACTGATCGACAACAAACATTTAACACATATATGTGTAGTTATGTCTCTTACATGCTTACCAAAGCAACAGTTTCTGGCTACTGTGGCAAATTTCACCAAATGAGATGTAGAGCACAAATTTTAAAATCAACATTACACAAAAAGCACAATTATATTTTAAATAAATAGTTCAAAGCAACTGTAAACATTTCTCCATGTGCGCGTTGCCATAACTCTGTATAGGGAAATATAAAAATACTCAATAACATTTATAAAAGCAAATAAATTCATATAAACAAGTACATACAAATTTTAGGATCTTTTCAGCATTATTATCAGGGAAAGCTCATTGTTGATCTTAGTTTGGTCATTTACAATGCATTGTAACCTATTTTACCTAAAAATTAGACACATATCCAACAGTAAACATCAAAATGTCATCAATACTGTCTACTCAATAAAATTATCATTTAATCACTCAAGGAAGTTGGCAAATTGTATTAAGACAGCTTACAAAATCTTCCAAGTATTTGGCTGATACATAATCTGAATGTATCTAAGAAAAAGTACGCCATGTCACATCAGAAACTTGAAGCTAGAGACACCTGATTCAGTGTTATTGATCTAATAGCAACTATGAATTATCAGTCAGTCTTTTCATTCATTAAAGCAAATATATCAAGGAATGTAGAAGAGGTTTATGGCATCCTTACCCAAACATCACAAAACAGATATTAATTGTACAATGTAATGATGTATGTAGATCTATAAATATTGCTTTAACAGTGGTCTGAATGTAAATTACACCTGGATGAGGAAATAAAATCTTCCTTCAATCCTAAACGAACTTTGAAATGATTAGGTACTGTACCGAGGAGAGAACTATGAAGACAGAACATGATTTTCTCCTGTCAAATGTTATCCAAATTCTTTTTAATTACCATGAAATAACATCTATGCTACAAAAAATCAAATTGTTTGAGGACAAAAAAAGTGTAAAAACATTTTTCTGTCCAATCAAACCTAAGTTGAAGGTGGGGTCTTTTAGAAACAGTAGATTTTTATTGGTTCTGCCTAAAAGGAAAAACAAAAAAAGAAAGGTAGAAGACCCCAAATAAAATAAGGTATGGCTCTGTGTATCCCATCAGGACCGTCAGTCCTGCCCTGACAGGATCACATCAGTTGTCACAGTTGAGAACGTCACAGAACTCTTTAGTTGGCAACTTTACAAAGCAGATGAACAAGCACCACGTAAGACTCATGTGGCAGCACTGCCCCAGTCTATTACCCAATCAGCCTCCTCATCATAGCAGGTCTGGAGAAGGGCCAGCAGTACTCATTGGGGACCGGTCCATGCACGTTGCATTCAAAAAAGGAGAACATGGGGAACCAGATGCGGGCACGCCGACTCTGCTGGTAGGCTCGGGTGTTGGCTAGGGTGTGGTAGTATAAGAAGAGCCTGGTAGTGATGTAGAAGGCTATGAACACATCAATGGAGTAGTGCTCATGAGCAGCCAGGATGAAGAAGATGCCAAAGAGATTGAGGACCCAGGACAAGGTGTGAATAAAATTCCAGCTTCGTGGAGTGTCTGTAAGAAAAATCCATTTAAATGCCATCTGGAAATGATTCACATTATAGAGAGAAATGTTTGTATTGTGTTGTACTTGCTGCACCAGGAAAGATCACTGGATGGCAGCACGGGAAACCATTTTGTTTTTACAACAGTGAAGGTCTCTCATGATTTGGTACTTTGTCATGAATTTGTTTTAGATTAAAAAATGACAACTATAATAATCTTTCTTCTTTCACTGTTTAATCATTATTAATCAGAAATAAATTCTCCTTTTACATCAACCTGAAGATTAAATATCTTAGCAATGATATAAACGTATTTTATATCAACAAAAACATACAAAAAAAGAAAGAAAGTGTTTAGAGGAGCTACTCACACTCAGTGACAAAGAAGTTAAGCATGGTAAGGACAACCGTGTGGCCGCTGAACATGTAGTCACCACATGTATGCACTCCAGTAAGAGTCATCCCAAAACCACTCCAGATGGCAATGGCCCGCTGCAGTTTGGCCCACATGTCACCGTACATCTAGAAAAGCAGAATAACCCAAATTATGTCCAAATTAAATATTAAAAAAAGGTTTCAAATTTGCAACCATACCTTTCCCGAGCACTGCAGATGTTGCCCTGGGACAGACAGGGAGGTGACAAACATGGTGATACAGCGAAGCATGAAAACTGTCCCCATCAGGCTGCACATGCGCCGCAAAAGAATGGACCTGCATGTCAGAAGGAACAGCGAGTCTGATCATGACGCGGTGCCGATTTAAGGAGCAAACAACTGCCAGTTTGATGATGCAAAACACCGTCAGGACTCTACCTGTGTTTATGGAGCAGCAGAACCAGCAGCCAGATGTTACAGAGGATCACCCCACACGCTTCAGCCATGGCAAAGGCCCATGGTATTCGAGGCACGCTGTTAAAAGGGACAAGACAAATGTAAAAACTGGTCATCTAGCTATAATTTGTTTATCAGTGCTAAAGGAAAATCTATTTCTGAGTTATCATGGGTGGTTTGACATCCTGATAAGCTATTTTTTTATACATTATTAAATAAGGTAGTTTTAAATGAAAATTGTAATGTTTCAGATAGTAACTGTTTTAGTTATATATTTTTTTCCAAGTCAAGGACATAAAAACTGCTCAAATCTGCAGATAGACTTCAGAAGTCAGCAGTCCTCCTGCCTATCAGTGACCATGAAGCATAACTGTTATGCTGTTAGACCAGTGCCATCTGGCATGTTATATCTCTAGTTTAAAACATAATAAAAGGCAAAAAGGGGATTAAAAAATGGCAAAATTTGTCTTCACTCAATACATACATATATTTATAAGCAAAACATGCAATAAACCAGTATATAAGATTTATTACATTCAAGTTAGATCTTTGAGACTGTGACCAGCTACAACAGCTTGCCTCAGCATGATTTATTTCCCTAAATGCACAGTAACAACTCCCTGAAATCAGCTCTCTCGGTATGCTAACAAATTCCATGCAAATCTCAAAGCCAGTCATAAACAAAGGGTCATACTTCAAACTAGGCCGTGTGGAAAAAAAACCCACAAAAACTCAGATCTCTGTGATCTAAAACCAGCCCTTCAGGAATATGTGAGGACAAAAATAGAAATGTTTTAATTAAGTAGGGCAATTATAACAACTAGGCATCTGGTGTGACGCTCCACCAGTTAATAAGAATATGTACTGTTTGTTTTTCTTAGATTGTGGCATTTCACTGCTGATTAATGCTCTCCTGTTTAATTGTTGCATAATAAGGGGTTACAAGTCTCATGCGAGTCGTCACACCCACCTGTCTAGGAAAATATCTGGCAGTGGAGGGTACATGCGCATATCCGGCACCCTTTCGTGAACTATCACCATGACAAAGGACGTGAACCCGAACACAAACACAACATAGACAGAGCTCAGCGCCGTCTTCCAGTATTCAGGATCAAGGCGTCTCATCTGCTGCTTGTACTTCCCATTTGTATACTGGTTATACTCCTCTCCAACTGGTGCTGTGTCAGTGCTGTCACAGTCTCTGCCTGCATCTCCATTACACAGCCAGTCCAAGCTGCCTCCAGAACCCGAAGGAGAGTGGCCATCAAAGGGAACACCTAGCTCCTCCAACACGTCCATGTTCTGTTTCTGAAGCTTACGGATGGACACCATCAGCCTCTTGATGTCCCCGAGTACTTTGAGCTCCAGAGGCGGTGAACGCAAGTCATATTCGGTGAGGGCGAGGAGACTGGTACCATCCAGTCGATGCTTGTTACACAGCAAATCCACATAGTCACAGAAACCCTCTTCCTTCAGCCACTTGGCAACGTGTTTGGGCGTCCAACGGCGGACACTTAGTTGTGTCATTTCCCCCTCACTGTCTGAAGAGAAGACCATAATGTCAGAGCACGACTCAAACTGTACATTTTCTGCTAAAATCAATTTCAAATAAACTTCCCCACCTAAAAAGGTCCCAAAAACAAGCTGTTAACCTTAAAAAAAAAAGAGATTACCTCGCTTTGCCAAATAAATCCTGCAAGATTTCAAGGTAAACTGGAAATGAATTCAGCTTGTGAACAAATTATGAGAAATAATCAAGCCTGAGAGCTTTTCTGGGAGTAAAAAGGGAGGCTGAGCATTCCCAACTTGTGCAACTCTATGAGGCAAACACATAACAAGAAGGAGCTACCTCAAGATTGCAGTTTACTGGAAACCACTCCCCAAAGATGTAAGTCAAGGGGCAGATACTTCCTAAGACGCTCAGGCCTTTAGTTGAGGATAAATAAGGATTTGTGGACATTTCCCCCAGAATTAATAGATTAATAGACAAAATAATAGCATACAGTGAAGGATATAATTAGTTTACACTCAAATTTAGTAGCATTGAGTAAAAAAAATCCCTTCCTTTAAATCTGTTTTAGGAATGACTGATATTTATATCATCCACACATTACAACAAATAAGTAAACAAATCATTTTATTTTATTTTATTAAATCATTGTAGCTTCAGTGATTGGCAGAAAAAATATGATCCATCATTTAGTGTCACTTGCTGAAAGAATCCACCTAAGCAGGCCAAAAAACGGTTTGAGGGAGCAATTTCTTACAATCTTCTTACAATATTTCATAACTAAAACAGGCCCGTCAGGTAGTTTAGAAGACACGTACGTGTGATTTAACCGCAAAATGAAATTCAAACACATTTCCTTCTACTACTGCAAGTCCTGCCTCACAGGCTAATTCAGTCCTTGCTAATGTCAGCAAGCTAGCTTTTGCTAGCTTAATCAATACGTAATTTGTGATCACTCACCCGGTCTGAGCTGTAACTGAAGACAACACAGGGCTTAATTATTCAGCTAACTAACTAACTGGCATCGCTCGGTAATTAGCAGGAGTCGTACTAGCAAAATTTGTTCCAATAACACGAGCATTGTGACCATCATTTTCGTCCAAGACTCGCGCTGGCTAGCTTTACTGTTGACAAGCCGGAGCGGTAATGTCTATAATATCTGCGCACTCAAAAATAGGCTACATTGGGTTCAGGCGAAGCGGACTAACAGCGACATCTTGTGGTGATAAATGATACAACAACGTTTTTCCTTAAATTTAATTAATATGGCAATGACAGTGACTACTCTGGCGTTTGATACAGTTCACAAAATACAAATTACATGACAAGTTTTGTAATTAGTCCTTTAATCCACTTGATTACATGAAAGACAACTATAATTAATTAATGCATTAGTGTTATTTCAGAATAAGTGGCTGGTGTAATTTTAGAAGTACAGCAGCTGTCCACGTCAGTACCAGCATGGCTGTAGTAAAGTCTCAGCAGACTTTGCAATTAAAGATCATCCAAATAGTAGCTTCATGGTAGCATTTTGTTGGTGAATGAAAGTGTATTTGGCATAAGAAATCTATGATATGCAGGAAAAAAGTATTGTTTCTCTTCCCACCCCTTCTGCTCAGGAGCTGCAGAAGGTTTTGTATGGAGGCAAAAGACTTGGGAATCATATGGATGAAGTCTGGCCAAACTTGTTCATTGGGGATATGTAAGTGTTGTTTTTGACAAGTTGATGCACTAAAATAAATCAAATGTATTTATGAAAATATTGACTTTTTGTTTTGTTTTTAGGTCTGTGGCCAACGATCGCTACAGTCTATGGAAACTGGGAATCACTCATGTTGTAAACGCAGCGCATGGCAGGATGTACTCTCAGGGAAGTCATGACTTCTACGGATCAACTGTGGATTATTATGGAGTCCCTGCTGATGACTCGCCATCTTTTGACCTCTCTTGTTTTTTCTTTCCTTCTGCTGAGTACATCCAGAAGGCACTTGACACAAATGGTGGTAAATTCCCATCATGTTGCTTCACTGACAGGTTTTATCCAGAAGAAAAAGACATTTTCCATATACTTCACACTCATTGCAATCTATGTCCCTCTTCTCCAGCTCGGGTTTTAGTCCACTGTGCAGTTGGAGTGAGCAGATCAGCCTCCCTGGTCCTCGCCTATCTGATGATCCACCAGCACTACACCCTGCTAGAGGCGATCAATAAGGTCAAAGAGCGCAGGTGGATTTTCCCAAACAGAGGATTCCTCAAACAGCTCTGTGCTTTGGAGAAGAAACTAAACATAAGAGAGTCACTTCAAGAATCGACACACACCAACATAAAGAATGTCAGTTTTCATGATGATAAATGATGCACTGATAAAGGTGCCATTTATTTCCCTATACTCTCTTTTAACTCTCATAACATCAGTGATTAGCATTGAATTGTTTTCTGAATAGAAAATAAGACTAAATAAATCAAATTATGTGAAATGTAGAGGGTCAAATTCTTCTAAAAGCTGTATTCAGTGATACTTTCAATGCCTAAAAAACAAAGCAAATCTTTGTTAACTGCATATTGTTTTTGGATATAATTAAAGGTCTGATATGAGAGGACTCTATGTTAAAGGGTGTCAGCAGGTGGCGTTGCTGTAGTAATCTTTGATGGAATTCAGCTATCTTTTTAGGTAGTTGTTTTTTTTTAACTGCAACAAGTGACAGTAGTCCACTTCCTGCTCTGTAATCTTTGTTTGCTTTGTAGAGCTGCACAGTTGCTGCAGGTTCTGGTTGGACTGACCCTACGGTCGCTGTTCACCCACAGAACAGGAACAGTAGAGGCCATGAAATGTTACCTGAAAGAATATATACATCAGGTTCTTTCTTTTTCCAAAAGTCTGGAGATAAGAGGGTGGTTTCACATGGGGGTGAATGATTGATAACTATTAAACTCAAGAGCTAATGGAGTTAACTTGGATCTAACGGGAGGTAACTGGCTAACAGAGGTAGGTGGGATAAAACTAAGGCGCAATGTTAGTCTGCTAAAAGCAGTATATGTGCTTTACCGAGACATGGCTGCATAAAGGTGGAGTTGCGGTGCTGGTTAACCAGCGTTGGTGTCATCCTAGACATGTCACTCTTAAAGAAAAGATCTGCATAACCTCAACTTATTAAACCTAAAAGGCTTTTTGTACCAGGTTGTAAACTTGTGTTTCGATTGAGAAGTTGGTCTTTTTAACAAGTGTTTGGGGATTACCTGTGTTTTGAATCCCCTAGTGGATGCAGGATGAACTGCAATCTTTGGCACTTCCACACAGGCTTTACTTTTTTTTTAATGGAGGTTTTCACTTTGGGTCGGACCCCATTCCTGACCTGGAGAGGACATTCCACCCTTTTCTGACTGACATCCACGGTCTTCCATTTGGAGGTTCTGACTATCCTCCCCACCACTTATACTTACTGTGATTTGCTCCAAAAAGAGCTGGAAATTGCACAATGAAGCCAATGGACCCACATACTGTGCAAAAAGCAGACACCCAATCCGGAGGCCACCAAACTGGATCTCTGTAGAGGGATTTGCAATTCCCAAAGATCCTAGAAGTTATGTTGTCAAGGAGTTCCTACCAGGTCTGGATCACTTAGGTCCCCCTTTGAGTTCAGTTTGGCTCAGCCTAAAAGGGTAACATATCTATACCCCCTAGTGGGCTCACCACCTGCAGGAGGGACTGATGCAGTATGAGCAGGGCGGCTGAAGGTGGGGCCTTGCAGTCTGATCCTTGGCTGCAGAAGCTCGCTCTAGTAATGCGGAAACCACAAAAACGCACAACAACCGCCTAATAGACTCATTCATGCCGCTCAACTAGCAGTTCTGAAACATTCACATAAAATCCTGTGTAGCCTACATGTCAGCTGGGATTTGTGGGTTGTTTTTCTTCATATTGAGCAGAAGCAACATTTTAAATAATCAGTCGATAACTTTCTCCAGGTCAAAAATGACCTGCAGACATTTATTGACCAATTTTACATGCAACATCAGCACTGGCATTTCATACTACATTAGATACTCAGTTTACACCATGAAGAAGAAGAAAAAGTCATTAAATGTCATGGTGTTAAATAAAACCTAATTAAGTTTCTTCATTTTCTTTTGCACCTTAAAAACAAACAAAAAAAGGTTAAGTTGACCTGCAGCCTAACAAGGGAGTTAAAAGAACCAAATGCTCTGTATGGGGGTCATTTCATGTCATGCAGCCAACAGCAAAGCTTAGTTTTAATCCTTTTTACAAGCAATTTGCAGTGACAATATATGTTTTTGTCAAAGCAGTAAACAAGCAACACAAAGCTGTTAGATTGTTTTGCTTCTCTATATGCTGAATTACATCCAGAATGAGCAGTTTAACAATTTGTCCATATTTATGCTCAATTATCGCTGCTTTATAGAATGATTCATCGCTATACTGGGCTTATTAAATTAGAGTCCCTGCACACTGTGAAAAGCAAAGGCCATGCAGTACTGTTTGTTGTTCTGCCCTCTGCACGAGTAAGACTACACGCTAGGTTAAGCACTAAATTGGGTAACTGTCCAGTGACTGCACCTGCTCACACTGATCATCTTGTGCTGGAGAAAGACTGGAACTGCTTTAATACAAGAAACATTTTGGCCAGAAGTCGATCCAAGACGAGGGATTTGGACACAAAATGTCAACCCTGAAGGACAAGAGAAAGGAATATCTAACTGTAAAGGATCTGCAGAAGGTTTTGGACTCTTGCAAGCTGCAGCTGAATCAAATAGATGAGGTTTGGCCAAAGATATACATAGGAAATGTGTAAGTATGACTTTGATTTCAGATGTCACGCTTTTAATATTAAACTTCATAGGTCTGTATAATAACTCCCTCTACATTCTGATTAAAAATCATTGTTCTGTCATGTGTAGCTTTCCCAAACGTCTTGAACCTCTTTCTGTCTCTTTGTCTTGCTAGGGCAGTAGCCCAAAACAAGGCTGCCTTGCTGAAATTAGGTATAACTCATGTGTTAAATGCTGCTCACTCCAAGCAAGGCAGCATAGGGAACCAAAGCTTTTATGGCAACGACTTTGTGTATTGTGGCATTCCAGCAGATGACTCAACGCACTTTGATCTGGATGTTTACTTCAAGCCTGCAGCTGATTTCATTCATAAAGCCTTAAAGTCTCCTGGTGGTAAGACCCCTGCTAAACACCTCTCTCTGATAAATATTTGCATGAGAGTTTCTAAGAGTTTTTCAAATTTATCTTTTTTGTCATTCAGTACATCCTTAATAGAGTTAACCTAACTACATAAGTTCTCCCATCATCCTCTCTTTTCAATGTCACTTGTCACTGCAATGTAACACACCTTGTACTGGTATAAAAATCTCTTTTCAGTCAGCAGTAATAACACCAGTCTTACTTTGCAGAATTTAAGTCTATAATGTGACAATGGCTCCTTTCAAAGAAACTATCAAGTAGAGGCCGGGCTGGGGATTAAAGAGACAGTCGGCCCATCTGCAGAGGGACCTTAAATGAACAAAGACGATGAATTGTGGGCTCTATTTTTATCCCACAGCAGGGAAAAAGAAAGGCCACAGTGTGAGACGGGCAGTCATGTATGATATTAATAAGACTGAGGCCTCTCACTAATCCTTCCCTCACACCTCTGTTTTCCTTCATCTTTTCCCAGGCAAGGTCTTAGTGCACTGCATCATGGGAATGAGCCGCTCGTCGACCTTGGTGTTGGCGTACCTCATGATCTACCATCACCTCCCGCTCAAAAAGGCTTTGCAGAAACTGATCCAGAAGCGAGCCATCTACCCCAACAGGAATTTTCTGGCTTTGCTCCTGGATATGGAGCTCCAGCTTGCAAGAAAAAAGAAGACGTGTCAGATTTTGTAGTTTACACTTTCGACACAGTTGTGTGGTTTCTGGGTGCGATGATGTGAGGCAGATTGTCAGGTCCAGCAAACCAGACTGAGGCTTTTCTACATAAGATGCATGATTAGCACCAAGTTTAGTCCAACAGATGACTGAATGTCTGTGTGACTGAGACGCTGGGTGATAATAACATATATCATGTTAGCATGTAACACAGTAGCAGCAAAGCTCCACTAACTTCCCCTTATTCTAATCTTACATCATTTCTTCTCATAATTTACCTCTAAATTCATTACTTTTTAAAACTCATTTAACCTGATTTGGTTATTTTGTTTTAACAGTCACATTGATGCCTCAGGTTTTGGGTTTTTTTGTGCTCTTCTCTGCATTAAGGGCTGGGAGAGACTGTAAGGTGATACTTTGACCTCTGTCTGGACTCTGAAGGTTTACCTGTAGTTTTCCTGTTCTTGTTCCAGATGAAACATTCTACCAACATGATAATATGCAAAACCATTTATGTTGAATTAGGAAGATACTGAGTGCTTCATCTCCTCTAAACATTACACTTAGAATTATGGAAACCTGAAGCTTTTATGAGCCCTTCACTGCACCTGCAAACTGAAATAATCCTGAAACAAAGTATCTATAATTCTAAAATTGTAAATGTAACTAAATGTGACAAAATTTAAGAGGCCTGGTTGTTTGAGTACACAGAATATCTGCAATCTTCAGCCTATCAGCACAGGTCATTTTGTTGGTTGAAGCGGAAACCTGGTTGATACTGGACGGATATTGTTGGTAAAAGATCTTCTTGGAGTTGTGGTTTACTGGTTGTCTTTTAAAAAGATACAATTTCAGTCCATTTATTTTTATTTATGTTGTTATTAATGTGGAACAACAGACTGTGTTGTGATTGAGAAGCTTCTGGACACTTTAAATGCATAAGAAAATACTAAGAATGAAATTATTACAAAGAAAACGACAGTGTGAGAAATAGAAGTGTTCACATAGAGAACATATTGGGCACTATAAGCTTTCATAAGTAGATTTTTTTCACTACATATTTCAGTGAAATATAGTGTAAATGTTGCACACACAGTCGATGTTTTCTAGTGGTATAAAAGTTTGCATAGTTGAGCCAATTTTGACATTTTTAAATATCTTTTTAACAGGAAAATTCTTAGTACTGTGAGCAAATGAGCATGCAGAAGACATTATGCATAGAGGTGAAACACAAACTGCACGCAAGCATCGTATTGTCGAAGAATAGAATATTTATGGCAGCAGATATTTTATTGCATATGTGTAAATTCAGTAATGTGCAGTAATTTAGACTTAAATCATTTGGAGTTCACGAAGAAGGCATGATTTTAAACCTATTAACACAAAAAAGTGTTGCCTTGCTACAAAATACTTACATTTAAAAAGAAAGAATGTCTTAATAAAAGCAACTTTTATTTTGCAGGAATTAGCAAGAGGAGAAATAGCTGCTCCTGAGAGTTTACAATCATTTAACCATCATTCTTCTAAGACTTGTTTTTTTGCTGCTTTTTACTGAAGCTGAATGGACCAAATGTATTATAGAACATGTTTTACAAAACATCATATTTTAGTAAACTCTCCTGTCAGATCAAAAAGACAGAATCAATGTATAGCGTCTGTCCAGCACATCACGGTTTGTGGTATGAAATTCCTTTGGTGTATTTGTAAGCCGGTAGAGCTGATAGCTGCTACGCATCAAAGGGTTCAGTTCTTTCACTGTTCGTGAAATCATATGTGGCGATATTAAAAATGTCAGCTACACAAAGGAACAAACATGCACCTTGTATACAGTACTGCTTTCCACCAATGATTTCTTTCTGCTGTAAATAACATATCGTCTCTTGAAAGCTGTCAAACTCACTTTATGTACTCATAGTACACAAAATATTATGATACAGTAACAGCACTACATGTCAGAGATTGCACTGAACAGTAAATATAATCTTTTTATTGATGCAGTCAAACATTCGGTGTCAGTTTTGTCACTGAATATTTGATCAAAGAGCAACAAGACTGTTCAATAAATAAAGAATAACTGCAAAGAAATGTTTCCTGTATTTGTAGATATTTTCTTTGTGTAGTTTTAATGGCTGTGCTTTGGGCAATTTCATTGTTATAGCGTCTTTTTTCATTGAAACATTAAATGATTCACTTATAATATAAGAAAAGAAAGAAAGAAAGTCTTCATTTTGACCCAGATCACCAGGTGTTGTTTATAACATTTCCAGGAGAAGAATTCAAAGAAAAAAAAAAAACAGTCAGAAATCCGCTCAACCACAACAGTGATTAACTTATTTTGTTGGTATTAAAAAAAAGAAGAGAGGAAAAAATAGTCTTGTCACATCTCCCCCCTGTGCTGGCAGCTTGTGTAACCTTTATGGAATGCAGAAGATGATGCCAGAATTATTTTGGGCGGCGATTCGGATGTTAAAATAGTAAAAAAGGTTGCAGGGTAGATTACCAAGGAGAAGTCAGACTGTTGTGCTGTCGACCTACATGTAGCGCTCTTGCATAGAGAGACCAACGATTCCAGCTGAGGCAAGTGTCTGCTAACAGCGTGTTCTTACACATTTATCACAGATATGGTAGGTGGGGAAAGCTTTATCGGTATGTATAGTTTACATAATCTAAAGTGTGTGGAATCTTTGTCTCTTACTTCCATTTACAATGTAAATATTTATAAAGCACTATTAGAAAATTAGTACTTGCTGCGCTCTGCTTGATGAATTATCATGCCTTCTTCTTTTATTAATTTGCCAACAAATCCAGATGAACCACATCTGAAAGGCTAAAGAGGGAAGTGTAATTCATAAAACCACCAAGAAGAGGCCCGGAGGAGGTAAAAAGCCATTTTTATTTGCCCTCCATGTTAACCGCAGGCACTTTCCCATACATAGCATCTTTAATTACACAAAAGTGGAGCAGGAAGGACAGGTTAGCCTAAGGGGGGAGGCTATGAAAGCAGCACTGCGGCTCAACATGTGCACCAGGGAAATCAGTTCTCTGCCCCTCACTGTGGGAGGGAAGGAAGGGTTGTACTTATAGATCAATGAGGAGAGAGAAGAGCCTCTAGGTACTCGAGGCACATTTTGCGCAAAGATACACTTTAGCTTGCATCAGAGCTCACACACTCACGCTTTGTCAATGAATCGGGTCCCATGCCTCACTTGTATACTCATCCTTAGAGTGACACACACAGCAATCACAGGTGGAGACCAATAAAGCCATCAAGATGTTTAAGTGCAGCTCCATATGCCACGACAGCTTTACAAAAGGTCACTGAAACAGATCTGGTCTCAGTGACTCATCCCCGTAAACTCTCAGAGCCACGTTACGACTCAACACACAGGAGGAAGGCGGACAAGAAGCTGAGATGCCAACAGTTTCTGTATGAGCTCATTTCATACACATTTACTGTAAAGTCCTCATCTTCAAGCACAATAACACACCTGCTTAAACAGATGCTAATGTATACAGTGTGTTTAGTATATGTCTCTCCAAAGCTGTGTATAAATTGTAAATGCACAGGTTAGATTTGCCTGCAGGAAATGAAAAGCTGTTTATAGACCTTGAATGCCAATTTTGTGCATCTCTGGAGATAAATAAATTCACCAACTGCTGCTGAACTGTAGGTGAAATAATGAGAGCGTCATGAGGTCAGCTCATAATTATGTGATCTTGTGGTTCCGTGCCTGTGTGGAGTGCACTTATTGGCATAAATGTGGCCTATATTTAAAGGCTACATTTCTGTATATTGGATGTTCTACTTAATGATTACCACTATAACCCCACATCTCTCTGTGTTACCAGAGATGATGCCCTTATTTCAATTATGTTTATTAGATGTTTTCATTGAGGTGAAGCAGGTGGTGCTGAAACTGAGCGAGTATAAGTCAAATTAGCTGCATCCCTATTAGGATTCATTTCAAGTCAAATCAATTAAATGATTGTAATTATGTTACTTTTAGAATTTCAATGTTTCAACTATAATAGTACATCAGGATTTTAAAAAGTTAATATACATGAAAGCTGATGTATCAGATCAAGGATATGAGACCCTCTTCAGACTGTCTAAAGATGCATCAGTTGTATAAACACAGTAAGCACCAGCATTTTCTTGCTTCAGTCTTCTGTTGCCATGTCAACAAAGAGGAGATCGCACATATTCAGATGTCAAAATCCAAAGAGATAATAACACACAATCAGACACGGTGAGTCAAATAAATCCAGCTACATCATCCACAGCACATCACTGTCATCAGTTTTCAAACATCTTTACCCAGCCAGAGATTTTTGGTAATAAATGCCAAAATAAATCTGCTTTCATGTGTACAGGGGCCGAGCGTATATATGTAACAAGTGATGTCAACTGTCACTCATACACGGTGAGTTTGCAGTGCTATTTAGAGGAAAGAAAAAGGGAAAAAACCAGTAAGGAATCACCTGTGTTGCATTTCATTCCCCATTATGCTGCTCAGATGTATGCAGCAACACATCTTCATGTTCACGGTGCTACTGATGATACATGAACACTTTGCATCCCTTTTGCAGATGCTTTACAGCAGTTCCAGTGTTGCATCTGCATTTTCAGTAAAAACAGGATTCCCAACACATTCCAGTCCTTGTCAAATCTTTTTAAATCACACAGAAATTGAGACACACTTCTGAGTGAGTCATTTTTTAATCCCTTATTTTCATTTTGAGCTCAGAAGGTTGTGGACACTGCACTCTGGGTGACCCATGCTCGCCAAGGTGTCAGGATGGGCTTTAGCTGGGACCATCTCCTGCCGTCTTCTGGGCAGATGGGTGTCTGTCCTTTGTGGTGGGTTGGCTGGGATTCATGCTCTGGGTTGGCTGCCGGTCTCTCAGGTCTTGGAGTCCTGGTTTGCCTCCAGCATCCCAATTCCTTATATTTTGTACCTGCGTTCAGTAATATTCATGCTGAAGCTGTCTTATTGTTTGGGTTTAATCATCAGTAACTTCAACTTTTCTTTGTGTGGATGATGTTTTGATTGCTATAATTTCTGTTTTGTTAGTCTTTTTTGTTAGAACTCTCAATTATTGTCAGCTTTGTTTCCTGCAGGTGCTTTTTTTTCCTTCTTGTTCATTTTCTTTATTCTCAAAAGAAATTTAATCTTTTCTGCAGAACAGCAGGCAGAAAAACAAAAATCTGACAAGTTCTAGTTATACATTTTTTACTACACATTCCCTGAACAGGTTGCTGCAGCCAATCTCAGCTGACATCGGGCAAGAGGTGGGGTACAACCTGGATGGGTCGCTAGTCCATCACATGGCCAATACAAATAGACAAACAACCACACACACACACACACTCCTATGGGTAATTTAGAGTCTCCGATCAGCATGTCTTTATGGGACTGTGGGAGGAAGCCGGAGTACTCGGAGAGAACCCACGCTAACACCAGGAGAACATGCAAACTCCACAAAGAAACGTTACTGGTTGGACCTCCCCCCCCAGCCGAGGCTCGAACCAGCAACCTTCTTGATGTGAGGCCACAGTGCTAACTGCACCACCGTGCATCGTTAATTCACAGAAACGTTTAATGATCCAGGGCTTCAGCACCATGTTGGATATAAATGATTTCATTTATTATAAATAGTTTTTTATTTCCATGGAGAGTTATTTTACATTGGAGTTATTTAAGAATAACTACACATGGAAAAGGTTGTTTAACCAGATTAATATATCCAGATCATGCATTGTATTATTATGATAGATGAAGTTCCAGTCATTTTCAACTTTGGGCTGTTTTTTAATTAAACCATAATTCACAGAAGGCACATTGTTTTACAACTCTTCTGGTAATTCCGGGATTTGCACATTGAGGTATTTCTGGGACACAAAAGACAGATGTTGCGACCTGATCGTGTTGTTTGTAGCATTTTGTGCGTTTGTGTTCATTTTATTAAATTAACTGTGGTTTAGTTAGTGTTTGATGTTTTGAAGGTATGTTTTTTGTAACTTAATCACTTTGCAGCTGTTTTGAGAACTGATTGTTTTATGTTACATTACAAGCCATTTTAAGATTTTTCAAGCATTTTAAAATATTTTTTTACAGTTTTAAAGTTTCCTTATAGCTGCTGTGGCTATGTTGTTTATTTTAATTTTGATTTATGGTGAGATTTATAGTTCTTTCTGTAATTATTTTGGATCAATTTGCATTGTTTTTATAAGTTTACACACTTTTTTTACTGCCTTGTGCCTTTTTGTGGTAGTTTGTTAAATCACTATGGATAGGAACCCAGGACAAGGGTCTCCCTGACTTCTTACCCCCCTGGGTTTGTGCCCTGCAGGGCTGTTCATTGATCCCTGCATGCTTCTTATAACACTTTTTGAGGGTTCAAATCTTATAGCAATGACTGGTGCTCTTCTTAGCAACAGATTGTAAAAGCAAAAGTGGAGCATCCAGACATGCCCAGAGGCCTCAGCTGCCCAGAGAGCCCTGAAGGAGCGAAAAATCCGTATGAGACCCCCTCAGCTTCAGAGCTACACAGGCTGATGTGGACAAAGAAAGGACGCAGCAACCACCTGGATGAGGTTTATCCCAGGATCTATATTGGAGACATGTGAGAATTATTCTAAATGATTTCTTTCTTCATAATAAAGACAAACTTGTCTGTAATCTACCTGCATAATTTCTTAGATATTATCAGAATTAGTGAAGTGGTAACTTCTTTTAAAGGTATGCAGCTAAAGATAAGAGGACACTCCAGGCTCACCTCATCACTCATGTGCTTAATGCTGCTGATGGGAAGTTTAATGTGAACACGGGGCCCAGCTTCTACAGAGACACCAAAATCACTTATCATGGAGTGGAAGCTTTCGACATGTCAACCTTTGACTTGAGCCCCTTCTTTTATCCAGCGGCGGATTTCATCAAGAAAGCTTTGAGCTTACCAACAGGTGAGGAGCTTTAAGAGTCCTCGAGGTATTTCTCATCATTTTCATGTGTTAACTTTGGGAAGACAAGGCAGGGTGCAGAAACATTTGTCAGTCAATTCCCATTACAGCAGCCCCAGTTGTATTAGTCATTAAAATGCAAATCAAACACCAAACATAATATCAAGCTAATATCTGTCCCCCATGGTAATTTTCTCATGGGCTCAGACCTTTGTCGGGAAAATTAGTTTTAAATGGATTGCCCTGGTAATTTGTAAGCAACACTTTTATTGGACATGGAAATTACACAATTATGTTTGTGGCTTGTGCCTGCATGGCCTGTTATGCAAAGTGAAGTCAGTATCTGACATGACAGTAATAAGATGAGGCTCCCTTCTTCACATGCTGGCTGATCGGGGGCTCCAGTGTGTGGCAGGGCCTACAGTAATCCCCTGCAGAAATACACAGAAGCCAAGACAGTTCAATTACGCGCTCCTCTGCGCCCTAATCCTCAAGCCAGATAAGAAACCAGGGATTACCGTGTGTAGAAACATTTGTTGCAACATTGTCAAAAACTTTTAGTCTTGAGTTAGAAGTACTCCTCTCTGTGATGTGCATGGTTTTTAATCCACAGAGAAGTAACAAATTGGACATTTAAAATAATGTTTGACGCAGTAATAAATTGATTGCATGGTTGTAAGTAGAGACATGGAGCCTGATGGGGTTCACAAGTCTAAAATGCCCCACAGAACATATGTTTTTTAATATATACACCTTTACCATTGACAGGTAAGGTGTTTGTTCACTGTGCAATGGGGCTGAGCCGCTCATCCACCTTAGTGCTGGCCTACTTGATGATCCACGAGAACATGACTCTAATGGACGCCATCAAAGCTGTCAGTGCTAACAGGAATATTTCCCCTAATGAAGGTTTTCTGGAACAGCTCAGAAAACTGGATAAAAAGCTGCACAGTCAAGGATCATAACGAAGCTAGAGCATCGATGAACAAACTGGATTGATTCTGATTGTATTGCTCTCTCATCCCAATAAACTGTTTTTACTTTGAAAGAAAAGTTTGGTTTTTGTTTAACACATTTACTCCATTCACATGAAAAGTGAGCAATTCACAGAAAGTGGGCTCTACTGTGAGCTTTACTTTATAAAACGCTGTTTTGTGCATGCGGGAAAACAAAACATGAGCAGAGGTACAAACTAAAATCACAGACAAGGTGTGAAAATCCAGCTAGAGGACAAAGAAAGAGACAGACAAATGGAAAACAACACAAAAACACTAAAGAGCTGATTTTTGAGTTGAGGTTTGGTGAGGCTGAGACAATCAGGAGTATGTTAGTAATGTATTTTCCTAAGTAAGTGTTTATCTTTTCCTGGAACAATAAGGGAATTAGCTATAGTGCACAAAAAATACTGTGATGTGTGTTTGCAGTGATGAAGCTATATTTATAAAAGAGGTTCCTGAGGCACTAAACACAAGCTTTCACAAACATGGTAACTATCAGGAATCAAATCAACACAAAAGCCCCGTTTGTATTTCCTAATATCACCATTTTGTTACATGTGTAACCTGTATTCTTAAGCATACTTATCCTTAAGCTGAGAGTTGCTTCAAAGGAAGTATATTAAAATTTATTATGTTCTCTGGTGTAGTCTCATTAAATTGTTTGTTGTTAAAAATCAAGAGATGTTTGAGATGTGGTTTGAGGTAATGATTTTAGCTTGCCGCTATGTTTTGACTAACTTGCACCACTACAACTATAAGCGCTGCAATCTCTATGTAGTTTAGTTTGTCACAACACGAGCAGCTTGGCTTCTGTTACAGTCAGCTAAGAAATATATAGTCTGTATTTCTTCAGCTCGGTCTCTGGTATGTTCAGCTGTCTCGTTCCAACAGGATAATATTACAGTTATCTAGCTCAGATGGAAAACAGAGTGTGCAGCAGCAGTACAGCTCAGGTTTACTGTGGGGCCTTTCCAAAAGACAGACCGGCAGGAAAGCAGCAATACATTTTTCCATCCAGGACCATATTTGGGTTGATTATCTGACTGTTAGCTGCAAATTAGGTTGAAAATAAATTGTGATAATTATACATCACCGCAGAGGTGAGAGGTGCGGATATGAGCTCAGAAGAGAAGTCAAAGTATCAGACACCACCCACCTGCGATCTGCTCAGCCTTCTGCTGAAGAACAGGCGCCCCACTGGAGCTGTCAACGAGGTTTGGCCCAACCTCTTCGTCGGAGATGCGTAAGTGACATTCTCACTTTGGGCCCCTGCTGCAATGTGGTGGTCTGATTATGAAAGTGTTGCTGCAAACAAGTCGTGCATTTGGCCAACTAGTGGAACGGATGTAAAATCTGTACATTTGAGTCACCAGTGATGCAACTGCAAACAAATGCTTCCAGAGATGAAAGAAATCCTGACATCATTTGCTATTTCGCTTGTAGGGCTACAGCTCAGGATAAGCCCCTGTTGGCACATCTGGAGATAACACATGTGGTTAATGCTGCAGATGGCCCCCAGCACATTCATACCGGGCCATGTTTCTACAAAGACACCTGTATAGTGTATCACGGAATAGAAGCATCGGATTGCAGAGATTTTGACTTGAGCCCATTCTTCACTGAGATGGCTGATTTCATTCATGAGGCTCTGCGTCAGAAAGGTATAAGTCCATTCAAAAACACCAACAACTCACCTGGAACCGTAAATGTAGAATAACTGGATAACATCTAGACACTAGAATAATATCATTATACATTATTGTGCTGCATCATCAAGCAAGAAAAAAACAAGAATAATCATATGCCAGACAAATCTGCAATATTATGACCAACAAATGCTTCCATTTGTTGTCCCTTTGCATATATTACATGCAAGAAGGGGTAAATAAGTATCATCCATTAATTCCAAACTAAATGTAACTTCTGCAGATGTCTTGGTGTTTTTTGGGGACTGAAAAATTCCCATTTTTGCTTTGTACATTCTTACCTCAGTACCCAGTGCTGCGGTGCTGCAGTGCTGGCAAAACACTAACAGAGACTAAATGAAGTGATTTGCAAATCTCATGAACTAAAATTGATTTAGAATTGTAAAAAATATGCAAAAAGTTGAAAGTAGGATATTTTATGATTTGATAAAAGAAAATATTAGTGAATCCTATATTTAAAGGAAATGGTGTGTTTAAAGGTGTTTAGCATTGTGTAGAATCCCCTCTTCTTTTAAAAATACACACACACATCTGGAAACTGAGGAGAATTATTTTCTCCCTGCTAAATATTCCTGCGCCCTTGTTTTAGTACTTTGCATTTCATAGTTTGTAAAGATGTTGAACGATCTGGCCCTGCAGTCCAGCACTCAACATGCTGCTAATGCACCCTGGCTTTCAGTATTGTAGAAGCCATCGGCATTGATGCAAATATTACCTGCATAGATACAGGCATATATGTTGGATCAATGTTCCAGTTGCCAGTTCCAAATGCACCCACCTACCTTTAGAAATACAGGCTTGTTAAACAAGTGCTAATAATTGTCCCCCACTTCCTTAATATCAAGGAAATTATATCCATAATTTCCAAAAAGAAGTTCTAATGTTGATTTATCTGATCCCAGAACAGTTTTCCACTTTGTCTCAGTCCATTTTAAATTAGCTTAGGCCTAGAGATGACTAGAGCGTGTCTGCATCGTGATCATATCAGAGCTTTTACATGAATTAACTCCATGCTGAACGATTCCAGAACGTGATTTCTGGAAGCTAGAGCAATAATTTTCTTTTACACAATCCAAACTTAAAAATTACTTCAACATTGTTTGTGCATACTGAACTATGAGCTGACATACAATCCAATTAATCCCAAAAAAGCAACTTCTCAGACAAAATGAGCAACAGAAGTCACAGCAGGGCATGTAATGATGTGAGTTTTTTGTCTGTGCAGGCAGGGTGCTCGTCCACTGTGCTCGAGGAATCAGTCGCTCAGCCACTCTTGCGTTGGCTTTCCTCATGATCAAAGAAAGACTTACGCTCATGGAGGCGGTGGAAGTTGTTCGCAGGAGCAGAAACATCCTCCCAAATATTGGTTTTTTAAACCAACTCTGTGAACTTGATTCAGCTTTGGCTGCAAAGAAGAGAAACACATAATATTTAGAGGTGAAGAGGAGGCGTGGAAGCTATTTTTCATCTATCTGTCCCTGTGTGGTTATTCATTGTGAATTCTTCTGTGTAAAAGATTATTTTTCCAACCTCACATCATTATTTTCCAGTAACTGCTGAGAATGACTTCACAAAAATAAAAGTTTCATCAGCTGAGCTTAAATGAAACAGATGTCTGTACATCATATGTAGTTTCAGTTCTGCAACACATGCTTCAGGAGAGAATAAAGGAAGCAGAACTGATCATCTTTGTCTTGATATGATGCCAAAAGTTTCATGAATCTATATTTTTCTCATAATTTGGCTAAATAATTCAAAACGAACTATGATGTAGACTTTACTCCTGAATGCCTCCATAAATGAACCCAGTGAAAAACCGTGAAGCTCAGTGCATTTGATTAAAATAAAAAATATACAATACAATAAAAAGACCATGAATGGTTGTTACTGTATCCATAATTAATTTTTGGTCATTTTATCAGTCTGCACATTATATGAAGTAATTTATTAATTCAAAATCATTTTTATATTTGAGATATGATTCTTCTTTATGGCAAGTATGGCAACCCTTTTTTGATAGAAGCATTATTGTCCTACTGAAAGCCTCAAATTCCTCCTGATTTTTGCTTTATTTTTTACAATATCATAGAGATGCCTCAATTAGTGCCTTTTTCATCTCAAACTGCTGCTCTGCATTCCTGCGGAGCTCATCCCACTGAACTTTATCACACAGATACACATCCTAACGGTAAAGACCTGTGCCTTTAGTCATGTCTTGTTCCTTAATACTTTGTTCACTGTAAGGAACGGGTTGAAATAACTCCAGATTGCGTCATACAGCCAGACAATGTCATTCTGGATGAGGATGCATTCTGTAAGCAACTTGGCACTTACTGTAGATAATTATAAAGCTTTTAATATGATAAACTTTTGTTGTTTTTTTCTAATTTTTCTCTTTATTTAACCAGCGAGATCCCTGTGAGATATAAGATACTTTCTTTCACTATGTCCTGATGGCAACATTTCACATCAAAACCTGACAGAAATGTAAGTTTAAATCTTATCAGCACCTTAAAAAAAGAGAGGGATAAATTAATACATAGATTTTCTAACAAAATTAAAAACATTTCCAGTCCAGACATCCAGACTTGATGAAGGCACAGCTAAATAAACAATTGTGTCATCAGCATATAAACATACCTCTGTTTCGTTATGAAAACAGGAAATGACATGGAGATAATACAAATCATCGTGGAACACCTCAAGTTATTATGAAAAAAGATGATGTGATGTGTAATTTATAGATAGATAACTAAGACAACTGCAGTTGATTTTCCATATTGTTTTTTGTTTGTTTGTTTGTGTTTTTAATGAATCTTTGATTTCAGTTTGGCTTATAGTTGTGGGGTTTTGTGTTTCATTTATGTCCTATTACCGTACTTACACTCATGTTACACTTTGGTCAACCATGTGTTGTTTTTTAAATGCTATATATATATATATAAATATGGTACAGTGTTGATATGATATAGTTATAGTGAGCACAAGATTACAAACTTTGTGACAATGCAATCAAAATGAGCTAGAAAATAAGGGGTTAGTAGGTAACGTTACTGGTAAATGTTGCAATTGGTTGACTACGTAACTGCCCATTAGGCATGCATGTGCTGTTCTGTTCAGTTCCTGGCATTATTTCCCCTAAACGTATTCATTTCATCAGTGTTTTGCAGAAATTGGCTATGTTCTGAACTGTTTTAGCTCTGCTATGGATCTTTTATGGCTAATATTTACCTTATGTCACTTACATTATGTCTCACTGTGTCCTTTAGCTAAGACCTTCCTCAGTACATGAAATGTCAGTCAAATAAAAATCATCAAGTTAAGATGCGCATAGAGTGAAAGAACTAGAGAGAGACAAAGCAAACAACCAGTTTGATATGTCAGGTTTGTTGTATTCGATACACCTCTCAACTCAACATTCACGCACATTGAACATCACGTCCTGATCTATCATGTCTGCAGTGGGTGGACTGCTCGCATTTATGATATCTGGTCAACTACAATCATTTGCATGTTAAGCCATTACATCATACTCATGGCTTTAGAAGATAAAATGTGATCAACATCGTTTGCTCGGGGCTCAGGCCGATGGAGGGGATCTGTCTTCCTGAGCTTAGTGCTGCTGTGTTTTACCTGTAACCTGAACTTAGAATAAATTTCTTTATTTTTAAATAGATCCTGTTCTGTTTCTGTTCACAGGCTTCCAATAAAGAATCAGGGGTTATCAGTTTTTAAAAATAAAGTACTGTTACTGTTTCGAGTACAAAATAATTACTTTGAGACTTTAGCAATAAAAATACAACTCTGCCTCTATAAAAAAAAGGCCAAATGAACAGAACATATTTATTTTGAATTCATTTTACTTTGTTTCTTTCCTTTAAAAACATTTTGCTTATCAGTAACATCTTCTATTTTATTACAATCTTCTAACCAAACAAAATAGGTTTATTTCCCTTTACCTCAGAAAATATATTACATTCTGTGCTTATAAATCAATAGTTTCCATAAGGTATATCTGTGATTCTGTTTTAGAAGAGAATTCATTTAAGATAAAATTGTGAAAACCTCTTGGCAACATCATCCTGAAATGCTAGACAATAAAAAAACAAAAAGAAAATACTGAAAACACATAATATGCATTTAGAACCTGTCAGCAAAAATGAATAATATGCATAATATGAAGCTAAAATGTGCAGAAACACTGATATGGTCCTTAAAGAGTATGTGTATAAAACACAGCACAATAAGTATAAACTGCCAAATCCCCTGCTGCACTTAACACATCGATAGTGAATGCCTATAAATAAACAATGCTCCACTTAATTATTCACATTTCTCAAAATACAGCATCTTAACTGCTGCAATCTGGTAACATACAGTTAAAACTGTGATGTGTCTATAAAGGCTTGATACAAAATGACAAAAATGTGCCAGCATGAGTTTGAGAGTGTATACAGATTCAGGTCAGACTTTGAAAAGAGATGAAACACTGAAGCCATCTTAATAAGAAATGCTCTCCAGAGCTCAATGGGAGAAAGATGCTGTCAAAATAAAAAGAATTGGATATCACAGGTTTAATGATTTCACTGTCAGAATGAATGATGGCAGAGTATGAAGATATGAAGGAAAAATAAAGCAGCCTGATAGTGTGAAAACTGAGCCTGACATGTTCGCAGCTTTATCTAGCCATTCTGCAACACAACCATCGATGTGCTCTCAGTTTTGGGGCTCACATTTAGATGTCTGAATGGACCATGCATGTCATATAATGGGGAATCAAAGACCTATGTCATCCTGTGAAAAGCCTCATCTGCCAAACAGTCTGACACATTTCAGTTTTCCTCTGGTCCCCCCGAGGCTGCAAGAGATGCAGAACATTCTTAACGGCTGTTGTGATGGTGCACTTACATGGTTTCTCCCCGCATCTGAAGATATGCAGAAAGGCTAAGAGAGACTGACACAATTTCAAGGAGTCGCTCACACAGCTGAGCAAAAGCTCAGACTGCCCTGTTCACTTCAGTGAATATGGGTATCCTTTGGCAAGCACAAAGTTTGGATAAGCACTGCTTCCTGCCAGGCTGTGGAGATTAAAGTTGTGTGTTTAGACATGGATGGCAGGGACTGGCTGGTTGGAAGTTTTCCCCACAGGCAGAGAACATGGCAGCTAAGGTCAGGGGCCCACCACATCACAGCCCTAAAAATATCTCCTGGATTTGATGCCCGTCACAGAGGCGGTTGCACAATCTGTGCCCTGACTCGAGCCTGCCAGAACTAAACCTTCCCATGTTCTGCCTTTAAGGGCTGCTTCACAACAAGCTGCCATAACTAGGAAAACCCAATTCTGGAGTACAAAAACGCAGGACCTTGATGTGTCGGTGAGTGGGGTTAAAGATGCATGTTTAAAAACAAAACAAAAAAAACAGAAATGTACCTTTTTCATGACTGTAGAAGGAGAAAAGAGCATTTCTTTTTTTTCCCTCTTCTAGCAAATAAATCATGTGTGAAAGCCAGTCACAGAGAGAAAATGGCTTCTCACAAGTCCAAGAGCGGCACGACAACAAATGTCACAAAAGCGGCTGAAAAATCGAGTCCAGTGGATGATTATGTCACACCTGGGGGCTATGAGCTGGAGAAAATCCTCAACCGTGGGAGTGTGGCATACACTCATGTCAATGAGGTCTGGCCTCGTGTCTACATCGGTGACGAGTAAGTAAAAATGCATCAAATGACTAAAATGTGTTAAATAATCAAAGGATTAACAGTGCATTTGAACTGGTATATTACAGACAGACTGCAAAGGATAAGTATAACCTGAAGAAGCTGGGAATCACACACATCTTGAATGCAGCAGAGGGGACGTGGAACAGCGTGGACACTGGACCAGAGTACTACAGCGACATGGACATCGTTTACTATGGCGTGGTAGCAGAAGACATCCCAACGTTTGACTTGAGCCAACATTTCTCCTCAGCTACCCAGTTTATTTACGAGACACTCAACAATCCTCAGAGTAAGAACATTTCATAGAAGTTATAACATTGAAGCGTTGTTTTAAATAAACATATTGTAATAAGGATGAAAAAAACTTTTTCCAGATAAGTTGCTGGTCCATTGTGTGATGGGAAGAAGCCGTTCGGCCACACTTTTCCTGGCCTACCTCATGATCTACGAGAACATGACAGTGGTGGATGCCATTGATCATGTGAAGACACACAGGCGGATCATCCCCAACTGGGGCTTCCTGAAGCAGCTGAGAGAACTGGATGAGCAGCTCATTGAGAAAGCAAAAGCTCTTCAGCACACAGCTGACTGACAGCTTTGCTCTACTAGCCATGGTTTTAACTTGCATCCAAATCTAGTTTCACATCTCAGATGAGTCAAAGGTGAAAATAATTTCACACCAGTTCTTCATTTGGAGTAAAACAAGTCCAAGTACACTGCTAATATCAAGTCCTCAATGGCAACCTCAAGTTAAGTGAAACAAATTGTATTTAATTCTAGGAAATCTCAACCTCCAAGTGCAAAGCTTGTCAGATGCTTACAATCTCTGTGACAGGCCTCAATCTAATGTGATTCAAATCAAAAGAAAACAATCAAGTACATGGTCAATCATAATTTATTCTTATGCTAAAATGTACAGCATTTTAAGTGACTGACAAAAGGAGAAAAGTCATAAATACAAGAATGTCATTCTGTCCCGATTTGTGTGCACATAGCCAGGTTTTTCCCTCCTGTTTTTACCAGCAACTCTGTACAGGTACAAAGGCTACAAAAGAGCAATATTAACAAAAACACAGGTACAAGTTGCGTTTTACATGCAATCCATTAGCTTAGTTTGGTCTATTCACAGGCTCTATTCTTCTACACTTCAGTAAAATATAAATCCAACATTTTATAAAGATAGAAAACAAATCTACAGATGGAATGAAAACGTAGCTTTAAAGGCATTATGTAAAATATTGACTTTGGACTAAATTTATATCTTCTTTATTGTTATTCATTATTATAATCATTTACTTCTTTTAAATTCTGCCACACTTCCAGATACTTTGAAATGTTTTAGAATTTGTACGGGTACAAACACTGAGATATGCTTTGTTATTTTGACAGAAATCAGTCTGCTTTATTAAACAGAAAGCTGCCTCAAGGAGATCTGTTACAAAAGACTTCAGAATTATACATACATCGCAATAAAACCTCTCAAACCAAACAGAAAACAAGACTAAGTTTACATTTTTTTACATTATTAGATTTAACAAAATATAGTTTCATCTTTCTCCCTGTGGAGGGAAACCTAATAAAGGCCAGATATTTTTAAAATGGCTTGCTATTAAGCACAACACTTGTACAGTACTACTCAATGCACTGTCACTAACGGAGACTGAAGCATGCTTTTTGTCACTTTACAAAATAAGTACAATAATTTAAATATACAAAGGCATGAGTATAGTACAAACTAATTGTCAGCACTGTTAGACAGGTACACTGAACAGGTTCCAACAGCCACGATCTCCACTTGTAGCAGGCACATTAAATGGCTTCATTTGAGGCTGCTACACAACTGCAAGACCACTGATGAATTCTGTATGTCTGAGCTCTGAACCTGTCTGGCTAAAGACACATCTGACACACTAACACTATTTAAATAGATTTTCATCGTAAAGATGTAAGGCTTCCCATCTGGAGGACAAAAATACTTCTTTTTTTTTAACGTTAGCTTCAAAGTTAAGTTACTGACGAAAATTTTTGCATTCTTTCCAAGTGCTGCTGCTGGTTTTTAAGTAATAAAACATAAAAAAAATGACACCAATAAATGAAACAAGGCCAGATCAGTGCATCGTTAAAAACAGCCAAATGCACGCGAGAAGAACCAGCTTTAGTCCTGCGGAGAGTTACCGCCTGATTAAAGGCCCTTTCAGGGACTGCTTGGACATGCCCGTGTTCATGTAACCATGGTGACCAGCTGGAGAGTACACCATGTTGCCATGTGGTGGAGCCTGCATGGGCTGCTGGGGGTATGGCTGTGTTCCCATCATGCCCATCTGCATAGAGTACTGGGGTGACTGGTTCATATAGGCATGGTTGCCATGGTAACTGCTGTTCATCATGGGCTGGCTCATGCCGTAACCATTCATGGTGTTGAGGGAGGGCATGTTCATGGAGTTGACATTGTAGCCTGGTGCCGGCATGATGTTCATGCTCATGTTCATGCGCGGCATGGCAGCCAGCGTCCTGGATGGTGCCTGCATGGCAACAGTCTGCGGTGGCCGAGCGTACATCTGTTGCTGGTGGTGCGACAGCGGGGCAGACTTGGAGCGTGCAGCGATGTGATTCTTAGACGTCATTTGGGGTTGGATCCGCTGTGAGGGAGGGATGCCCACATTGCGCTGTAACATCATGGCCGGTGGCGAGCTAAGGTTTGGGGGTGGGGTCATGGTGGCCTGCACCTGAGGGTTGGAGACTCTATGTGGGGTCTGGGACAAGGATACCAGGCTAGAGTGCTGCGATGACAACGAAGGGGTGTTTGCATAAGATGTGATGGGGTGTGAAGCAGAGTGGTTGAAAGGCAGTGAGCGAGGGTGGTCAATGAACGTGTTGGTGAACTGCTGCAGTTTAGCCAGACTGAGACCCGATGACTGAGAGTAGTGCCCGCTGCCATAGTCTCCTTGGTGGTTGATCCTCTCATAGAGGGCAAAGTTTGGGTTGCCAGACTCAGGGATGTCTGCCAGCTGCATGGTGGTGGTGAAGTTGGTGGGTATGGCGCACTGTGCCATGGACTGCTGCTGGCTGTGTTGACTGTGTTGATTGTGAAGGCTGTGCTGAGGATGCTGATTGTGCTGGCTGAGCTGATTGTGCTGCAGGTGGTGATTGTGGTGGTGACTATGCTGGCTGTGGGGATTGTGTTGACTGTGCTGGGATAGCTGATTGTGAGGACCGTGCTGATTGTGTTGGCTGTGCTGATTGTGTGGGCCGTGCCTGCTGTGGGAGTTGTGTTGACTGTGTTGGCTGTTGCTGGGAGGCCTCTCCACCACCACACAGCCCTGTGGCGACTTGACGTTGCAGTGTGGCGGCGAGCTCAGGCTGTTTTGCTGAATCATCCCACAGCTGCCAGGGTTAACTGCAGCCATTTGTTGGCTCACAGCACAGCTGCTCTGGGGCAGACCACTTGGGGGGATACTACCATATGAACAGCTGTTCTGGGAGGGCCCTGCCCCGCAGATGCTACCCCCCATGGTGGAGTCATAGCTGCTGGGGTTCTCGTAGTTCTCAGTAGTACTCTCAATGCTGCCCAAATCGCTGAAGCCACTGTCCACCACCTGCTGAGAGTGATCCGATACAGACGGTACATCCATCATGGGGCTCGTCTCCATGTTGTGGAGCGAAGGCACCGAGATGGCGCTGTGGTCTGGGCTGATCTGAGTGTAGCCACTTTCAAGGATGGAGACTGCCGGGCTGTTAACGGAGCGTACTGACTGGCTGGGATGGGAGTGTGCAGAGGAAAGGGGACTGCTGTGGTCTGACTGGGGGCAGTCATCCATTGAAGTGAGCTGGGGACTCTGAGCCACATGGGTATAGGTTTGCAGATTCCTGCATGGCTCCTGGCTTTCTACGCAGTCTTGGAAAACATTCTCTCTCTCAGTTTGTTGCGTCAGGGACTGAACAGCTTGGGCTGTCTCAGAGTCAATCTCTGTGCAGACTGGGGGATCCTCTCTCAGCACGGGACTGAGTGTTGATCTCCCTGCAGGTGGAAGAGGCAGCTGAGTTGGACATGGACTAGGCATGCTTTCCTCCTCTGACTCAGAGTCTAATGGATTATCAGAATCAACAGCTGCTATTGAAGCAGCTGCTACAGCTTCAGGTGGTGTTTTCACTGTTGTTTCTGACGCTACATTCTGGGTGTTTTCCACATCAGCAACCAGCTCCTTTTCATTGCACGCTTTAGAAACCTGCTGACTCAACTCAGAGCCATTGTCTTCCTTTGGAGCTAAAAAAGGTTGGGTGCATTTTGGTACATCTTTCGAACTGTGCTCTAACTCTTCCGTTCTTTTCTCAGATCCTTCCGCCTTTCTGTGACCATCATCTTCATAATCTGCATCCTGATTCTCCATCTGATTTCTATGGTCCTTCTCATAATCTTCCTCATTGTCATTCTCCACCGACACAGCACCCTCAATGCTATGCTCCATATCTTTGGCTGGCGAGTCCAGTTCGTGTTCACTCTCTTGCTGGTCCTCCTCACATAGTTCTGAGAAACCATCTCTGTCCACAGGTCTAACGGAGAGGGCTTCGACAGAGGCAGCAGGTGAGCAAGCCAAGGAAACAACCAGTGATCCTTCAGGGGAGCTTGACTTCTGGGAGCCATGGTCAGCAGGACTTGGTGGCTCAGACTGGAGTCCCTCTTGTGTTATATCCGGACTAACCAAGCCTCTGTCGGCTTTGCAGTCCTCGTCTGCACTCTTGATGTCCTGGTCAGGTTCAGGTTTGGCTTCTTCGGTTTGAATATGGTGCTGCTCTGCCTCCATCGGCGTTTCAGGGGGTGTGTAGAGGTTCAGTTTAAAGCCCATCTTTCGCTCGTTCTTTAGTCTCCATTTAGGAGGGCCACGTTTCACTCCTTTTGGCCAACCTTTCTTCCGTTTCAATGGACGGGGTCTGCTGGGCCTCTTGGATAAAATGTCAACTCCTAAAGATAAAAATGAGTGATTAAAAAATACTTCTTTCTCCAATACACACCTTCAAATCACTTTATGCATAAATCATTGTTTAGTACTGATGCAAATACCTTCATTCCAGTCCACAAGATTATTTTTCTGTGCATTCTTCTCTAGTCTTGGGCGACCTCTCCGACGTTTTACTGGTGTAGATAATGTCTTTGTTTGTGCCTCCTCTTCGTCTTCATCTTCATCCATCTCACCTATCCTGGAGGTGCGCTCCAGCAGTGGCATAGGACGCTCATCATCCGAGTTGTCGAATGGCTCGTTCAACACCTCAGTCGTCTCAGAAATGGTTTCCGTTGTGACGCTGCTGTTTATTCGCTTCCTTTTGCGCCCTTTCTTCTTGAGAACAATGGTTCTCTGAAAAGCACATAAAAGAAGAACCAATTAAAGGGGAATAAAAACTCCTTCACAGCTGAGTAGTTTTGTTAAGCTTGAAAACTAGGGCACTATGCAGATGACCTCCATGAGGATATGGCAGGAACTGATTCATGCTTCTGTGCTAAATGTTATACCCACACTGCAAGACTAAATGTTTAAGTAATGCAGCCTGGTGTGGAAAACCACAAATGAGAAAGGCAGAGTAAGCAGAGACCTCAGTCTATACTTTACATTCTCTAGTTATTTCCCACTGCTTGCCTACGACTCAACCGCGATCCTCTCTGAAATCCTTCACAAGGAGAATGTGAAATCAATACTGTAGCTAATGCACTAAATAAACTCCAACAGTCAGTATATTTTTGTATGTTTTCCATACTGCTCTTCTTTGAAAAGGTCTCTCTGAAATCGTGCAGCCAACTGTAATATTATCTCCAGCACAAGGGGGCAGTGCCATATAAACTGAACAGATGTGAAGAGCAGAGGAGGGCGGTAAATTAACCATGACCATTGACAATAGTACAAGGTTTAGCCTGCACAGTCTCAACACCAGCAGTGAAAACACAATCTATTATCTAGTGCTGCAGGCACGCAGAGAGGCTCCAGATGACAGGAGGAAGTTACTGAACCTTTAACTGAATTTATGAATATTTATCAAACCTTTCTGTCTCACTCAAGTAAACAGCATGGTGTTTAATGAGGAGTAATGTCTAAATATACATGCAATCCCACTTCTTAGAATAAAACAGATGATCAATGCGATAGTCACGTGAGGGACCTGTGGTGCAGAAAAAGCACGATTCACATCAACAAACTCAAGAAGTCACCTTTCTTTTGGCTGCAAGCATGGCATGGGCTTTTGTTAGGATAGGTGGTGAACCATCAGAGTCATCATCATCATCGTCCTCGTCATCGTCGTCTGCTTCATCATCACTCACTGCCTCCAAATGCTGGATTCGCCTGGTCCAGGGAGGTGGAGGACGGCGTTCGTAGGTCCTGTAAGGAATCTTGCAGTGGACCTTTGTGAGAGGTTGCCTGCCAACGTGAGTCATCATGTAGTCTTCTCTCTCCTCCTTCTCCCAGCAACTGGCCTGCTCCTTCAGCCGCTCAGCCTGGTAATTAAACAGACAAGACGCATTATCTCTGGAAAAGCAGCACGCACGGATTTAACATCTGAGCAATGAGGCTAATGGGAAAACAAGAGATTGGAATTAACATCATGACAAATGAATCACTGCAGGTTTCTCCAGATAGTATAAGTAGTGTCTTGATTGGATGTCTGCTCATCATGATGGAAACATTTCTGTTAAGTAACTTTTCATGGAATATTCAGTATCATCAATTATGTAGTGAACTGATTTAGGGCAATTTTGCACAACATTAGATGCCTGCTGACACTGAGAATGCCTTTCTCATTAATGGCCTCTATTTGAACTCCCCAGCTAATCAAACAAACATTCGCTAACAGCATTTCAAGCAAATGTAAACAAACAAACTCTTGTCTCTTGTACAAAGAAACCTACATCCATCTCTGCCTCCCTTTCCTCCTCAGATAAGACAGCATTCAGAGTGGTTGAAGGGGTCCAGTGCAGGGCATTTGGGTCCACTTCATTCTGACGTGGGTTAGCCCTCTGCTTCTCCATGTGCCTCTGAATCAATCGCTCTCTTCTGATCAACACAATCCTAAGAGACAGGGAGAAAAGCACACGAGTTAACAGTAAATCCACAACAAGGGAAAGCACTGGCAAAGGCAAAGAGAAGGTGATGTGTGCTTAAATACCAGCACAAAGACAGGCTCTTTGGGAACGCAGGTGCTCCATGTCCTTGGGGGTACTTAACCTGACTTACTTCTGTCAATATTCAGCAGCATTAATGGATATGCTGTTAAAAATACTCGCTGGCCTGGATAAGTCAGACAGCATACAGAAGCGGCAGCGTGGGCTGAAGGAGACTGTGGCTTGGAAACTGACCTGCCATCTTGTCTGTCAATCATGCCGAGCTGTTGGAGAGTAGCGGCGATGTCGTGCGGACACATCCCAGTGGTTCTACTTATTCCTTTAACACTGATGTGTTTATCTGGGTGCTTATAAAGGTGCTCCAGTATGACACTTTTCCAATATGCCAGATAGGATAAGCGACCCAGATCTGACAGTGGCTTCTCTGGGGAACCAGCTTGTCCTTCTTGCCTAGTGAGAAGGTAACCTAAAAAGACACAATTCAAACAAAAACAAAAAAAAATGCTTTAGTTGAGCTAGCGGTTGCAACTCTGTTATTTTAGACTGCAATTCAATCCCTTATGGTTTATATATTCATGTGAGGATGTGATATGAGCCATAGTTTGGCTTCACCTTCAAATAGCATAAAAGGAGTTAAGGCAATGAGCTTTTCTCTCCTTCAGCCTTTGTCAGAAGCTATGATATGCTGGCTAGGGCTACAAAAGGAGGTTGAAAAATGGAGCAAATAGGAAACAAAGTGACAGAGTGAAACGGTGAAGCAGCTGGATGTCATTGCTCACAGGAGACTGCACTTAGGAGAGATAACTAGAGAAGAAAAAAAACCCTAATACTAATATGTATGCGAGTATAATTAGTTTTATGGTAGCCCAGTCAAGGGTCGTCCATTATGAGCGGCATGAAATTAATTAACGCCTTTTAATGTGCCTCCACTTCCGAGAACCAAACAACCAAATCTAATCACCAAACAGTGAACACAATATTTCAGTAATCATGACAATATTCATTACTAAACCAAAGAAAATGAACCCTTGATGACAAACACATAGCAATGATGATTACATTAAATCAAATGTTTGTGTCATAAATTTAAAAAGTACTTTTTTTAAATGATGATTTCTAACAAGAAACCCCCACTGCACACACACAATGCTGTGCTCTCAGAGCTACCTGAAACAAAGTGTTCCTCTAATACATTCAATATAACAGAAAATCTTAATCTAAACAACTTCCAGCTCCAAAGCTACATTTTCCAATAAAGCCTTCAAAGAGCTCAGAACTCAGCTGTCTTCAATCTCCCTTAATCCCTGTCTTTGTTATCACCACACTCTCAATATCACAGATCCTCTCGCATCTCTGTGTCTCAATGGCTCCCAAAGTGAACAGGAAATCAAATGCTCCATTACCGCCCACCCTCCCTGTGCTCATTTTTCTCCATTCGTTTCCTCGTACACAAAGTCGACAAAGAGACAACTCTCGAAAATAATAAAAATACCTATAATGACAAAAACTGCTTGACTAAACACAGAAATCCACTCAAGGCAGCAACTGTTTTCTTAAGTGGACCACAAAGCTATAAATATTGTATGCGCTGCATTTACTACACTGAAACATAAAAGCAGCATCTGAGGCTCATCAGAAGTCAAGGAGACAAAACTGGGGGCATTTTGTATAAAGAAAAATACTAAAATGAAATACAGCCAACCTTAAAATGATGCAGGCAGCTCAAATATAATGTTTTTTCACTCTTAATCATCCGTGATTGCCAAAGCACTGCATGTGAATGTTCTTGATTAGATCCCTTCAATGCCTTAACAGAATAACAGCACCTTGCCACAAGCTACAAATCTACCCTTTCATCTAAAATTGTTTGTGAAGACCAGTGAAAAACAGTGATTTTGGTGGTCTAAAAAAGCATTAAGGAACTTACTGAAATCAATAAGGAACCTTCCAAATCCTTGCCTTTGGTACTGAGGCATGATCATTATGCAGGAGACATTGTACTTCTGCTGGCAAAGCTTTTCCTGAGGGAAGGAAAAACAGATCAAGTATGTCAGAGCTCTGCTGAAGCTGGCAATTTACTGCACCTGCCATTGTCCTTGTCTTAAGCCGTGCACATGCACACCAGACTTTCACTTCAAAACTATCACAATGTGAGAATTAGGTCTGCAGAAAGAGCTACCGTTATCAGTAACAAATGTGATTAAAAGCTGTTAGCCAGGCTATTGTGTTATTTACTTGTTTGAAAAATCAATAATTTCTGTTTGAAATTGAGTAAATGATTTCAAAATCATGTAAATGATTTCAAACAGGGATAACATGCGCTTGTTTCTCACATGTGAAATGATGAATCCAACATTTTTTTCTCGACTTATCAGATTAATAAGTCGATAATAATAAAGCTAAAATACGTTTGTGAATATCAAAGCTAGATCTGTGTTGCAAAAATGGACAAATTAGAGTCAAATCATTCTGAATCAGTATCATCATTCAAAAATTATGCCAAGCGTTCCTTCATTTCCTATAAAATCACTATAATTCATACCTTGGAGAAATAGCCCACAAGATGACAACCTTTCTCATCATTCTTTGTAAGTATGTAGAAGAGGAAAGGCTCCACATCATAATACAAGGTCTTGTGATCCAGGAAAAGCTTGGCTAACAGGCAGAGGTTTTGGCAGAAGAGTTTGCTGACATTTCCATCAACCTAAACATGGAAAAAAAGAGCAAGGGGACACTATTCAAACAGTTCCCATTTTACTCCCCCTCCTCCCAGCACCCATTCACTGGTGGGATCTCATGCAGCATACAGTTATTGCTTTATTGCTGTAAAGAAAAGCTGACCTCAAATACGGAAAGGTTGTCCTTTCTGTAGATTTCATTGGCTGGCGGGTGGAACCAGCCGCACTTCTTTGTGTGTCTCTGGAGAATGTTTTTGCTTCTCATGTACTTCAGACAGAACTCGCACAGATAAAGCTTCTGCAATCTGGTGAAGACAGAAGGGAAAGCTGTAGTTTTTACTTCAATATCAGAGGTTTTATAATGTGACCTAGAAATGAATGCAATAAAAAGGAAGATGTCATCATATCTAAAGACAAAAAAAGCCAAAGCATTACCTTGAATATTCAGGTGGGTATGGCGATGAGTACCAGGTCTGAATCTCATACTTCCCAAATTCAATGACAGCAGGGCATCGAATAGAGTCTGTGCTCACAAGAGATCCGGTTTTCTATTAAAAGATTTTACAAACGCAATTTGTTAAATTCAGCGACCCACATAATTTAATGTTACAGTGCCTCTTATCACAAGTCCCCGTAATTGTTCACGGCACATTCATATCCAGATTGTGGTGCACATTTCTCATGTGAATATGAAAGATACACAAAAAGGACTAACATCTATCATCAGTCAATTTTATGAGTATTAAATCGGTTTTATAGTTATCTAAAATGCTGATGGGTTTCTGTTTATTCTACCTGTATCTGTCATTGTCCTGGTAAAATTTCAACAGGTCATTAAAACCATACAACAGATCGTTTTCATAATTCAGACAAAAGGGAGTTTTGGCCTTATGTGCACTATTAAGATAATAATAATAAACTAATGATAATCATAACAGTAGATATGCTCATGTTTCCATGCATGGTGTAATATTTTAGAAGACTAAACAAAGGAAATCATTTTGGGGGAAAAACATAATCTGGGTGAGGTTGGACAACCAAAAGATGACCTGATAATATGAATGTTTAGTTAAACCGCTCAGTTTGTTTAACATCGACTCAACGGTCCATGTAAAGAGAAAGTGAGACAGTGAGCCAGGCCTGGAGAGAAATTACAGATGACAGGACTGATATGTCAAAAAGTCAAACTAAGATGACAAACTTGTGGTTCTGCTGAAAACCGTCTGCTGGATGGTTGTAATATGATATCATGTGGCTATAAAAATGAAAACTTTAGGAATTTTCAATCAGAGAGCCATCATTTTCCTCTTTTCTGGGGTTTTTCTTTTAACACTAACTGCAAACTTCTCCCTTACGTTGAATCTTTTCACTTTATTTACTGACCTGAGCAGCAAGTTCCTGGACATGCGTGAATGTGTCAATGTCTTCCTCTGTGACATGGCCTCTGGACGTGGCCACGAAGTCCGCTCGAGCCTCCCGCTTCACATGCAGCTCCCGGTTGTGGCCTGTTACAAGCACAATAACACAACATCAACACATGAGACAGCACATCAACACCAGTCTGTGAAGCAGCCGTGGCTGAATAATCTCATAAATGCATTCTATGCAAATGTGCTTATACTGTGAGTACTGCTGCTGAGTCTGTTTGAGGCTGTGTCTCTGAGGAATTTCATAATGTATCATCTTTGCATGTTTATATGAAAATCCCTAATGTAATGAAGTGAAACTAAATCACTCTAATTGCGTAACCGCTTTCATGTGCTTAGTCATCCACCAAGACAGTTTCCCATGAATTAAGAAGCAGATGCAGTGGAGGAAGCGAGTGTTCGATATGAAAAGAAACTGATGTTGGAAAGCAGGCAGTAATTTTATGAAAGATATCAACACCATGACTTAACTGCCAAAACAAAAACCCATTACAAGTGGAAGCAATATGTCATTAGCATATTTATGAATATATGCAGCTAGAAAGCTTAATATATGTGCAGGATATTGTTTAGAATTTCTCAAAACATGTTTCCCATAGTTTATCCTTTTTGTTTTGCATTTTTAAACTCTGCCTTCATTTCTGAAGACAGTGAAATGTAAGGCTTAGCACACTTGCAGCAATCATTATGTCAGCTCTGAGTCAACTTGGGTGGGTGAATCATAGGGCTGTATGTGCCTAATGACCACTGGAAGTGGGGTTGAGAGGAGACAGTGATTTGAAGAATGAGGGTGGGATGAATAAGAGCGCAATGTGACTACAGTTTCTACAATGCAGTGAATACTGCAGAGGGTCAAGGACAGAGCAAGGAGCAACATGAGTGAGTTAGTGGGGCATGCATTAATGACAAAAAGCCAACGGGCGAGAGGATGGAAGCCACGTAAACGTCGCAGCCAAGTTAAAACGCAACGAAACTGTTAATAAACTAAAAAGAATTCAAATTAGGAAGAGGATTAGTAGTCTGTTAGGATGTTGAGGGTATCTTCTCAAAGAAAAGATTAGCGCTAGTTTAAGAAAAAAAAAAGCGAGTGTTAGGCTTTTAAAAAAAAAAAAAGAAGAAGCTTAAAGGTGTGGAGACGCAGGTCTTGGCTTGAATTTTGAGCCTTGCTTACCATGATTATTCTCAGGCTTAATTCTTCCGTCTGTCAAGTCTCCCTTTCCTGGTGTGGGGGCTCCCTTCTGAGGGCTCACTTTATACCTCAGCCTGCCTAGTGTCCTGTGCTTTTTAAGGAAAGGGTTACGTTTGAAATGACTGACCATCTTAAATGGGTGTCCTCTGGGGCGACCCAGCCCAGCAGATGTGGAGTGAAACCTATTTTTATTAAATTCATTCTTTCCAAGGCACTGGGGCCCCGTTTTGGACAAATCCTGCTTATGGGGCATGCGCTTAGGTGGTGCGTAGCTTGGTAGTCTCTTTTTCCGCGACTGTCCCTGAGTAGTATAAATGTGAGAGAGTCCATCAAAAAGTCCCTTAAGTTGGCTGCTACTGCAGAGACTACTCAGGGAAGGAACACTAGACTGGCTGGAAGAGCTCTGGGGCGAGTTAGCAGAAGTGGAGCTGCTGGACACCTGCGAGGGGGGACTAAGTCCTGGCAAGGTGGAAGCAGGAGGAAGTGCAGAAGATGAGGGGGCTATCTTTAGAGAGGCATCAGCAGCAAAGGCAAATGGTTGTTGTGGCTTGGACAGTTGGGGTGGACTCTTGTCTCTAGAGTTTAACTGTCTGGCAGGCGACTCTACGGCTACAGCTCGCGAGCGACGGCCAACAGGGGAAGGAGTAAAGAATTTGGAAAGCCCATCAATAAGCCCTTTGGTTTTCTTGTTAACAGTGAGTGTGGCTGGGGTGGAGGTGGGCGTGAGAGAGGGAGTGGTGGTGGGAAGGGAAGTGGTGAATTGGGTGGCATTGACCACACAACAAGGCTCTGCAACAGCCAATCTGTCTCGGGCGTCCGTCACAGATGCAGCATGACCAGATGAAGGTGTGGAACAGACGGTAATCTTTTGACCCCTACCAGGTGACCCCCTTCCTCCAAGTGCTACCATGGAACCATCACCACTGGTTATAGACCTGTGAAGATAAAACCATGAACAAAGATATATAGTTGTCCGGAATAAAGTCTCTCACTATTTATAATTACTTATATTTAATTTAATACCAAATTGGAATTCACCTGTGATAAAATTAGGCTGCCAACATTTGGATAACTGCACACTTACATTCTTTGTTTGAGCTTATTTCTGGGCCTTCCAATTGGCTTTGCATATCGACGTTTGATCTGATCGGCCTTCTTGTGCAGCAGTTTCTTCCCGTTCTCCTTTGGCCTGCAGACTTGGCAGATCCAGGTTCCTGGAGGGTGTCCAAACACAGGGAGTTTGGGTAGGTTCATCAATTCAAAGGACATGGAGTACATTCATTTGAAACATTTCCTTTCATACAAAGCACTGGAAAGAATCCCACCAGTTCACAATGACAATCAATTACTCAGCACAAAGCGAAAATCCATAAGAAAAACACTGGGTCAATTCTCTGTCCAGCAAAATAGACTTCATGTCAGCTTGTTGAACTAAGCTATGTGACTTGTATGAATTGATTGCCAAATAGCCCACTACAGAACATGCACCATCATTACAAGCCTCGCTGTAGGGTCAGTACTGTAATCCAGAGATAGCAAATCTCCCCGGGGAGGCTGAAATAATTTGATATGCATGCAAAGCTCCTAATAAGCCACTGCTGCTTCACTGTGTGCTGAGTGACAGCCCCAAACGGCCGTCTGTGAAGAAAAGGCTTTGAATTGACAGCAGAGGGGGGAAACAGGGAAGCCAGACAGTGTAAACATCTCACCTTTTGGCATTCTTGAAAGCGGTGGATCGCAGCATTCCATGTGAAAGCCTCGATCACATGAATCGCAGAAAAGCATCTCATCCTAGAAGGAAACAGCAGGCACACATAGGGGATGTCCCAGTTGCATACATGTAACAGCCCTGTCATTTGAAGTCTTTTTACAAAAATAAACCCAATTGTGCACATGATAGGCCTTACAAATCTCAACAAACCCTCAGGGATGCACAAAATGGGATCCACCCTCAAGCCAACAACATGGAAAATGGTTTGTTAAGATGTATGCATTATACTCACGGCATTTTTTCCCTGTATTCGACAGGAGCTGCAGGTTTTGCATTCAATACACTGCCACCGTAATCTCTTCACATTTGAGGTTAATTCAGGGGAAAACTTCAGACATGATGGATGTCCTTCAGAAGCAATAAATAATACATGTTAGTGTGGCATCATCCTACCAGCTTTGGCTGAGTAAACAACTTAGAGCTAATGTTTTCCATCCATTCACAGAGCAAAGTTAAATATTAACACATCACAAGATTAAAAACAATGGAGGCTGTGTGCGTCCACACCAATTTCTCTCACCGACACAACTTGTGTCTAAAAACAGTATGATTAAACATCTGAGCTGCTAATTACAGATAATTTGATCTTAATGAGGCAGAAACAGCAGCAGCACTACTTCTAATGGAAGCTGATCCATGAACGTCATGTAAAAGCTTGCCTTCTCTCTCACCCGGCTCCCTCTCATGGTTGTAAAACAGCTGTTTTACAGTGAGAGCACAATTTGTGTACACTACAAGTGGTTAATGAAAACCACCTCGATGCTACTTTGTCAAATTTGAGCTATAAAAATGTCACCAGGAGAACAATTCCTTACGGCATTTAAAATAATTGTTCAAACATAAATGACTCCTTGGCAGAGGTAATTTTATGGGCAGTTGTGTCAGGAACAAAAGAACATTTAAGGAAATGCCAACAATCTGCAGCAGGAAAACAGCTGATCTCTGCACCCCTGCTAAAACTGGATTGCTTTAACACCACAATCTGTATTGAGTGAAAATGACTTGATTGATTTCAGATTGCAGTGGTCACTTGGACCATTTGCTCCTCATGAGGTTGAGTAATTTGGATTCCCTGGGCCACTCAGTCTAAATGAACACTGTTCTTTCAATATGGGAAAGCTAAAAACATGGAGAAAAAATGTAACATCTGCCTTGCTGATGTGGAAAGCTGCTGCTTCATAGAATGATAAGAATACGCACTGTGCATTGTGGGAATCATACGTGAGTAGAAATGTCATATTTACACTGGTTTAGTTAGAATATTCATAGATGAATTAAGTGATTACAAGCAACAAGAGATTTTGGAAATAATTAAATTAAGCTACACAAGCTATGCAGCTGATTTCCAAGATCAAGCTACTTATAACCCAGCTGCAGCTGGTTTTTACAACATTATAATAGAAGTTTCCTTTAAAAAAATGTAAATGTGTTAACAGTACAGATCATAACAGTATTAGCAAATCTACTCTTAGCATGTCTCTATAATTGTGCAAGAGCAGAAGCTGTTTAAAAGGGACAACATGCTAACAGTGTTAGCCCTGAAAGCTGGCAGACACATAAGCCATGTACGATGTGTTAAGTCACACTGCATGTTTTAATCAGCTTTCTGACACCACCATGACCCAGACTTCTGAGCTCACGCTGAATGGGTCAATAAACCAGCCTGCAATGTAAGGTTGACATTAAATGCAAGCGAGTCAATTTGCATGCTGACAATTCCAATAAAGTGTATTCATGTAGGATGATTATGTACTCAAAGTTAGAAAAACAAGAAGGAGAGAGAGAGGAAGCCTTACTTTTAGCGGGTTTGTAAATGTAATAATCCTATTAGCTTTAACATCAAGTGTAAGTTAATATTGAATTACTGCACTTATTTATAGGCTTATTTAATTAGATTTATATTATCCTTGAGGTTTATGCAGGTTAGAGTCTGATGAAACATCAGCAACTCCAAGTTATAGTTTTTCATTTCTTTTTTTTCTTAATTAACAACATGTGCAAGCGCTTCAGTCTCTTCATGGTATCAGTGAGAATTTAGCCAATAGGAAGCTGCATCTTTACTTATTCAAAATATCTGACAAATATATATATATATCAGCCTTTGTTGTTGATGCACTAAAAACACTCTAAACTAAGAGTCTAAAACTAAAGCAGACATACATGTTTGACTTCTGTCCATTTTTTTTAACTATTTAAAAACTGGCAGATTGATGTACTTATTTTTATTTCATGTTTCTGATTTAAAAAACCAGAACAGTTCAATGCAGTTAACATTTAACATAATTTTAGCAACATTTTTCACCTCTTAGGTTTTCCTACTAATGCTTTACAAACATACTAACAATTTAGTGATGTTGCAGTTTGGAAGGAAGTCCAGTCACAGCAGTGTTATGAAGGATAACTTACCACTGCTTCCACAGTCTGCACAGGATAGCAGTTCTTCTGGCTGCTTATCCCGATTTGACTCTTTCGTTCCAAGACAGAAACTGCATATTGGGATGGGGTCGACCCGAACCTGAGTGGGAACACAAACAGAAACAAACTGTTTAAGTGTGGGTTTTATATGCAAAGCCTGGGAGCCTGTTAGTTTTTAGATGTATTATCTGTCTAGATTTTTTTAGATCACAGTAGAAATACAGCGGTTTAAGACAAGAAGATAAAACACAAGTGTGGATTTAATGAAACAGCCACAAAAATATCAACTGGAAGCAGAAGCTCGATGAATGGGAAAAAAAGCTGAGTTCTCACAGACTACAAATGAATAATAAATTAATCTCATCCTCAGATATATGCTGCATTTGAGATCCACCCCCTTTATCCATTACATCTGAATGTGTAAGTGATCTTGGTAATCGTAGTTTAAGGGCTTAATCCAATTCTTAAAGCTTGCACTCCAGTCTGAAAGGATTAACTAGCATGTAATCAAATTACCTCAATAATATAACATGCTCCCATTGTTACTGCCATGATCCACTGTAAATGTTGCAAGACTCAGAACAAACACTCATTTAAGGGCTTATGGCTGAGTTCAGAAGAAGTAAAATATGAGCTCAAGGTTTAAGAGGATTTCCCCATTGATCAGTCAGAATGAAGGGAGTCTGACTTCAGAGGGAGAGCAGGGAAGACTTAGTGTCATTACTTCACACAGCAGCAGCCAGTCACAACGTAACAAATCATAGGCTGAAATCAAGACTAAACTCATCTCCTGCAGATGCAATACAGCTTTCATAACATTCATTTTAAATATGTGATCACATACAAAAGCTTCAAAAAGGTGTGCAACAGAGTGCTGCTGAGAGGAAGTTCTTAATGGAAAATGCCACTTGCTGGTTGCGTCCATAAATAACCCACCTCATCATCAGTTTATACACTAAGGGCTCAATTGACCGAAGCACTAAATGGCACTCAGGGGATGATCATAATTTGTTCCCAGTTTCTATGACGCAGATCAACATCCTGAACTAAACCAAATTTGCATCTCCCAAATCTCCACTCGGCTCGACCTCCAGCTGGCCTTCAATTGGGTTATAGGAGAGACCCTCATTGTCAACAAATATGAGGCCTGAGCAACTTATCACATGGCCACACAAGCCAAATAACCCCAGGAGAACATGAAGCAAATCTGTAGTAGCAATTCTGTCACTGTTCTTGGCTGTATCAATCCGATGTTATGGTGAGAGGAAATAGTTTACTGCTACATTGGTAATTACTCTATTTTCCAACCTGCCAGGTCAATATTTGGAAGTGCACACTGGAATTAGATGCTACTAATATAGCTGTGATTATTGACATAAAACCAAATAAAGTCTCAGATGTGGTGGAGCTACACCTTTAGGACTTAACACAGAGGCTCAGAGATTTAGAAGATAATCAAATACACCTTGCCCTATTAGGTTAATCCTCTTGAGCATGGCTGATAATAAATTCTTTACGGTCAAAGCACCTTTGTGATGGTTTCTGTTTTGGATTCTCGTCAGCAAAGATTTGTGAAAAAAAAAGAAAAAACAGGATTTGGAGAGAACATCTAGGATTTTACGAGTTGTCATGGGCATTTTCCATTATTTTCAGACATTTATAAGTATATAGTAATATATATAGTAAATAGTAGTATATATAGTAAAAATGTAATTAAATAATGATAATAATAATGACCATTACTATAAATAAATCCCCAATATTTCCTAACCTGACCGAAGAAGTCCTCATCACAAGTTAGATAACATTTATTCAGCTTAAGCCATTCTGTGTTGTTATGGCTAAAAAAAATGCAGGCAAAGGAATTTGACAACAAAGCCTCTGCTGTTACTACTTAAAATGCATTTTTATCATGTTTGAATGGGTTTTAGGATGGGAAAAATGGTAGTTTGCTAAAGAGCTTAAAGTACAAATAAGTAAAAGTAACAATCAGCATTGACAGTTATGTGTAACCTCTATTACATAATATATCTATACTGTATATATATATATATATATATATATATATATCTATATGAATATAATAAATTCACATAAGGATATCTCCTCGTAAACTTCTCCTCTCTCAAGAACCTTGATATAGATTC
>JBAMHV010000023.1:8333701-8346022 GCA_037177535.1 Pseudomugil gertrudae
ATCACAGAATATATATATATTGTATATATATATATATATATATAGATATATATATATATTAATATAATAACTTTAAATAAGGATACATCATAGTAACATTTTCCTTGATCAAGAACCTTGATATAGATTAAGTTCTCCTTGGAATATTTTAAGCTCAGGTGATTAAAACCAAAGGCAATTTGCCATCTGTACAGGGCAAAAAGGCAAAAATAAAGAGACAAACAGCTGAAGAGATGCTGATGATATTCTTGGGGATTCTAAATTAAGTGCATTACAGGAAATTATGCTGCTTCAAAAGAGCAGGCTGTCCTGAGTGAGGGGGTGGGGTCCTATTAGAACACTGCTGGTAGAGAGAGCAAGCTCAAGTGGTTGCATAACACAGCAGGAAAAAAAACTCATTCCTTGCTTTGTTCCTGCCAGTCTCTTCAGAATCTAATAAACTCTAAACCAAGACTGCTTTCTTTTAACCTCAAAGTATCTCTTATTCTCAGCACATACACTCCCGTTGTGCCTTAACAACTAAGCAGGCAGAGATGTGTCATCCTTTGAAGTGAATGTTAAACCTGAACTGGGGAGGTGATGTCATCAGGCCGGGAGCAATAGGTTGAAATGTTCCAAATGGAAAACAGCAGGCCTTCCTCGGCTATGAGAAGCATTGCAGGACACTGTGTCTCTAAACAGTTCTCAGTTTCACTTTTGGCCTGACCACAGACACAGTCACAGTTGTGGCTGCAGTATCAAGGTGTCGCTTCCTGATTATTCACTGTGAAACTGGTGAGGAGCAGAGTGACATCTCTATTGGCTGATGCTGCTCACCACTTCAGCTGCATAAACTTGTGCAAAGTACACGACTAAACTTAATCTTGATAAGGCTCAACAGAATATGTGTAAAAAAAACCTCAACCCACTATTTAGATGACTACACACTTCAGTTGAAGACGCATGATGACATCAATTTTCCATTGCACACTGCTGCACTTGACTTGTCTTAAAAATCGCATTGCAACTGCTAAAATGTCACCACTCTACATATGTTTGTCTGCACTCTGGCATCAGTAAAAGGAAAATAATCTCTACAAACCCTGAGCCATCTCTGAGGTGGCCAAAGCATTACAAACAATGCAACCTGGAAGTGCGTTTCTGCAGTTTTGTTTCCTCTCCATCTGTTCAAAGGTCATAGCTGCATGTAGTTTCAGAATATTCTGGCTGCTTCTCACAACACGTTCCCACACTCTTGCAAAATACCAGTAAAATGTAACAATTCTGTTCAATCCTATGCAACTCACAAGACAGCCGGCCACATCCTTTAAGGTCATTAGGCTAGAGTTACATAACTTGTGGGAAGCCCACAGTAGACTGCCTGCCACACACTGTCAGCATGACTTTCTGATTATCCAAGCTCTCATATTATAGAAACCACCAGCAACACAGTCTGAAAGGAGTGGACTCTAGATGGCGTTGTTTCTGGCCTCTTAAGTTTAAGTCCTAAAGATTAAGACCACAATCATAAAATTCCTGTTTGAGTAAATCCACACAGAGGTAGCTCAAACGTTGATCCTTCTTACTTGGAGGTGATATTATATAAATGCCTCCACTGAAGTCCCAAAGAGTCTTTTCTACTTAGAAAACAAAGCTGTGATGTGTGGTAAACTAGGTAAGAAGGTGGAAATCAGTCACACATTAATAACAAACCCCATTTTCTTTCAATTGGGGCAATGAGGATGTATATTGTTGATGTGACAGCTGTGGCATAGAAATGGGAATTAGCATTGAGAGTGTAGAGGCCAAGGTGAGCATACCTGGTCTCGCTCATGGGGGAGGAGAGTCACTGATGACAGGACCAAGGGGGAAGTACTCAGACACCTGGAGGTTCTTCCCTCCACATTGCAATGGCTGAGCTTATACCGTGGGCCATTTTTTGACAACCTTCCATTATTAACCGACCGCTTAGCCGCCAGCCGCAACCTCTGCCGGAAAGCAGGATTGTCAACAATGTTTGAGAGATCATCCTGATTCCTCAGATACCTCTCAATGTTTTTAAGAGAGGAGCCATGGGTATCATCCAGGCCTTCGATGGCCCTGTTAAGTATTTTATTCCAATCAATATGGCGCAGATCGCTCGAACTCCATATAGATTCCTTTGATGGCACAGATGCATTTGCAGGCAAGATTGATCCAAGTCTTCCGGGATTTCCTGGGTCCTTGTAGGAAGCACTTCCCTTATTTGTAACCTTGAGGATAGAACCATCATGAACACTTAATTCCAACTGCTCAAGGACGGTCTTCTTGTCCAGTCCATGCGATGTGGCCACAGCATGACAAATTCTTTCCTCTGAGGGCCTCTGCTTTTGCCTTTTGATTTTCTGTATTGCTTCCAGAATCCACCCCGTGTAGAGAGGGTTTGCAAGTTTTACCATGGTTGAACAATTAGCCTCACAAATATGTGATCCATAAAGATTCCCCCTTTCTGCAGCTGAAAACTGGGTACATCCACATCCTTAATAAGGTCAAGAAGTTATGCTCCACGAAAGCATCCAGACAATTCTTCACAATCCTGGGTGAAATTGAGGAAAAGTTGGCACTAGTAAATTCCACAGCAGTAATTATCAGCTGACCTGGAGCTGTTTTTATTAAACTCCCCGATTAAATCTGAAAAAGAAAAAAAGAAAAGCACACTTTTAGAACAGGGCTTCACATTCACATCATAAAAAGTAAATGGTGGTAGATGGAGTGTAAAGGCTAAGTCAAAGGAATGCAAGGCTTTCAAGATGTGCTAAAACATGAGAAACAGATGGATAAAAACAGATGCAGGCGCTGTCATGCTAGTAAAGAAATCAGTGACTTAATCCATAGTCTGACTCGATAATCCACACACCAAACCATATGTCCAATTCAAAAGCGACTATTTTCCAAGAGTAACAAGCTTTCACAGCATGACAGGTAGCCAGAAACCTCCACTGACTTCTGGAAAAGTATGCACACTCATTTACAGACACATATTTTCGCACAAAACTTACTAAATCACTTTTTGCACGTCATTTCTAAAACGTCACGACAACAACCCTCCATCTAACACACAAACTGCATAAAAACATATTAAAAATAGAGATAAAGTTTAACCATTAGCTGCCTGCGCGAGACTTTTTTTTTTTGACAGCTCGACGTCCGCAGCGACAAAGTGATCCAGCGCGAGCTTTTTAATGACACACGTATAATCAATGCTCACTTCCTGACAGCTGCTGTTTGGGGGGCTCGAGGCACGTCTGCAGTCGCCATCGAGCCGTTTAGCAAAGAAAAGAAGCCGGTAGTAACTACGTAACAAACCAAGACTTGTGTTCCGCTGAGTTGAGCTGATAAATGACAGTGTTGCCAGCATTACTGATGTCACCTAAACAGTCGCCATTTTGTTACAATGTTGTAGTTTACATGAATCCGACATGACGCTGATTACAATCCAATGGAGTCTCATTAAACCTTACCTACACTAATGTGCCCTCCCTAGCAACTTCAATATTGGCTGTAAAGACAAGATCCGATTTCTGGTTTGATAAAGCACTTGTCAATCTTTATGTATGAGCTCTCTCTAAGAGGCACAGCACTGGCTGTATGATCTGTCACTTCACTCAATTGACCCGCCTCTTAAGGTGCCTCCAGTGATGAATTGATATCATTCACCTCTAACACTCATAAAATCTTAACTCACGGCTCTAACCGAAGCGATGGGTTGTTATTACGTTACAAATACGCTGTAACAAGCGTTAACTGTCTGAGTGGGATAAATATTTAACCTAATTTACAGAGCGTTTAACACCAGCCCACCTTTACTTAGATTCCTCCTTGAAACAGTTGGTTACACTTGAAAGTGATTTGGATCGTTTTAGACTTTAATTGGCTGTTTGTTAAATCTATCATTTGTTTGCATAAAACCCGCAAAAGGCTTCAGCGCTTGCTTAAAGTGAAACACATGACATTTAAAAATAATAATTACAGACATATTCATTATAGCTACTACGACACGCAAAAGGCACCCTAAGCTATCGCATTTCCCTCGTCTTTATCTTCATTTCTTGCTCATTATTTCCCCAAGAGGCGCCGTAATTTTCCTGATATTTAACGTTTAAACTACGTGACGTGAAATGTAGAGCCGATAAATGCTAAAAAAGTAGCTGTTTCTGCTCGTCTCCACGTCTTACAAGCGGAATTATTAACGTCCCGTGTTGCGCCGTGCAATGATGGCATGACCTCTTTATCACCATTAACTATCAAATATCTCCAATGAGGACAAATAGTGAGCCCTGGAGGGCAAAACGATGTTCAGCGGGGAATACAAGTTAACACGCAGCTGGGAGAAGAGCTCCTTCATCACTGCTTCTCAATTATGTATCGCTAGTTTTCCGAGCTCCCATTTCTCTGCTTCAGCTCCGCTCTCCTTTTCCATATTATATTAGGGAAATGATTCACAGTCTCCTTGGGTTATACATCGTTTTGTTAAGATGTTGCACAAACCTAATCGAATCTGCTGCCGGAGGCGGAGAGAAACAACACATTATCGCCAAGTTTTACGCAAAGATGAACATACCTAACTAAAGAAGAAGAAGAAGAAAAAAAGCACAGGCTACCGTAAATATTTGCTGGTAGTTTACCTCTTTAAGTTTTCCCCCCCTCGGATATTCCTCTTCATTATCACGTCGAAGGATAAATGTGAAGCGACATATCCGAGCGATTTCGTGGGATTTGACGTCTTAAATCGAAGGCTGGAAAGCTTGCGCCGAGACATGGAGAGGACCTGATAACAACTAATTGAAAGGTTAATCTACATAGCAGCCTGTGACAAAGTGGTACCCTCCCCCTTCTTCTTCTTCCACTGTAGACATCCCTACTTCAGTGTAGTGGAGCGGACCGTCGCCCCTTTAGTGCGCTCCTACAATGATATTGTCAATTTCACTTTTCCCCCCCTCCATCAACACGTCCAGTGATGAGCCAAGAGGAACATTTTCACACTTATGTTTTGAGTGGATTTAGTCTCCACAGGCTACATAACATTTTTATGTAACACTCCCATTAACATCAATACCCTTTGGGCATTTTAAACTTGCATTGATGTGAAGTAGCCTGCATGCTCAAATGTGACAGACATAAATAAACACATCGTTTTAGACCTTTTTTTATTTGAAAATGAGCAATTTCTTGCACTGACCAATTTCACTTAAGTCCATTAGGGATATTACACACTAATCAGTTAATTAACTTTGCCAAGTCTAAGATAGAGCAGTAGTTGTTGGCAGCAATAATGAAAATATGTACATTTATATTTTTTTTAGACCTGTGTTTCCCTCATTCAGTCCTTTAGCAGCATTAGAGATGCCAGAAAGCTCATTTTTCATGCAGTAATGCAGATGCAATTAAGACAGATAATTGCTGACTTCCTGTCAGATTATAAACAGTGTACTGTACAAACAGCTTTTGAAAGATTTCCCCCTGTAGGGACACCTCTGATGTGTAATTTGATTTGCATTCATTTAATATGTGTTAATTGTATTGTCATTTGGCCATCCTTCTCATTACCTTGCTGTTTTTTTTAATCACCCTGTGAGCATTTTTCAAATTTGTGAAATTATTCAATATCATTCAGCTGTTCAGTCCTTGACATTTATTTTGATCCACTTACAGACAGTTGTGGTAAATATGGGCAAATAATACAAGCAATTGAGGCATTACTGGAAAAAAAAACAACAACACAAAATTGTCAAAGCAGATGGAATGTGAATAAAAAACTCTCCAAACTAGGTGCTTTTTAGGACTGGTGTCAGGATTAAGGCGCTGACCAAACCTGCCTGTGTCTGGCTATAATGAATGCCACCCTGGGCCCCAGCAGGTCCTCCACTGCTGCATGGGTCCAGGGATAATTTGAATTGGAGCATGTGCCATTGCAATCTTCCCATCCCCCTCCTCAATCCCTGCCAACTGCCACACTGGTGTTCACAAACACTGCTGCCCATCTGCGGGGCAAAACACCGGCCAGGGCTGCACTTACTCCTTTATCAGTATTAAATAAAAAGATTATATTTGTATATGCACATGTCACAAAGTCACATTTTTCTGCTCCACCTTTACAGCTACAAAAGGAAAATGAACTGTAACTTGGAGATGAGACGAGACTTTAATGCCACACGACATAAACATTGTTACACATGAATCTGACTTACCAGCTTAAAAAATATTTCAAAATGTGTATTAAATGTATTTTTATGTTTGTGCTTTCACCCCGCGCATTCGCTGAACATTGCAAAAGTTTATCAGGAAAAGAGAGAAAAGTAGTTTCCTTATTGTGGCAGGCATTCTCATTACTTAATCATGGCTCTCTCTTTTTGTGTTTGTGTTTTACCATCTGTCATCTTGAGAAGCAAATGAACCAGCTGCCACGGGGTGTGATCTTGCCCAATCAGAAATGTGGTCCTTTTCATAGCGCATCTGTGTGAAGCCTTAAAAAAAAATGCTGATGAAAAAAAAAAAACACAAAAAAAAAGTGTCTCAAAGTTGTTAATAACATTTTGGCTGGAGAATGTTTTCACCTAGATGGCCTCAATTAGCATATATGCATAAACTATGTCTCATTACAGAAATCAGAGCTCTCACGCAGCCAGTGTAAACACCGGATTTCCTCTAATATGCGTAAAGAAAATGAAAGAAAATATCATAACAAGTTCCTCAAGAGGAAGAAAACTCTTATTCTCAATCAGACTTCTGTGTGGAACAGATGAGTGCCGATTTATTTCTAACAAAACACGCTGCTCAACACTTTTGCTGGTAAGATGGAGGGTTTGGGAGGGAGAAGGGGGTGCAGGGCGGGTGTTCCCTCTGATCCCTGTCTGCAACCCCCAGCGACAGCACAGCTGGGTACGAAGGATCAGTCTAATTTTCAGGTCCCTTTAATGGTTGTAGCGAAGAGCAACCACTAATCCCTTAAACTGAGAAAAATGATCTCCTGCAGCCCTGCAGCTGCAGACGCCGAAAGTCCAGTTAGGACCCCGGCGGGTTGGGGGTGGGGTGACTTGAGCTGAGCCAGGACACCATGACCATAATAGAGGGTGTTGAGCTGACCAAAAGTGATTAGCATGAGACTGCTCCCACTGATTAAACAAAGGGATATTCACACACTCTCCGGTCTAGTCTTTTCTTAAGAGTGTGTGTACACCTGTTGGTCGAAGAGTTGCAGGAAATGAACTTTGTTTCAGTACAAGAAGATGTAATATGTGTTTATTTGTATGATGCAGGAAAAAAATTCCAGTTTTGTGCCATTAAAATTGAACCACTGGAAACCACCCGTAATAGCACCCGTTAAATGATGTCTGCAGATTTACAGCTGGAGGAATACTCTGAACTGACAACTTATATATAATATACTTTGTGTTATAAACTTTTCAGGCATTAAAGATCAACTTTTGTAATTAGCTGCTTTATACTCATATACTTTATACCACTCCTGTGTCACCTCCTTGTAGCTCAAAAGCTCCAATGGAAGACATGCAATAATCAATTTACTGAATTTAAAAAAAAAAGTGGATCCTGTAGCAAGAAATGTTTCTATAAATGCTGAATGAAATGTTTTACCTAGTTAGCAAAAATAAAGAAAAGTTTTTAGGAGCCAGAGTAATAAGGAGGTGATGCTGGGACACAGGACAAAATAATGTTTAGTGCTTTAATGTTTAAACTCTTAAATGTCTCTCCATACTATTTTCAGGCCTGTAGGCCAAATATACGTCTTCTGATTGGATACTCCTTTGTGCATAGACATATTCAAATACCATTAAATTCTCTGAATTGTGCCACAACATCTGAGTTGCTTATTTGAGCTTGATTAAATATCCAAGCTGTAGCAATTAGTCCCATAAACTCAGTCATCAATAAAAAATGCACATAAAATCCTGAAGCATACAAGTACATGGAGTTTCTTGAGGGAAATACAAGTTTGGAGTCATCAGTGAAAATTTGGCTTCTCTGGGAAGGTGCATCCGACCCGTCTGATGATGACGTTGGCTGCGTAGTGGCCAGCCCGAATGCACTCCTCCAATGATTGCTCCTGCACCAGTGCAGAGAGGAATCCTGGGTAGACAAAAAAACAAGAGGTAAACTCTGGAAACACTGTTATGTTATGAAGGTGCTTTGGTTGGGAATGTAAAAATACTTTGGGTTGTGCAGATGCCAGTGTCATACCTCCTACAAAGGCATCTCCTGCACCATTAGTGTCCACAATATCATTCTGGTCGATGTCCAAAACAGGAAACATGGTCACTTTGTCACCTGTAATTTAGGTACAAGAGGGTTTTTATTGTAGTTAAAGTTCAACATCAATGTTTTTCCTTTCCTTTTAAAATGGATCTGTTATAATAAAAGGTAACAAATCATTGGATTTTAGACTTCTTGCACAGAAAAAAAACAGTAAAAGGTCACTAACAGCGGAAAGTATTTCATTCTGAATAATTATGGTCGACAAAGCTCAAAATGGTTTAAAATTGTATTCATTTGAGAATCTAATTAGTTATTTAGCATTACAACATTAGAAATGCCATTTGTATGTAGTATGTCAACTTAAATACATTTCCACAAACAAATAAACAACAAGAATGCCTAAATTGGCGACAGTGGGGTGAAAAAAACTCTCCTTTAACAGAACAAACCTCTAAGTGACCAAGAGCCAAATGATAACTGTGTGTGTATTAGTTCTGTGAATAGCAGTGCATCTACTAAGCCATTTGTGTTTTACATGCCTTTTATGTTCACATAGATGATAAGCCAGTAAAATGATTATTAATCAGCTGTGCTGTGCAGGCTATATGTGCTTCTTTAGGTTTTACAATCACAACATGTTTAATTAGTAGTTTGTTACAATGTTGTATTTCTTCCAATTCACTAAAAGGCTTTTCTGTTTATGTTTCTAACTAAACTTTCTCTTGTAACATGATCTGCAGGTTACAATAACTAACAAAAAACGATAAAATAACTTGTTTTGTTTTTGTGATTTAAAAAAAAAACTTTTAACTTGTCAACATGGTAAATTTAAATAGAAAGATCACAAACATACGACAGGTATGCCAGGTTAGTATTATAGCATGTAGCTTAAAGGTTAGCTTCACCAGAACAGCTAGGATTACAACAGAATTTAATGCCTTAGTGGCAACTTTATTAGATTTTCACAATTCTGTGTAATCTAAGTCACAGAAACTATACTTCACAGTGTTAAGTAAATATGATATGTTGCTCCCTCCAACCAGTAAAAGTCAAACTGATGTTGACTCTTGTCTTATCTCTCATTCTGTCATGTTCTTGCTTTCTTTCAAACAAAATTATGGACAGATTTCTCAGGTTTGCACTCATGTTTGCTTTAGAAATGTTCATCATGAACATTAGTGAGCCATCTAAATGAGTCAGAAGATCAAGAACATATGTAATGCTTTGAGGAAATTACACATGAAACATGAACATAAATTGTGAGCTAGCCTGGTGTTGCAACTTCTGTTAAATATTGTTTTAATATTTATGAACCACTATGCTTGATTTCTATCAGCTATTGAGCTAATGTTAGCTAAATGGACATTGTTGGGCAGTAAAACAGCCTGTTAATTGGAATAAGATTCCTGCCAGTTGCTCGACCTCTCTGGAGTCTATTAAAAAAACACGCAGAAAAATCTGTGAATTGAAAGTAAATTATGGATGATAAAAAAGGAAAAGTCAACAACAAAAAGACAAACCGGTCAAATAAAACTCAGTTGTCAGAGATGAATCAATAATGAATGGTATTCCAGTTCATGAATTAATCTAAATATAAAAGAATTAGTTGTAAAATAATATTAAGACTAATAAACTGGGTCCAAAATGTTTCCTGTGCTCAAAGCTCTCCTACAATTTCTATGGTAAAAAGGTGCCAACTGTTATTACATGTGCTGAAACAGCAAAATAAATTACAGAGATAGAATGAAGAGATCTGTTGCTACTTGCATCATGTAGTGGAGTTTACTTCCAAGTACAAAGACAATCAGATGTGCCCAGATTTGTGGAGGGAAATTACCCAAAGCGTGGAAGAAAAGAAAAGTGTCTGGCAGGAGAAGCCATGCACTTTCTGTACAAACTCCACATGCAAGGAAATCACCATCCAAGCAGGCAAGAGAGTCCTTTATTAAGAACCTTAAAAAGTCTGCAGCTGTCTGTGGGAGCACCTCCAAGGTAGCACACTTTCTATCTTAGGTCTTGTTTTTTCAGCGGGTTTTGGGGTAGTTTGACAGGAAAAGCATCAGAGAAAGTAGCATGCAGCAAAGAGCTCCAGGTTGGGACTCAAACCTGGGCAGACTGTAGTCTCTGTACTCAGCTACTCAACTGGTTCGACACATCGCCCCTGTCTTAGTCCTGTTAACCTGGTGGGTTATATTTCAGATGGATTTTTCTGTCTTTTAGGGTCATAAGTAAAGAGCAAAACCATTCAGAGGTTCAAAAAGTCACACAAGAAATTAATTTCATTAAATTTTAAAATTAAGAAAAAGACACAAAACTGAGTGAGCTTTTGAGATATTATTAAAAAATGATTTTCCCCTTAAATTAACAAATATATTAATTGACTGTTAAGTTTGACTGGCAAAATAAAGATGTTTAATTACTGGAAAACCAAACTAAAGTGACTGCTTTAGTGAATTAACAACAGTGCAGGAATGGTTAGCCTAAGTGGTTTCAGCTCACAACTGAATACATTAAATGAGTCGGTTTCTATCTTCAGTGGAGTATATTGCTTCAATTATCAGTAGCATATGCACTTCAAAGCGTCTTCCAGTTTAAAGTAGAAAGAGAAACAAAAAGGAAAAAAAATGGACCAAAAGACAAAGTCTTGAGGTGTAGAGTGACATTAAATCAACAACTTATGTCAGAACAATCTAAACCACACACACGATCTTCAAACAGTCCAAGGGCTCTGGTGCAGACGTAAACCTTCAAAAAGGTGCAGGAGACAAAAGACTGACATGTGGATAAAAGGAACATGTGGAAGCTGACAGAATCCTTATTGAGAGAAGAAGCTGGGAGTTTTTATATAAATATATATATCCTGAACCAACGATAACTCACCACCTTATCAATTTTTGAATGCAATGAAGTTGTTGTCCTACAGGGCTAAAGATGCACAACCTGCAGCAGAGCATGAGCTCAACACCTCAAGTTGAAAAGGGAATTATTACACACCGTGTGAGAGAGTGTGAGAGAGATGTCATCAAGCTGTGCTTAACAATAAAAAAAACATCTTTACAGAGAAACTGTGTAACAGGTCATGTTTCATAGATCAGATTAAGAGTTCGATTGGGTTTTCATAACAGCACTAGCTCTTTTTAAAGGAAAGCAGCTGACTGACAATAAATTACAATAATACAAGAATCCTTTCAGGATCAGCTAATTAGCAGCATAAAGACTTTGCTTAATTAATGCCACAGATGAAGCCTGAGGACCCTCCTCCCTCTTGAAATGATTAACCGCACATAAAAAGTGTGCTAATAATAAATTACAGTTTGTCAGTCACTCTGCAGTTGGGAAACTGAAGTTGTTAGATGTGGTTGTGCTAATGCGACGTGCTTTGTGGTTCTAAAACCGGATGCTTCAAAGGTTAAAGCCGCTGCACTTGTTCTGCACACAGTCTGGTGTTCATTAGATCTAAAGAAAATCAAACAGAACTAAGTGGGTGTAAATACGTCTAATATAGTTAAAACCAACAGTGAGGGCAGTATAGGGAGAGCAAGGTCTTAATTGAGAGAGAGAGACAGGTAACGTCTCCTATGTAGCGATGCTAATCTACATCCAGAAGTGCGAGAATACAGTCGGGAGTTTAATATTCTGAACTGAAGATGTTTCCTTTTTCAACAACTCAGAGACGGACGTTTTTTTGACAGGATGTTGTGTGTGGTAATGAACAGCTTCCTGGATTTTTAATAAACTTTGTAACATCAGTCTATACTTTCTTTATTTTGCTAGTCAACTTGATTTGTTATTGTGGAATTGATTGAAATGTAAATGAAACCTCACAATATGTTATATGACAGAAAAGCAATACCTAAATACCTAAACACAGTATGATGAAGAACTCTGAAACAGTTGAACTTTTTTATCCCAAACATAATAACATTAATTAGGAATAACAACTACTTTGTTGGGGGCTGCACGGTGGCGCGGCTGGTTAGCACTGTGGCCTCACAGCAAGAAGGTTGCCGGTTCCATTCCTGGTGTGAGTGGGGCTCCAACCGGGATCCTTTCTGTGTGGAGTTTGCATGTTCTCCCCGTGTTAGCGTGGGT
>JBAMHV010000023.1:8346038-8356775 GCA_037177535.1 Pseudomugil gertrudae
CTGGCGACCTGTCCAGGGTGTACCCTGCCTCTCGCCTGTTGACAGCTGGGATTGGCTCCAGCCCCCCCGCGACCCCGTCCTGGGATTAAGCGGTAGAAAATGGACGGATGGCAGGAACTACTTTGTTGCTTCAGAGTTTTAATTTTTTTTTCTTCAACTCAAAGCATTGTGCATGTTTAACTTTTGATCCAAAGTGAAACAATTATCCCAGGAATATCCTAACTTGTACAGGACTAAACAATGTCCTTGGTATAATGCGTGTGGGCCTCTGAGAAGAGCTCCAGGAGCTCTGAATTTCGCCTGTTTGTAGGCTATTTATCTTTTAGTAGCCTCGCGAAACCCTTTCTTGGACATACTTTTTTCTACCTATGGGTGTTTGTGCACCTGCTTCCTCTAAGATCCTTTGAAAGTGATTGATTTGTGTGAATCGTTCCTCAATCGTTCACATAGACTATTCAACCGGATATTTTATGGGCATCTGTAGGAAAAAAAGCACCCCAAAAAGTCCCACTTTGAATTTAATCTACTTATCTGGAACACCAGACAGTGAGAAGCTTTCGGAGAAGCCATTGTTACAGAGGTTGTTATGCTTTTTGCAGCCTGGACTGTGAATGATTACTTTGTGTGCTGAATAAAGACATGAAATGTTCAACAGTTAGAGGTAAATTGGTTAAAATCACGTCCGTCTATAATTGGAACTCAGACCAAGATCAGAAAAACATGAGTTTACATTTATGAGTAATGAGTGCAGAAATCCTGTGAATTGCAGCTATAGATGTAAGCACGTGAATTTCGATCTGAGCACCAAACGGACAAATTATCTCTCTGATTTATGAGTAATCTGCTCACTGGGCAGCACAATGTAGCCGATGGCTTTTTGTAGAAAGGTATTACAACTATTTTCAGACACATCATGGCACATTAGACATACAATATTTCTTTATTCATGAGCAGAGCTTATATTCTGCTGCTGGGGGAAAGTTCACACAGCCTCGCTGATGCAAATTTTTCAATTTGACTGACATGCTAACTCGAGCTACGGTGCAACAGTCCTCCTGCTGTCTTTAACAAAGAACTGATTGGCAAAAACTCTGTCATAGACATGGCCATGCACAAAAAAACATATTTCCACCAGAGTAACGCTTCCTTGTTACTAACATGTACTTGTTCCTGGAATTTGGATCATATTAGTGTTGAATATGTGCAAAAAAAAGAGAGAAACTCAAAGGAATTCCAATAATTCCTTCCAGTAAGGTTTTGTATAATAGTTTGCTTTTGTTAATTCACTCTTCATAATTCCCTCTTTATAGCTCATGAATAGTGGTGATTAAAAGAAACTATTTTAACAGCCGCCTCTTTGAAATGAGTATCAATTAAGTCCTTTATTACTGGCTATTCTTTTTGACAATGACAACTCAAAGCACAACAGAGGCTGAGAAAATGATTTCTTGTAAAATAAGTAACTGTTCAAATAAGACTAAAAATGATTGTACAGGGAATTGTTTCATTTTAATTGTTGCGAGTTATACTGGGAGTGTTTCACCACTTAATGTTGTTGCTGTGACAGGTAGATCACATAGCTGGCAGGCCTTTAAAATGAACTTTACTTCCATCACCCCTTTTGAATCCCCTTCTGCTAAGTAAAACAATTAATACATCATTTTAAATCCAGCACTGCCAAGTGACTGGGAGCCACGTATGAATATTTAGCTCAAATTCATGAGCTGACGTGCTCGACGAAGTTAAAGTGAAACATCTTTATGTGCGAAACTTCCCCGAGAACACTTCTTCTGGAAGGATTCCCACTGAGTTCCAGCCAAAATCTGAGCCTCGGGGAGGAAAACAGCGTTACCGCTTTCTTGGCAAATGTGACAGGTTAGAAGCGAGTTGACATTCAATCTGTTTCCCTATCGTAACCAGCATCTTTGCTCACAACTGAGTTTTATAAAAACGGACATATGCCTATAATTACTAAAACCACAGGCAGGAGATCATCGCCAACTATCGTTTCAGGGAGTCGTGAAAGAAAATGCTTCAATGTGAGGTGCCAAAGAAACACAGAGGGGATCTGTAACATACTGTAGTGAGAGACAGATAATTGATTTTATCTGTTAGACACTAAGGAACATAAACAGGACGCTTTTTTTTCAGGCCATGCAATGTTTAATTAAACTTTGACTAAAACTGACTAATCTCCTCTCTTGAACAAAATAAGCTTTAGCTTTGAACCTTATATTTACTTCTTTCTCTGTTTTGTGTGATTAACACGTATAGATCAGTATCAAAGCTGAAATCTGCCTGCCTTGCCCCCACGAGAGCCCTAAAACTCTCAAAGGAGCCAAGTCAGGCTTTATCAAGTCCTTATCAGCAATTAGAGCTGCAACCCCTGCTGGATGATCGTTTATTAGATCTCACTGCAAAGGTTCAAGGCTTCAGAGATCTTAATTACTGCAATAATGGGTGTATAAGCAAAGGCCCAGGGTAGTTCAGCAGTGTCAGAGGCAGCTAAATAAAGGGCGATTCCTCCTGCTACTGGCTCTTAAAAAGCACGTTTGAAGCGGTGGTTTGATGAAAGGCTCCAAATGAAGGGTAGAAAAAAAAAATAGAACAATAACAAATTGACATCTCTTTTTGGAGAATTATACCACAGGGGGAGGCATCTTTCCTTCCTTAATCACTATAAAATGGTTTAACATGACATGCAGAGGCTGGCAAATGATCAAATCCTGACAGGAGGACAAATTGCAAACAAAATGAGAGATCAAGTTTATTAGAGTGCCGCCTCTGGGAAATGAAAATCTTTAATTCTCTTTTTACATTGACATTTATTTGGCTGGCATGAATAGCAATGTTCACACGCAGATAAATACACACACACACACACCATCACGGCTGTACCTACTGCGACTGTAAATGCTTCACTGCAATGATAGCACAGTCAATGACATTTATCATGTTTGCCTTTGTAGATGACATCTGAAACACATTGTCTTTCATCCAGCCAGCATTCATCATGTATTTTATATAAAGTTCATAGCGGCATACGGCGGTGTCTTCAAGCGGGAGAAATGAGGGGAGCAGGCAAGAATTATCCATCACCTCCAGCACAATGGATGGATTCTTATTCATTTTAACTGTCAGGCTTCCCTTTAAAGATCTCTTTTCAAATTCCTGAAAAAAAAAAGCATCCAGAGGAATTTTACTTTGATCGTGAATAAATTGGTTTTTGTTGGTTTAAAAAAAAATATGCATGCCACTTATTCAGACTGGCCAATAACTCAGAATAATCAATTATTGACTTAAAAGGGAATCATATTTGGACTACAATGTTAATTTGTGACATCTTTGTTCTGAAAGCTTTGAAAGGTTTCGTCTGATCTTAAGGGGCCTCACAAACTTGTGGAGTTGATCAAATCAAAATGTACAAAAAGCGGAAAAACCTGCAATCAATTCGAGCAAGACTCCTGATTTGGGCCTCATTTGCAAATTTTTTTCAGATTGAGATTCTTAAAAGCAAGGTGTCAGCCTTTTCCTGAAGGAACTTTCCTGAAACATTCCTGAAAAGCTGGTTAGGTTTCATCGCTTGGTTGTAACCTAATACAATGCAGTAGCATGCCTGCATAATGACAAAACCCATGCTCATTGGAAGTCCATGCATGTTGTTGCATTGGCATATGCTTTTGACATCATTGTTGCATGTCACAGTTACAACATTATGACCAGTTGTATGTGTGTGTGTATACACTTGATGCACCAGAAATCAAATAACAAGACAGTTAACACCGTTTTTGGTCCAAGTTTTCTCATTTTTATGATTTCCATGCATTCAGCAGACTGTGACAAATGGATATTGATCCGTATCCTTACCGTTATATTAGGCAGCAGTAAAATTCAAAAGAAAAGAAGACATGGTGGCAATATCTGTTTAAATAACTAACCAGAAAATTCTTTCATTCCCAAAATGTTTAGGCACACGAGGCAGCGAAAAGGAGCCGCAAACCAACACTGACATTTTATCACCTTGTAAAGCTTTTTCATAGCTTTTTGGTTTGTTGCTCAGCTTTGTTACACAGATGGCATAAACAAAACAAACTCTCTCATTCATTAAGAGTTCTGTTACGTGTCTTCCCAAAGCACAATCTGAACCCACCAACAGACATTAAAACTCTCCATTAACCAGACAGCGACTGAACATGTCAGTGTTACGGTTGAATAAGCACCCTGGTGCTTCCCTGGAATCATTTGTGAAGGCTGTTACTAGGTCAGACCAGGTAATATCTACCGATCCCTTTTCAACACAGCACATGCACTTAGATTAGCAGACAGACATGTACAGTGGCAGTTGGTTCAGATTTTGGCAGCTTTTCAGAGAAAGCCTGCAGACTTGTTCCTTTATTTATTAATTACAGCGCTGCCCTAAAACATCATTCCTGCTCATGCTTCTTTGTACCAAAGTTTGTTGCTGTGACTACAATAGGGCAGAATTTTGCAGTATATCTTCGTTACAGCAGACAAGAGAACATCTCCAGATGGAGGAAAGAATACTGTAGGTGCAATAAATCCTTTTTAATCAAGTGGCCAATCAGAGAAGAGTCAAAACATTTTCATATGATCACATGTTGGTATGTTTTACACATAAACAGCTACATTGGTTCTGCTGGTAGGAAATGCATGACTCTGAAAGTAGTAGTATTTGTGCCCAGCATGGCATTTCATTACTGTTTCTATAACTAAATAAAGCCAAGAGGAGCATTTATTTAAATAGGGGGGCTTCACTAGCTTCTGAATGTTGTTCTTTAACAGATGTCTGAAAAACCATTGTGGTTTTTGGCTCCCGCCTGAGAACAACGGTTTTCACACTGATGCTAAATAGCATAAAGAGAATTGATCAGTGCTTTAGCAGTAAGGATCAGCTCCTTCCTGGGGTTGTAAAATGCTCTGAGAACAAAACAGAAAATAAAAAGTTTGCAAGACACAGCATGAAACTTAGTTAATGCGCTTTAAAAGAAACAACAAAAACTAACTTGTAGACTAAGAAGAGTTGTAAAAAGTTGAGTAATTGTCCTGAAGTCATCAACAAAACACATTGAAATGACCTCATACATAAAATGTTTGATAAATATGATGATCGATTACACTGAATGAATGAAGCATCAGTTTTATAAGTACTAGAGCCAGGAGGATGAAACTGAGGACAATAGACATGTAAAGACAGTATCCTACTGTAGTAAAACTCCTGTTGTAGCAGCGCCTCTCTGCAGTCCCCAGTGATGAGTGATATGCTGGAGTCTTTACCTGAGGCCATCTCTCCCCATGCTCCACTAGTCTGAGCTGAACTGCAAGGGCAATGAGGAGAGACTCCCTGTGGCTCCAAAGGCAAAGGCTCCCAGCAGTAATCGAAAACTATCGTCTGTCCACACACTGCTTAAACCTGCAACCCCTGCTCAGTTATGATGACACTGCCTTTTAATGTCTCACTAACTAATACACCCTGTATCAAAGGAAATTGGATTGATCTTAGGGCCGGCGCTGTCAACTTCTCCCCAAGGTTACGCTGTCAAGCATTTTGTACGGGAAAAAAAAGAGGGCAGGATGTTAGAGTTGAAGCATTAAAAATTGCTGAGGACTGGCCTGGAGTCCATCCAAGACAAAGTTAGAAGTACTTCACAAATCAATGCCTGCTCTCTGCATCCCCCACGCTTCTTTTATGCTCTGAAATGACAGAATGTAGCGCAAGCATTCGCTTTTTTTCCCTCAACATCTGGTGTCAATATCGAAGCTTAACTTCAAAGAAATTACTGATAGCATTCTGCTCTCTTCAGTCAGTGATCTAGCATCTATTTGAGGCAGCGCTCTGCAATTTGAAGATATGAGGTTTAAGTGAAGGGGCCGAAGCGGGGATGGCTGTGAGTGGAAAATATGTGTAGATAAGCACTCAATAAAAAAAAAAAAGAAGAAGAAAATGAGAGTGGCCTACCAACAGTTGCGACGGTGTCGTCCTTGCCCTGGGTAAAAACCACCTCTCGCTGTCTCTTTGTGTTCTCTTTGGGCAGGTTTTGGGTCTTCTTTGCGATCTCTGCAATGTCATCTGTCTGTGAAAACACCACAGCGCTAAGGTGAAAAATAGGTGACAAAGAGTGTCTCCTGAGCATTCAGTCAAAGATCACAAGTGTGACTTAGTAAGGTCAGAGATTTCCAATCCAAGCAGCGAGATCAGGTGATAATGAAACCATGTGGTCTTGTTTGAAATGGATCAATGGGAGCGCTCGATGATGCTTCCATGTGGGTACAGGAAATATTAGAATGTCATATTCCCTAAGTGAAATGAAAATAAGCATGTGGAGATATGCTGTTGTCAGATAAAGCTACTTCGGTGAGCTGAAAGGATAGGTGGTGCATGTACTGTATCATTCTCCCGAAACAGGCCATCTCTCCTCAGCATCTGCACAGAATGGATATTCTCGCCTGGAGACGACAGAGCTCTCCGGAGTGCTTGCCTTTGATCATGAGAGGGATAAAAAAAAAAACCCACACCTGTCAGTGCTACTTTATTATTAACTCATCATGATGTACTTTGAGCAGGTAGAATGTCTTCATCGACGTCTTGCAGTGAGGTGGACTGCTTTTTCTCTAATGCAGCACACTGAGGAGCTAGCATTAGGGATCATGGTCGCCTCTGGCATCTGTATCAAAGCTAACACTTGAGAACCTTCAGGGTGAGCAAATACTGTGATTATGGGAGTAATCAGGGAGATAGGCCCGGCCCAATGCTACCAGCCACTCTGGCTCACTCAAACCAATGAGCTTTTACACCTCTAAATGCTTCCCAAACGTCCTTTAATCAGCCCTGAGAGGTCCAGGGAGACCCAGGGCTGAGGAAAAATGGGTGTAACACTCTAAGTAAGTGCTAATGGTGAGGTTAATACAGAAGCTGTTAGCAGGCGATGGTGAAAAAGAGCAATTTGTCACTGTGACTGGATGTAACCACAAGCACTCCTCCAGACACTGAATGCAAAACCACACAAGGCTTCGGCACATTGTCACCCTCAGGTTTTATGTTCACCGACATAAAAAAGCTGCTCTACTCAGGTTTAGGAGCTGAAGGGTTCGAAGGGCCAGAGGTGGCAGGGTAAGCATCATGGCTGCTGAGAGGGGCACTCATACGTTCACACTAACACATAACCACACACATATACTACATCCTCCCTTTTACCTGTCATAAACTCTTACCTGACAACTTCTGACAGGGAGACACGATGCAGAAAAATAGCATTCGGCACGAGTGCAAAACAAATGGATCGACAAATGATATGGTCAATTTGGTTTACTGACAAATGGCAATATTTACGATCACGAGGCAACTGATCAGACGTAAATCAACAAAGCGTGAAATATGAAAGCTTTACAAGGGTGTTAAATTGTGTCTCTGTGTTGATGCCAGCAAGAAACTGATAATCTCCTCTGCAGGCTGCTTGAGAAACATTGCAAGGGAGAGATTCAATTAGAGCTGTGATGCAGAGAGTTCTTTGAGCATTTAAAGGAAACAGATCACAATCAGGCGACTGTGCTCAGATCTGCTGATTGCTGTGTTCGAGAGGACAAGCTCTTTATCTTGTATCTATACAGAAGAAGTGCTGCTGTCATTTTTGTTAGTCATCCATAATACGATGATAACAGTGTTTCAGAATGAATTAAAAGTGTATTAGGCTGTTTTTTTTCTTCTATTTTTTGGGGTTGGGGATGAAATAGTAATAAGATTAATTTATAGCTTCCTTTTAAAAAGATATACTTGAAAATTAAACATACAAAATTAATTAAGCTCACAGGGAAATCTGCGTATGGAAATACATGTTTTGTACTCTGATTTGTTCGATAGAAAAGTATTGCAACTGGAAAGTGTTTCTGGTGATAAAGTTATTAATGACAGGTTGTTTTTTAATAATTTCAGGGGATGGGGAACACTGGTCCTTGAGGGCCAGAATCCTGCAGGTTTTCCATGTATCATAGTCCAGCAGACTTAAAATCCCTGATTACTAGCTGCCTAAGACACTGCTTAGACATGTTACACTATTATTTTCACTATAATGTGCAGAATTTCCTCTACATGGCTTTGGTCAGTTTGGCATATTTCATCTGGAAACATCTGCAAATATTTTAAAACATACACACGGGACCTTTGAAGTTCTCTAAATGCACAGCTTCAAGCTGAAAATATGCATCTAACACTTGCTCTGCTGGTTAAAGCTGGCAAAAGCTGACACTTGAAGATGCGTTTTAAGGAAAAACAAAAACAAATGCAGTAAAATTCCAACAAATAATGCAATAAAATGTAAATTCAGAAAAGACTCAATTTAATGCAATTTCTCAGATATCTGAGGTCATTTGAAACATTTAGAAGGAGACTGAAAAACAGAAATTGTATAGAGCTGCGGTTTTTCATTATTTCCACTGTTTACTTTAGTTTGAAGAGAAGTTATGTTTGCATTAAAGTAGCACAAAGCTACTTCACAACACTGAAGCTCATGAATCTGACTGCTGCCTTCAAATTTACCTCATTTACTGAATTACTTATGCACTGTAATATAAGTGCACTTTTTGTAAGTTTCCATTTTTATTTAACACACATTCCTGCTACAAAGTTTAGAAGCTACTGTAGACATACCTTAAAACGCGCCATGTTAAAGTAAAGTATGAAGGCCAGCTTTAAAAAGAAAGTACTTTTTTTTATCAAAGAAATCAAACCAGTGTGGAAAAAAAACAACTGTGGAGAAAACATCTTTGAACCACAACCACCTAGAAATGCAGCGAGTACTGTACACACCGCTGGTGTTATCTGAGAAATCATATTCATCCAAAGCAATTTCACAGACTGTTCTGCCAAATCAGGTTGACACAGAAAATGTCAAAGAATTGTAACTACTAGCAGAGTCTTCACTTTGCCCTTTGTGTTTTTTTCCTCCCCAAGTAAGGCCCGTACCCCCCCACCCCATCCCTTCTCCTCTCCTAAACCTGTCACTGCCATCAGGATTGCATTTCTATTCCAGTCACGTTGATCACACCGTTAGTGATTCTGGATGACAATTATTCACACAGAGCCGAGCCATATTCAAGGCGGCCCTACCTCTGAAAGAGAGATGGTACTTAAAATACCTGAGCCCATGTTAGGGAAAAAATAAATAGAGAAACACACACACACACATGCTGGCTATTTGTGTTTTTGATTTTGCATTTAAATAGAGAGGCAGGGAATATGCTAAATACCAGCAAGAAATAGACTCAGGGAATATTCATTTTACACTTAAGAGGCAGACCCCACTTTAAAACACATATTCTAAAGGGGTAAAAAGCGCCGCAATCTTCATTTCCATAATCTAAAACCACAGGTGGCTTTAATTCGGTTATTAAAACACTATAGCAAGTTTCAGTGTGAAGTAATGCTGTATCAGTGTGGGGAGAACATACAGTAACATCCCTTAGTGCAATGAAGATAATGAGGAGGATTTTTAACCAGGCAACCTGATGAGCCCCAAGCCTGCAGAGAAAGGCTTGAAACCATGCCCAACTTCTCAGCTTCCCAAGAGGCTTTTCAAAATTCAATAAATAACATCTGTAGGCGATGTTGGGTGCAGACCTAGCAGAGTGCGTCATAACAGAGAGCTGGCTGAACAAAGAAACCATGACGACTGCCAGGTTTCCATAGCAACTGCTGCAAGGCCTGGAGAGTATAATAGCACATCAATCACTGTCCAAAAAGAACTTCATTATCAGCAAAAATAAACCTTTAGGATCTTTTTACTGTGCAATTGCTGGTCAACTCACCTCAAAGCCCAGCTCTTTGGCAAACGTGGCCGCCTCCTAGAAAGATAAAAGACACACACACACACCCACACACAAATGAGCAGTTAATTACAGAGTCACTTACACAGCACAATGTCACATCACAGTCATGAAAAAAGAAACACATCCTGCTTCTCCTTTTCTCTTCACATGTCACTTGAGAATAAGTAACCTGAGTTAGCCCTCCAACTCCCCATTTAATAGGCAAGCAGCCCACCCATTTAAACTATTACCAGACATCATCTCATCTTAGCACAGCAGCATGAGATAACAGTACATCAACCCTCAGGCTTTAAAGACCCACTGGAACCATGAAAATGTGCTGGTATGTGGGAATCCCTGATACTGTAGCAACTCTGTTACAATACCAAAGGTTGCTTTAGCCTCCTGACAGATGCAGATCAAGCTTATTTCATTTGTCTCATCACTAATAATCATGTTAAGCTCACATCTGACTTTTTAAAATGACATTTGCTGAACCTTTAGATCTTGGTATATTACTCACTGTGGTGCTTCGAAAGCAGGATTTCCATGTATTCCTACTCTAGCACACCTGACTCAAATTAATGAGTCATTGTGCAGGATTTTATGGGTTGTCGGGTCCATTTAATTTTATTCTGGTGTGTTGAAGCAGCAAAACAACTAAAATCTGCTGGACTGTGTAGGATCAGAATGAGTAACAATGGCATCTTTGAACACATCTTCATATTACTGTCAACTGAATCTGATCTGAACTTTTGAAATTTAGCATAAAACAAACATTTTAACTGCTTTAGGCAGGAATGTCTAATTCTGCTCTTCAAAGTCCACTATCCTTTTAGGCAAGGCAAGGCAAGTTTATTTGTATAGCACCTTTCATGTACAGGACAATTCAAAGTGCTTTACATTGAAACAGAAAAA
>JBAMHV010000023.1:8361980-8375417 GCA_037177535.1 Pseudomugil gertrudae
TGATGCAATTACTGAAAAAAGGGAAATGTTACAATCATTGCTTTGCAACTTCCCTGCAAAAGAAAGTGAACAAAGAAGAGCCTGAACCCCTCCATTGATTAAACTGATCCCCGATAACAGACATGTTTCTGTATTCTCCTCCAAATAAAAAAAACAGAAGAAATCCTGACTCTTTGGGACATTTAAACTCCATTTTCATTACGTAATCGTATCACAGTATCTCACGTTTATGCAGATGTTGAGTTTCTTTTGGTTGTCTGCATACAGGAGTTTCACCTTGTTTCTGCAGAACAAACTGCATGCTGCTGCAGTGTTGCAGAGGCGCAGATTACGTGTATGTGATGTGGTCAGACTTAACCGAACGCACACTAAATTACTCTGCCCGCAGACATGCGGGGTCAGCACTGACTCCAAAGCAGATTTTATGGTTATTACATAACTTCCCACCAGCAGCCAGCCAGTTTGACCATCTTCGATCTAAATCAATTCTGACAACAGTTGTGGGATTATCGCGATATTGACGTCTTCCATCCTTCCTCACTCAACTCTCGCCAGACTCATGAAAACAGATGGCCCAGTAACATGAAGAGGAGGAATAAATGAGCTTCTTCTGCACCATGTAGATGATGTGCCTCTGCTTTACAATAAACACTGTAACCCATTTAATATGCACACTGTACACTGAAGTGTGTACAGTGTGCATATTAAATGTGTGTGTGTAGTGGATTCACTTGAAGACTGCCTAAAAGGCCCGAGCCGCCACCTGAGGCTCTGTTTTCAGTTAGAGCGTAAAGAAACGTGCGAGGGTGTCAGATTGGGAACGCATGTGCGGGGGAACCCAGACTCGGCACCTGGCCTGTCATCACAAACGAGCGGGGAGGTCCTGCTCTGTGGGGTGGTGAACCAACAACCTGATCCAGAAGGTGAAAGGTTCAGGCAGCAGACAAGCCCACACAGCCCTAATCTGCTGCACAACAACAGTCTCACTTAAATTCATGCATGCAGAAGAAGTACGTGTTCATGCACATTGCGCAATTTTACACATCAGGAGTTTCTACCGTTATCTAAATGGCTAAACCGATGTTATTGTAAGGGCTCCACATACACTGCAGCTGCCGTATCCGTTCCTTTGAATGATCAGCAACTGTGTGTGAAGGCAGAAACCTTTGAGCTCTAAAACTTTATGTGGCAGAGCAGAAGGCTTTAACCATGAGGCCGTGGCCGTGCTTAGGCAAACAAAGGAAGAACATGGTCACAATGTCTTCATTAAGATCATTTTTGATTTAAGGGTTGGTTTTGTTATTTAATGACAAATTATACAAAGAGTGAGATATAAACAAATAGTATTATTTGAAAAGGTCTTTGGAGAACTTTGTACTGCAAAAGGAAAGGTCTTAATGTATAAAACTGTTAGGAGCTATGCTGTAGCAATGTTTGCAAGAACGCCTTAGAAAGGCACAAAGTCAAAGTGGGTTTTATTTGTCACGTGTGCAATTATACACAGCATAATTGTACAGTGAAATGTATTTTTATACCTGCATCCTTTAACAGAAGGAGAAGAAAATCTTAATATTTAATAAATAAAATAAAATAGAACAGAATGGAAAGATGTTGGGATTTTAAATAAGATGATAAAAATAAAAATAGCAGCATACTTGTGTATATTGTATATTTGTATACTTATTTACATGTGCAAATATAAATATAGTTTGGTAGTGGCTTTTGATTTTGTTCAGTGTTCATGGTTAAGCAAGCTGACAGCCTGGGGGAAGAAACTCTTCTTTAACCTCTCAGTCTTAGTCTTTAGGCAGCGGAAGCGCCGGCTTGATGGCAGAGGAGAGAAGAGACAGTGTGCAGGGTGGTTTGGCTGATTGAGAATCCTCTTAGCTCTAGCCCTGCAGCGTTCCCCATAAATGTCCTGCAGGTTGGGGAGAGTTGTTCTGGTGGTCCGCTCGGCTGCTCGGACCACCCTTTTTTGGGCCAAGATGTCCTGCTTTGTGCAGTTCCCCATCCACGTGATGATGCTCCCACACAGGATGCTCTCAATGATGCAGGTGTAAAAGTTCTCGAGCACCCTGAGAGGGAGCTTAAAGTCCTTTATTTCCTTTTTATCAGGTTAAATCATTAACTGCACATGCAATCTAAAAAAAACCTGGATTAACTCATGTTTTATGGACTGGTGAGGGCAGCGAGCAAGCTACAAACAGCACATCATATGTTATCTATTTGTGCATCAAGAGAAAATCAAATAATTCCTCTCTTTAGCTTTTTTGTGGGTCTTTACCAACTCCTGATGAGTGACCTAAATTATAGTCAAGTTTTTTTCCTTAAAGCCTGACTGCAGATTAGACTAAAACTGAAGCAACAGAAGAAAAAGTGGTTCCTTATATAAAATATTCCAGATAACAAGCATTGAGGTTTTTCTCCACTGTGTAACAAGTTGTTAAGCATATGTCACAGCAGGATAGAGTCAGGAAAAAAAATCCAATTTCAGTGTTTCCCGAAGAATCTAAATCAAAGCGCAAACCTCAGTGCTAAGGTTAATAAATGCTGATAAGCTGAAAAGTGTAACTCCCTGAGGCCATTCAGAAAATAAGCATTTGGTTGACTGTGTTAGCCCAGGCTGAGGCAGATCCAGGAATTGAATTGTATTTGACACCGCGTGCTGAGAGGTGGGAGTGTTACAAAACGGAGGGAGAGTGTGGCCCTGACAAGCTATTTACAGCAAACTTCTTTTTCTTCTGCCTTTCTGTGACTTTCAATGAGAGTTCATTTTAAAGACATCAAATTCTCAAACAATTCATTTCAGAGCAAAGGGGTTATACCACAGGAAGAAAATGTAGCTTTGAAACTGTGGCAGATTATTCACGGCACTCACTTTTGAACTAAACTAAGCATGTCTGGGTCACGACATGTTAAGTAATTCTGCCAATCATCACTACTTGCAGTTAAATGCAATAAAGCCAAATGGCATATTTCCCTCATTTCCTCTGTGCTAGCATGAAACATTAGACAGCTTTCATAAATAACCAGCAAAACATCTGGCATTTAACGTAAGCGTTCCCAATCGGATTACTGCAGCATACGTCAAAGGATAGAGATTGAATAACTAATCAGGATGATTGCATCAAAGAGGACTGTTGGCTCTCTTCACGTGGCCTCGGGTCACAAACACGTCTCCTTCTGGACATCAAAAACTGTCCACTCAAGGATATGTGAACTGATAAGACCCGCAGGTGATTATTAATATGATCATGCGAGCTGATAGAAGTGCACCGGGTGGAAGGAAGGCAGTCGCCTGCTTCTGTGCAGGACAGATTAAGAGGAATAAATCACCTGTGCCGAGCCCTCCTGAAGCTCCCAGGAGAATGCTGCAGTCGTGCTCAAGCATGACACGCCACAAACATGAGGGTAAACACACAGAGGAGCAACACACTCTTGAGAGGCAGGAGTTGCCTTTAGTGCCTCTGGGAATTTACTCAACAACTGACGGTATTTCACTCAGGTTTTTATGGAGCCATTAAGTTGGAAGCTTTATACTTGTGTATGTGTGGGTGTGTGTGTGTGTGGGTGTGTGTGTTTAACATTTGATGAAATCATATATGCTATTTCTTTTCAAACTGGACAATTTACATCTGTCAGTCAACGCCTGTTTAGTCAGACTCCATACGGATAAGCCGCAACTCTTATCTGTGATTTTACTGCCTTAAAGCAAAACACACACACACACACATACACATACACAAGGCAAAGCAAAAAGATCTGTTGACTATGATAAAAATAATAATAATAATAATAATTTCCCCTTCCCTTTCCCTCGTTCAGCAGATGTCACACTGTTAGCAGCGCATTTACATGCTTCGCCTTCTGTACTTCATAAAAACTATTAATCCTGAACTGTCGCCTGGAGCTGTGTTCCTCACTTACTGCATGCTACGCAATGCAAACCACACTTGCTTTGGTAATATGAACAGGTGTTGTGCTGATCACCTGTTTGTTCTCGCTGATACTGAACTTGTTTGAGTATTTAGATTATCTGTATGTTTTTATACCACCCTGGTTCTAAAACAGCCATTAACTGTGAAATAAAACAAGCATTGATTTTTTTCCAGACTTTATAAAACTATATTTTAATTCTAGTGGACCATAAACAACATATCAGATGTTGAAACTGAAAAAAAGCTGACTTTGAATTTAATGGTAACACTTATAAAAACTATAGCAAAGTGAGGTTTACTCTTTGCATTCTGTTGTGGAAATCTGCAAGGCCTTCTCTGAAAGATGGGAGCATCTCTGGATGGGAGCATAATGCATAAAGCAACCCCAAACCATTAGAGACATTTGAACTGTGCTTAAACACAGTCTCCATGTTGATCCTCTGACTACAGAACCATTTTCCATTTTGCCTCGGACCATTTTAAACGAGCTTTGGCCCAGAGATGGCCTTTCTGGATCATGACCACATGCAGCTTCTTTGCATTACAGAGCTTTTACCTGCATTTGTGTGTAACACGGGAAAACAGTGATTCCTGGAAGTGCTCCAGAGTCCACGCAGTAATTTCCAGTAGAGAATCATGCCAATTTCTAACGTAGCATGGAGGTGCAAACGATCACGAGCATCCAGTTTGACTTCCATTCCTCCTGATTCTCTGAAACCTTTGATGATATCATAAACTGCAGATGGTAGGCTCTTCAAAGCTTTTGTAATTTTACATTAAGAAGTATTTTCTGAATTGTTCCACATTTTTTTCCTGCAAAATGGTGAATTTCTGCCATCTGAGAGGTTCTGCTTCTCTGAATGCTCCATTCACACCCAGCTATATTACTGACTGCTTCCCAATTAATCCAATTAGTTGCCTTTTTTTAAATGGGTGCCATTTTTACTTTTCCAGCCTTTTGTTTCTCAGTTACAACTCATCCTAGAAAATGTTATCTCTATCACATAAAAAACAAGCTATTATTTTCCATGAAATGTTAAATTGTCTCACTTTCCATATTCAATATGTAATTTATGCTCTATTGTGAATAAAATATTGGTTTATAGGATCAATAAATCACTTTTGCTTACATTTTACAGTATCCTTTAAGAATTGGGATTAAATATTCTAAACTATAAATGGATAATCCACTATTCACTTGGGACAAATGCACATCAACACGTAGACATAGGGCACGTGGTGCTTTCCAGGAATGTCCGCTGTGCTCTGTGTGGCAGGATTTTTTCTGTGGTAAAGGGGTTGCCAGTGTGGATGGATTGTGTTAGAGTCTAAAGCAAGTTAATTTGTTCTCAGTGCTGTGCAGCTGCAGTACTTCAAGAGAATAAGCTGCAGTATTCTTGAAAGCTGGGGCAACTTTTGAGAGTTGTACTCACAGAATTTAAAAAGCACACACTCACACTTTTATTACAAAAAGTTTTTATATGATTATTGCAGGAAAAGGCAAAAAAAAGTTCACTTCTTCCTCACTGACAGCTTACAGATAACACCCAGGATATTCTTTCCTACAGTGAGATGACAAACCATTTGACCTCTTTTAGAAAAGATGGTCCGGGGCTGCAAAAGCACAGCAAAATGGCATTTTTCTCTCACATGCCTGTGCAACACTATGGTTGACCTAGCTGAAGAGGAACACAGTCATTATTCTGCTGCAGGTTGGCCTGAACAGAAGAAACACATCCAGGTTAATGAATATCAAAGACTTCATAACTGTGTGCCTGCAGCAACATACAACAAGACTGAGACTACTGCACAGTGAGTCACATATGATTACTCAAATTAGGATTAGCAAATTCATGTCATCCATGGGATCATACATAACCTGGCTCTGAACTATTATCTTGTCACAGATTGTGGTGATGTAACACTGACTGACGTGTGACCTTTCAACATGAATGAACAAGTGTGTATCACAGACAGGATGCAAGGTTTGCTGGTACTTCAGGTGCTGGCTGAGATAGAGGCCAGTATCATGCTGAGGGCTTGTGTTACAGCTGATTTGCTCCACAATAAAAATAATAATACATTTTTTACAGACAATATTGTGTAATATATTTGCACATTGACCTTGAAACTGTGTTTTTAGTACAAAGACTGACAGCAAAAGGTTTGATAATGTTTGACTATAAGTGGCTCTAATCTGCCATTACTACTAACCTCAAACTTGCTGCTTATCCTGCTGGAAGGTCATGGCTCAACTCACTGAAAAAATGTGGGATTTGAGCTGGTGTTGCACAACAGCACTTAAAAGCCTCAGAAAAAAATATGATGTACATGCAGCACTGACCAAAGAATGTGCAGGGATTCCTCAGAATCAGTAGGAAAGTGTCATTATTATTATTATATCGGCTCTAATGGAGGGACACTATCTGCACCACAGTAGCACCGTTTGATTTCTGCCCATTCTGTTAAAAACAAAACATCCTGTTAAGATGACTTGTGCTGACTTATGTTTAGTTGAACATAAATATAAAGAACAGGACTTTTGTTTTTGTAAATGTGTTAAATCAGGTTTACATAACCTCTTAGGATCAGTTCTGAGCTCTGAGAATTGATTTCTTGTGCACTCCCAACAGCTGGACAATGAAACTGTCAATTGATTGTAAATATCTGCCAATATGGGAGACATTTTATTGCATTGCAAAACAAGGTTTTTAGAAACCAGAGTGATTATAACATCAAATCATGCAAATCCATTATATACTTATATTCCAATTTTTCACACTCTATCCTGTCCACTATACACTTACAGGAATAACCTCTTCTCCTATCTATCTCAGTCTGCCTACAAGGAGCACAGCAGCAGCACCCCCAGCGCAGGTCTAAAGGTTAAACAATCGGAAACATGTGCAGTACATAAATATCTTGGCTGATAGCAATCTCAGCACAGGAAAGCAGGGTTTGCATAGGGGGCTCTGAACAGAGGATGTAACCTCAGGTGGAGCAAGAATGACCAGACAGCCATTCAGCAGGTCTTTTGGGGCAGATGGAAGCTGCAGCAGTGGCAGTAGCAGCTACGTACACATGTGTGTGTGTGTGTGTGGTGGGGTCTTTATCAGTCAGATGTCCTTATCAGCACACAAGTCCTCTATCACACATCTCACTTCTGTGCTATAACAAGGGGTCAACAGACAGTGGTGGACTACCACAAACTATCTCTTCAGGAACTGGGTGTGGGATTGATGATAAATGAACTGGTTTACTCAAAAAGTAGAGCCGCTTTTTTACTACCTCTAATAACGCTGGCTGCATTCACATTTCCAGCTGGTTTCTTCTTTCCGTACACTGCACATCAGACACTCTGAGGATCTCGTCTCTCTCTTTTGACTGATGATGCTTTATTCCAGATGTGTTTTGATCTGGGTCTCAGTCTCTGGGGGGGGTGGACTTTCTTTGTTTTGTTTTTTTTTGTTCTGAACCCCTCAAATAAGCCTATGTTCATCCATGTTCATTCTCTTGGCCCTTTAAACATTTTATGTGGACAGTGTCTTTGTCTGGCATGTGTTAGAGGGACAGTAAAACAGGTTTTAAACTTTTGAAATAGCAGCGAAAAAGCCCCAGCTTTCTAGCCACACACTTTCTCTGGTAAGAAAATGACTCCAACCAAAACACGGATATGATCTGATCAAAGAAGGATGGTTTCCATCCTGATGTTGGGATCTATAAGGTATTTTTGAGCTACAGGTCTGCCTCTCTAATGTGACTTAATAGTAGTTTTTTTTTTATTTCACATTACACCTCCATCCATACATTATCTGTACCACTTTTTCCAATAAAGCTCTGTGGGTAGCTGGAGCCTATCCCAGCAATCATTACATTACACCTTTAATGCAATAATAATAGTTTAATAGCTTAATAGTTTATCATCAGTTTATCATCAGGTACTATTGTCTGTGCACGGTGGCGCAGTTGGTTGGCACTGTGGCCTCATAGCAAGAAGGTTGCTGGTTCGAGCCTCAGCTGGGGCGGGGGTCCAACCAGGAATCTTTCTATGTGGTGTTCTCTCCGTGTTAGCGTGGGTTCTCTCCGGGTAGTCCGGCTTCCTCCCACAATCCAAATTTTTTGGGGATTGGGGACTCTAAATTGCCCGTAGGATTGTGTGTGTGTGTGTATGGTTGTTTGTCTATGTGTGTTGGCCCTATGATGGACTGGTGACCTGTTCAGGGTGTACCCCGCCTCTCGCTGGGATTGGATCCAGCCCCCCCGTGACCCTGTTAGGGAATAAGCGGTAGAAAATGGATGGATGGATACTTTTACCTATATTTTTCTTGATTGTCCATGTTTAAAATGCATTAAACTCTTATTTTTGTTGACTAGAGTAAAAAAAACCAAAAAAAAAACAGGAAGAGTTCGTAATGTTCCTGAATGACTTCTTGCACTGAAAAAAGCGTAAGCTGCTTGCACAACTCAGAACTTATTTTTCTCCTTAACTTCAACATTTACACCACAAAGTTCTACTTATTAAGTCTGTTTGATCAAGGTCCACTTAATTAAAATCTTCCACAGAAAGAGGATCTTTCTTACGTATACGGCATAAAAGCAATGAATTTGCACTCCTGACTCCAGCATCTAAGACATATTTTTCAGGGTCGATACATCAATTTATCTAACAATCCAAGCCACAGAAAATAAGTGTGGGTGTGTCAGGAACTCAGGCTGCCTGGAAGCCCTCTAGCTATTACCCTGCATCTGAAGCCCTTGAAAACTTATTTCCTTAACCTGTGATGACATCCTGCATAATAACAACACGATGAAGTTGTAACAGGGTCCATTTATGACAGATCTGGTATTTTTTTAAGCCTTTGTGACAAATCAGAACATAATTTCAGATTCTGACAACTGTTTGTTTATAAAACAAGAACATCTTAGGAGTAAAATGCGGTTATGTTTTGACATCCGATCATTATTTTTCAGTAATTTTTTTGAGACAGATTTGTCTTATGTAAGCAAATACTTGTCATCAAGGCCTGCAGGATTCAAACCCAACTTTCTTTGTTTGTGCGACTGTTTACTTTATAATGTAATGCAGTTTATGTTGTTTGTTCGATCCAGTATGGGTAATCTCGTGTTTTTCCCTTTTGTTTGGTTATAAGCAGGACTATTTGTTCTGTGGCAGCTGTTTTATAAATTCTGTTTCAAATGGTAACTTGTGAAAGGTTGATTATGATTATAGATTCATATTTCAATCTGATTTTTAAAAAACGCTTTTTGTTGAAGAATTTGACACACAAGCTTTTAATGATGTTGAGCCGTATTACCTTTCAGTCCTTCAGTCTGTGTCGGCTTATTATCCAGTAAATTCAACAAACATTTGGTTAAAGCTGCTGCAAGCAAAGGTCAAGAAACCGTACAGCTTTGTTTCTGCAGAGAACTGCTGAGAACAGTGACCATATCCTCCTGTGTATAATAAACATGTGAGCATTTGGCCTGCTCTATTTACCTCATAATGAGAAACAAAGATCTGTGCTGGAGAGACTCGCATGCCTAAGATGATGAAAAAAAGAGAGGGAGGGAAAAAAACGAAATCCCTTAAAATAATTCAAACCATTTGTGTGCACAGAGGACATGAAAGCTTTGCGTGGATGAATTCACTAAACAGAAGATGAGATGATTTTTAGTGCGTTATCCTTTTGTGTGGCACAAGATGGCTGTGTGCCAGGTGCAAATCTGCATGGAGGGTTAGGGGCCCTTCAACAAGGAGGCTACATCATCACAGAGAGTAGGAGATCATGACTCTTGTAGATGACCCACCTGGCATGATACATCCATCATACAACAGTGGAAACTATTGTTTTATTCACTTTAAATGAGAACAAGAGACAGATCCAGACTTGGGTTTAGTAATGCATGGCACATTGGTGCAAGGGTTAGTAGATAATGTTTGCAGATTGTGTCTTTTATGTTCTGTTGTTCATATTTTTCTAAGCATAATGAGAACAGGAGAGCCCTCCAAGCGACACTGGAAAACATGACTCTTTAGTCTGGGGTGTGGGAATTCAATCATGAGCGGACAAAGGCCAGTCCGACCGCCAACTCCCTCCCAACTGTGTGGATAAGAGGATTGGAGATGGCAGTAAAGCAAGCAGCCAAACTCTAAGCAACAGTGATTTGGGAGCAGGACAGGACTCGGGATTGTAAGGGTATCTGGAAGGCTCGCCAGTGTTTAAACTTCAGCGAGTCCCTCAGCCGCAAGCTGATATCCTGCATTCTCTCCTGCTGTGACAGAAATATACTCATCTAAACGCCGGCAGAAGGTGGGCACTATTGATCTGCTCCCAGCGCAATATCTCCTCTTACATCCATAATTATTCTCCTTCAGCGGCTTTCACCGTGTGCCCCCGCTGCCCGACTGGCTGGCTTCCTATTTGCCTCCTTGTTAAAGATGCTGGATGGTCTCGCAATTCACGTTGCACTGCCAACGACCCCTCTCTCTTAACCCCGACATTTTCAAATACTTCATGGTTCAGTCCCAGGCTGAGGAAGGCGGCTTCGGCACGGCACAATTACAGTGGTTAGCCGGACTCCTCTGGTGGAGCCATGCTGGCTCCCAAAGTACCATGGCTCGCAAACAGGCAGCCAGGAAAAACAGAGGAGTGTCAGAGAGGCCATTCTTCTTCTCTGCTGATTCAACTCTGTTCCTACATACACAGAAAGACTGATGGGTTAATTGCAGCGACACTTTATACGACTGAGTGAAGTAGTTTCCAACCTTTCTGGCTCTGACACCTTTTGAAAGGAGAAAAAAAAACACAATGTTCCTGTCATAAATGAAAAGCTGAATTCATAAGTAATAAAGGGCATCCAGGCTGCGTGAAGAATACTTCAGCCTCACTTGGGGGGAGAAGGGGGTTAGCTTCAAACTGCTAAACTTTAGGTGGTTATGTCTGAATAACTGATGTTAAGAGGATAAATTTGCTGGCTTTATAAGTTATTTCTGTTACTTGTACTGATAATAAACCAGTCTCTTCAGGGCACATTTGAACCAAAACACACTCCACATCAGTCTAATTGTTTATTACAACCTGATACATCATTGATGACTGGATTCAGTCAAAATGTTGATGAAGATGTCACTTAGAAGTTCCCAAATCATTATTTGCAGCCCAGATGTGCACAAAAAGCCAATTTGGGATGCAGATTTACTTTACAAAAGGAAATGTTTTTTCTCAGAAGAGCGCTTGGTGTAAAACTTGGTTGTGAAATTTGCTTTCTCTCTTTTGTTTCTGTATTATGGGTCATTTATTAAGACACAAGCCCAGGCTTAAAATCAAAACAGCAATACTGTTGTGTTTGTATCATAACAACAAGGAAGTCTGACGCTTTCATAAATCTATAGGCAGATGTGAAGATCCAAATGATGACTGTGACCTTATGAAAATTTAGGCCCTGAAGCTGAAACTAATTGGGAACTGCTGTTTAAAGCAAAAGCCACCATGAGCGGCGACGATATTTACATTACTTTCTGTAATGGTGCAATTAGTGTGATTATTCATTTTTAAAATTGTTCAGTAATAAAACTCATAAAGAGAAGAAAAGACATCTATGACATTATGTAATAGAATTACTGCAATGCATTATTATTGCAGGCATATCTGCAGAAATGTTGTGCACACTTTGTACCTTCTGATGTGATGGCAACTCAAAAGATGCATTTGGTTCTGTATGTATGTGTGTGTGTGTGTGTGTGTGTGTATTTTAGCTGGGCTGCTCAGACATAAAAAGCACAGTTAAGATAACTATGAATACAATAAAGGGACACTTTGAAAGTCGTGGCCAGAAAAAAGTGGTTGACAGAAGTATCAAAATTCACTCCTCGTAATGTTCCAGTACTTCTTGTGCAAAAGGGGATAATACTGAACCTTATTCTTGTAGTGTTTTAGCAAGTCCAATGAGTCCTTAACATGGGCTTCCTAAACAAAAACCAAGTTTTGACCAGACCTGTTTTAGGAGCAAACAAATTAACCTGCAGTCTAAGATGAGCTCCACGATCTTCCTCTGTACCTACAGAGGCAAAGATTTCTCCAACAATTATGTAATCTCAAAGTCCTTAATGTGCTACTCAGAGATTGGATTTTTTACAGTCTATCCCAAGTTTTTGCCAATCAAGCTGAAGGACAGAGCGTCAATCAATGAAACAGTAAGCACAATCACAGAAGAAGCGGTTTGAAAGAGATCACTGGATTGGAAAAAAGCTAGGACACCAGCCAACTTGCTATGCTTCATTTTGAACTTTAGCAATAATCATTAGCGCCTCGTAGCACTTAGATGGTACCATTTCTAACATCTCCTCCTCCAGCAACCAGCATCAGGCAGCCCTAAAAGTGCCTGGCATTTGAATTTGTCTTTCAACTTTAATGTAAAAAATCATGGTGAAGATGCCTTCAGAGTTTTAAAGCTATTCAGTAACACTATATTGATTTCTTTTAACAAGAGTGATCAGAAAAATCCTCTGTTTCATTAATTAAGAGAAGAATCTGATCAAACGGTTGAAAGGAAATCAGAACAATCTAGCTACATGAAAGAGTAAAAGTAAAAACAATGCAACTTGTGCATTAAGTTAATCATCACAACTAATGTGCACTATGACTCATCACAGAAGTCAGTGACAGTATGTCCCAGTGAAGGTCAATGTGCTCTGGCTTTGAACAGAAGGCATGTGACTCATCGCAGAAATGGCATATTCAATTAAATTCCAGTTGTGAAAGACACAAAAGGAGAGCAGCAGCTAATACTTCATGTCTTTTCCTCCAATGACACATTGCGATTGTTCCGCTTCGCCGGGTTTAGAGATGGTTCTATGTTCATCCTCCCAGTTGGCCTGTGGGGCCTCGTGAATAAACACATAGAGGTTAATGTGTCGTGTTCTTCCCTGTTCTCTGCAGACAGCTCTGACAGGAGGACGAGCGAGAGGAAGAGACTAAAAGGGAAGCTGTTTTGGTAATACACTAATCTGGCTCTTGGATCTTTTTGTTTAAGGCAGTGAGATGGGATATTTTCCCCAAGCTACCACCGGGGAGTTACATCTCGTGTCCGCTGTGGGTGAGTTGTCAAGGGGAAACTCTTTCTCCAATTGTTTTGATATTTCTCTTCGCTGTCTTTTTCCTTTTTTTAAGAACACCCCATACAACCTGAGGGCTTTTTAGTGAACTTGCCATCACCCAGACATACTGACAGCATAGAGCACGTACTTCCGCAGTCTCATGCACGGCACTGAGGCGATAAACAGCCACAGGCCTCGCCACAGTGATCAGGCTTCTAAGCAGTCCATCAAACAAACAGCCAGATGATGAATCTGGAGTGATGTTTAGAAATACGAGGGCATATTGTACCTATGAATCTTGATTTTTTTCCCCCAGCTAAAAAAACCCCAAACAACTCTCATAAAGACGTATGTATATATATATATATACATATATGTATATACGTATGTATATATATATGT